>JADPXZ010000007.1:3122500-3197500 GCA_019009955.1 Riptortus pedestris
GTATTTAGGTTAAAATATAAAGATATTAGGACAATTTTATAATAAATTAATCAATTTATATGGACGTTATATTGTTTTAGGCTAATAAAAATTAATTCTGACTCAGTTTGGAGGTTAAAATCAGCGCTTTCGGTGGCGAATTTAGGAATTAGTCACTATATTCGTCATAGTTATATAGGGGGAGCCTCTTATTTGAATTTAATTTAGGAAGGGGGGCTATTATATAATAAAATAATGATTTATTGAATATTTAATAAGAAAAATATTCTATTAGTGGCAACACTGCTAGCTATTATTTACAGCTCTTTAATTTCGAATTTGAATTGTTGGGGGCTCTCTCTCTCTCTCTCTCTCTCTCTCTCTCTCTCTCTCTCTCTCTCTCTCTCTCTCTCTCTCTCTCTCTCTCTCTCTCTCCCTCCTCTCTTTCTCTCCCTTCTTCCTCCACTCTCTCTCCCTCCCTCCTCTCTCTCACTCCCTCCCCTCTCCCTTCCTCCCCCCCTCACTCTCTCGCACTCTCTCCTCTCATCTCTTCTTCCTTTCCTTCCTCTCTCTCCCTCCCTCCTCTCTCTCACTCCCTACCCTCTCCCTTCCTCCCCCCCTCACTCTCTCTCACTCTCTCCTCTCATCTCTTCTTCCTTTCCGTCCTCTCTCTCCCTTCCCCTTTCTCTCTCTCCCACGCCCTTCCTCTTTCTCCCATCCATGTCCTCTCCCCTTTCTTCCCTTCCACTCTAACCCCTTTCTCTCTCTCTCACCCGTCCTTCCTCTTTCTCCCTTCCATGGCCTCTCCCCTTTCTTCCCTTCCACTCTCACCCCTTTCTCTCTCTCCCCCGTCCTTCCTCTTTCTCCATCCATGCCCTCTCCCCTTTCTTCCCTTCCACTCTCACCCCTTTCTCTCTCTCCCCCGTCCTCCCTCTTTCTCCATCCATGCGCTCTCCCCTTTCTTCCCTTCCACTCTCACCCCTTTCTCTCTCTACCCCGTCCTCCCTCTTTCTCCATCCATGCGGCTTCCCTTCCTTCCTTCCACTCTCACCCCTTTCTCTCTCTCACCCGTCCTTCCTCTTTCTCCATTCCATGCCCTCTCCGCCCCCTTTCTTCCCTTCCACTCTCACCCCTTTCTCTCTCTCCCCGTCCTTCCTCTTTCTCCATCCATGCCCTCTCCCTTTCTTCCCTTCCACTCTCCACCCCTTTCTCTCTTTCCCCCCGTCCTCCCTCTTTCTTCCATCCATTGCGCTCTTCCACCTTTCTTCCCTTCCCACTCTCACCTTTCTCTCTCTCTCCCTTCCTCCCTCTTTCTCCATCCATGTCCTCTCCCCTTTCTTCCCTTCCACTCTCACCCCTTTCTCTCTCTCCCCCGTCCTCCCTCTTTCTCCATCATGCCCTCTCCCCTTTCTCCTTTCCACTCTCACACATTTCTCTCTCTCCCCGTCTCTCCCTCTTTCTCCATCCATTGCGTCTCCCTTTCTTCCCTTCCACTCTCCCCTTTTCTCTCTCTCCCCGTCTCCTCCCTCTTTCTCCATCCATGCGCTCTCCCCTTCCTTCCCTTCCACTCTCACCCCTTTCTCTCTCTCACCAGTTTCACTCCTCTTTCTCCATCATGCGCTCTCCCCTTCCTTCCCTTCCACTCTCACCCTTTCTCTCTCTCCTCCCCCTCCCCCGTCTCCCTCTTTCTCCATCCATGTCTTTCCCTTTCTTCCCTTCCACTCTCACCCCTTTCTCTCTCTCCCCCCGTCCTCCCTCTTTCTCCATCCATGCCTCTCCCCTTTTCCCTTCCACTCTCACCCCTTTCTCCTCTCCCCCGTCCTCCTCTTTCTCCATCCATGCGCTCTCCCTTTTTCCTTCCACTCTCACCCCTTTCTCTCTCTCCCCCGTCCCTCCCTCCTTTCTCCATCCATGTCCTCTCCCCTTTCTTCCCTTCCACTCTCACCCCTTTCTCTCTCTCCCCCGTCCTCCCTCTTTCTCCATCCATGCGCTCTCCCCTTCCTTCCCTTCCACTCTCACCCCTTTCTCTCTCTCCCCCGTCCTCCCTCTTTCTCCATCCATGCGCTCGCCCCTTTCTTCCCTTCCACTCTCACCCCTTTCTCTCTCTCCCCCGTCCTCCCTCTTTCTCCATCCATGCGCTCTCCCCTTCCTTCCCTTCCACTCTCACCCCTTTCTCTCTCTCACCCGTTCCTCCCTCTTCTCCATCCATTGCGGCTCTCCCCTTCCTTCCTTCCACTCTCACACCTTTCTCTCTCTCTCCCAGTCGTCCCTCTTTCTCCATCCATGTCCTCTCCCCTTTCTTCCCTTCCACTCTCACCCCTTTCTCTCTCTCACCCGTCCTTCCTCTTTTTTCCTTTCATGTCCTCTCCCCTTTCTTCCCTTCCACACTCACCCCATTCTCTCACCCGTCCTTCCTCTTTCTCCCTTCCATGTCCTCTCCCCTTTCTTCCCTTCCACTCTCACCCCTTTCTCTCACCCGTCCTTCCTCTTTCTCCCTTTCATGTCCTCTCCCCTTTCTTCCCTTCCACTCTCACCCCTTTCTCTCACCCGTCCTTCCTCTTTCTCCCTTCCATGTCCTCTCCCCTTTCTTTCCTTCCACTCGCACCCCTTTCTCTCTCTCTCCCAGTCCTCCTCTCTTTCTCCATCCAGTCCTCGCCCCTTGCTTCCCTTCCACTCTCACCCCTTTCTCTCTCTCACCCGTCTTCCTTTTTTTCCTTTCATTGTCTTCTCCCCTTTTCTTTCCCTTCCACTCTCACCCCTTTCTCTCTCTCTCCCAGTCCTCCCTCTTTCTCCATCCATGTCCTCTCCCCTTTCTTCCCTTCCACTCTCACCCCTTTCTCTCTCTCTCCCCCAGTCCTCCCTCTTTCTCCACCCATGCCCTCTCCCCTTTCTTCCCTTCCACTCTCACTCCTTTCTCTCTCTCACCCGTCCTTCCTCTTTTTCCCTTCCATGGCCTCTCCCCTTTCTTCCCTTCCACTCTCACCCCTTTCTCTCTCTCTCACCCGTCCTTCCTCTTTCTCCCTTCCATGTCCTCTCCCCTTTCTTCCCTTCCACTCTCACCACTTTCTCTCTCTCACCCGTCCTTCCTCTTTCTCCCTTACATGTCCTCTCCCCTTTCTTCCCTTCCACTTCACCCCCTTTCTCTCTCTCATCTTCCTTCCTCTTTCTCCCATCCATGCCTCTCCCTTTCTGCCCTTCCACTCTCACCCTTTCTCTCTCTCTCCCCCCAGTCCTCCCTCTTTCTCCACATGCCCTCTCCCCTTTTCTTCCCTTCCACTCTCACTCCTTTCTCTCTCTCACCCGTCCTTCCTCCCCCCTTTTTCTCCCTTTTTTTTTTCCCCCCCAATGCCCTCCCCTTTCTTCCCTTCCACTCTCACCCCTTTCTCTCTCTCACCCGTCCTTCCTCTTTTTCCCTTCCATGCCCTCTCCTCTCTTCTTCTTTCCCTCTCCCATCCATCTCCCCTCCCTCATTCCTCTCCCTCCATCTATCCTATCTATTTCTTCCTCTGCCTTTTTCCTTGACAAGATGAAAGCTTTAATGTTTCTAGCCAGCATATGATATCCTCTATCATTCCTCTTTGCAATTTGCAGACGTGCCCTAGCGGTAACCTCGACACCCTGCTGCAGCCTGCATCATCATCATCAATGCTGGAACAACACCCTTCATCATCATCACTAGAACCCCACCCATCAACATCATCATTGGAGCCCCTCCCATCGTCATCATCATCGCTCCAAGGGAGGATGGTAGAAGCTGGCCACGACCTCCGCGAGTTCCTAGTCCCAATAGCAGAGCAGTCTATACACCAGGTAATCTTATATCAGGAATATGTAGTATGTATCAAAAGGCGATTATGGTCAGGAGGATTTCTCTTTTGAGGGGAGAGAGTGGGGGGGGGGACTTTGCAAGAAGAGGATAGAGAGAGGAAGAGGGGTAGTGCGAGAGAAAGAGAGAGAGACAGAGATGGAGATAGGGGGAGATTGAGTGAGAGATAGAGATAGAGAGAAATTCCATTTCTCTTCTCTTCCTCTCTCACGCCATCTCTCCCTCTCCCTCTCTCACTCCATCTCTCCCTCTCCCTCTCTCACCCCATCTCTCCTTCTCCCTCTCTCACCCCATCTCTCCCTCTCCCTCTCTCACCCCATCTCTCCCTTTCCCTCTCTCACCACATCTCTCCCTCTTTCATCCCATCTCTCCTTCTCCCTCTCTCACCCCATCTCTCCCTCTCCCTCTCTCACCCCATCTCTCCCTCTCCCTCTCTCACCCCATCTCTCCCTCTCCCTCTCTCACCCCATCTCTCCCTCTCCCTCTCTCACCCCATCTCTCCCTCTCCCTCTCTCACCCCATCTCTCCCTCTCCCTCTCCCCTCTCCTCTCACCTCTCCCATCTCTCCTCTCCCATTCTCCTCCTCACTCCTCTCTCCTCCTCTCACTCTCCCTCTCTCCTCTCATCTCCTCCTCTCTCCCTCTCTCCCTCTCTCTCTCTCTCTCCTCCTCCTCTCTCTCTCTCTCCTCCTCCTCCTCCTCCTCCTCCTCTCCCTCCCTCTCTTCCTCCCGCTCTCTCTCACTCTCTCTCTCTCCACTCTCCCTATCTCCACCTCTCCTCTCTCTCTCCTCATCCCCTCTCTTCTCTCTCTCTCTCTCTCTCTCTCCCTCTCTCCCTCTCCTCTCTCCTCTCCTCTCTCTCACTCCCCCTCCCTCTCCCTCTCTCTCTCTCTCTCTCCTCTCTTCTCTCTCCCCTTCTCACCTCTCTCCTCCACCCTCTCCCTCTCTCCCTCCCATCACTCTCTCTATCTCTCACTCCCTCCTATCTCTCTCTCACTCTCTCCCTCCATCCCTCTCTCTCCACTCCCCCCTCTCTCTCTCTCTCTCCCACTCTCTCTCTCTCTCTCTCTCCCTCCCACTCTCTCTCTCTCTCTCTCCCTCTCTCTCTCTCTCTCTCTCTCTCATCCCTCTCTCCTCCCTCTCTCTCTCCCATCTCTCTCTCCTCCCTCTCCTCCTCCCTTCTCTCCCTCCCACTCCCTCTCTCTCTCTCTCTCCATCCCCTCTCTCTCTCGCTCTCCTCCCCATCTCTCTCTCTCTCGTCCCTCCATCTCTCTCTCTCTCTCTCCTCTCTCCTCTCTCTCTCCTCCCCCTCTCCTCCCTCTCTCTCTCTTCTCTCTCCCTCTCTCTCCCTCTCTCCCACTCCCTCCACTCTCTCAATCTCTCTCTCCTATCCCCTCTCTATCTCGCTCTCCCTCCCATCCCTCTCTCTATCTCTCCCCCGTGTGTCCCTCCCATCCCTCTCTCTATCTCGCACTCCCTCCCATCCCTCTCTCCTCCCTCTCTCTCTCCCATCCCACTCTCCTCTCTCCTCTCACTCCCATCTCTCCCTCCCATCCCCCTCTCTCTCTCTCGCCTCCCACCCTCTCTCTCGCTCTCCCTCCCATCCCTCTCTCTATCTCGTTCTCCCTTCAACCCTCTCTCTCCCACTCCTCCCACCCTCTCTCTCGCTCTCCCTCCCATCCCTCTCTCCCACTCTCCCTCCCTCCCTTCAATCCCTACCTCCTCCCTCTCTCTCTCCCATCTCTCTCTCCCACTCTCTCTCGCTCTCCCTCCCATCCCTCTCCTCTCTCTCTCCCTCCCACTCCTCTCTCCCACTCTCTCTTCTCTCCCTCCCCTCTCTCTCTCCCTCTCTCTCTTCCCCTCTCTCTCACCCTCTCTCTCACTCTCTCCCTCCTCTCCCTCTCTCCTCCCTCTTCGTCTCTCCCACTCCTCCCACCCTCTCTCTAGCTCTCCCTCCCATCCCTCTCTCTATCTCGCACTCCCTCCCATCCCTCTCTCCTCCCCCTTTCTCTCCCTCTCTCTCCCCCACTCTCTCTTGCTCTCCCTCCCATCCACTCTCTCCCTCTCTCTTGCACTCCCTCTCAACCCTCTCTCCCACTCCTCCCACCCTCTCTCCCTCCCATCCTTCTCTCCCACTCTCCCCCCCTCCCTCCCTTCCATCCTCTCACCCCCTCTCTCTTGCTCTCCCTCTCCATCCCTCTCTCCCATCTACTCCCTCTCTCCCTCCCACCCCTCTCTCTCTCTCTCCCCCCTCCCTTCCTCCCATCCCT
Organism: Riptortus pedestris; assembly: GCA_019009955.1. NCBI lineage: Eukaryota > Metazoa > Arthropoda > Insecta > Hemiptera > Alydidae > Riptortus > Riptortus pedestris. The sequence goes on from JADPXZ010000007.1 coordinate 3,128,575, forward strand.
CTCTCCTTTCTCCCCCCTCTTTTTTTTTTTTGCTCCTAGCGCTAGCTGCGCTACTGCCATTATCCCTCTCCTCTATTTGTTCGTTTCCTCCATCCCTCTTTGTATGTTTTGAATGCTTGAAAATTGTTTGCGGTGGTAACCAATTCACTCGGTTCCCATCCTGCTCTCTTTAGGTTCAGCTTGCTGTGGTCATAGTGCGTGCTGTCTCTCTTTGTTTCGCTCTTGGTTACCTTGCCTTTCATCATCATCTCGTTCTCCCTTGAACCTCTCTCATGCTGTCTCCAAGATCCCACGATCTCTCTCTAACGACGCTCTCCCTCCCATTCCCTCTCTCTATCTCGTTCACCCTTCAACCCCTCTCTCCCATCCCTCCTCCCACCCTACCCCGCGCTCCCTCACATCCCTCTCTCCTATCTCGCTCTCCCTTCATCCCTCTCTACCACTCACCCTCCCCCTCTCTCTCGCTCTCCCCCATCCTCTCTTCCGGTCTCTCCCTCCCATCCCTCCCTCCTTCCTGTCCCTCTATCCTCTCTCTCCCCTCTTCCCTCCTCTCCCTCCCCCTCATGTTCTCTGGACTCTATATTTTTTCCCTCTCCCTCTCAAACCCTCTTTCCCCGCCGCTCTCTTCTTTTGCCCCCACTCCATCTCGTCTCTCACCACTGTTTACCTCTCACTTCGCTTAATTTTTGAACAACGAAAAAATGAATAGAACATCATTTGTAAAACATTCATTGTTTAACAATATCAGTTCTATAACATTTTTCTTTAAGACACATAACAACGGAGATATTTGGAATTTAAATTTCGCACCTTCCCAAATTCAAAAGATTTAATGTAAAGAGACTTACTGTCTTCCTCTTTCTTTTTCTTGCCGCCCCCGGCGGGCTGGGGGTCGCCTCCCGCGTTCTCTCCCCCAGCACCTAGAGTCTTATGCAGTTCCGCTTTGGGCCCGGGTCTGGTAGGACAACTGAGGCAACTCTTGCCCGACTCCTTGTTGCTGGATGATGCATAGAGGTGCATCTGCCCTGCTGCTTCTTCGGGAACTGCTAGGTAATACCTGAAACAGAATAAATAGTAAGGTACTCGCTGCATAAAATCCTTAGTCCCAGCCGAAAGGGTGGCCAGCTGTAGATAAGCCCTCCCTATTAGCCGTACAGTCGGTAGAGCTAGAGTCGTGGCTTCCATTTATCTAGTGAGCGACTCGCTGCATAAAATGCTTAGTCCCAGCCGAAAAGGGTTGCCCAGCTGTAGGATAAGGGGCCCTCCTTATTAGCCGTACCAGGTCGGGTTTTTTTTTTTTTGAGCTAGAGGTCGTGGCTTCCATTTAATTCTAGTGAGCGGGACTCGCTGCATAAAATCCTTAGTCCCAGCCGGAAAGCGGTTTTGGGCCCCAGCTGTTAGATTAAGCCCTCCTATTAGCCGTACATGTCGGTAGAGTCTAGAGGGTTCGTGGCTTCCATTTATCTAGTGAGCGGACTCGCTGGCATTTAAAAATCTTTGTCCCAGCCGAAAAGGGTGCCCAGCTCTGTAGATAAGCCCTCCCTATTAGCCGTACAGTCGGTTAGAAGCTAGAGGTTGTTTTCGTGGCTTCCATTTATCTAGTGAGCGGACTCGCTGCATAAAAATCCCTTAGTCCCAGGCCGAAAGGGTGGGCCATGCTTTAAGATAAGCGCCCTCCCTATTAGCCGTACAGTCGGTAGAGCTTAGGGAGGTCGTGGCTTCCATTTATCTAGTGAGCGGACTCGCTGGGCATAAAAAATCCCTTTTAGTCCCAGCCGGAAAGGGTGCCCCAGCTGTAGGATAAAGGCCCTCCCTATTTAGCCCGTACAGTCCGTAGAGCGAGAGTCGTGGGCTTCCATTTATCTAGTGAGCGACTCGCTGCATAAAATCCTTAGTCCCAGCCGAAAGGGTGGCCAGCTGTAGATAAGCCCTCCCTATTAGCCGTACAGTCGGTAGAGCTAGAGTCGTGGCTTCCATTTATCTAGTGAGCGACTCGCTGCATAAAATCCTTAGTCCCAGCCGAAAGGGTGGCCAGCTGTAGATAAGCCCTCCCTATTAGCCGTACAGTCGGTAGAGCTAGAGTCGTGGCTTCCATTTATCTAGTGAGCGACTCGCTGCATAAAATCCTTAGTCCCAGCCGAAAGGGTGGCCAGCTGTAGATAAGCCCTCCCTATTAGCCGTACAGTCGGTAGAGCTAGAGTCGTGGCTTCCATTTATCTAGTGAGCGACTCGCTGCATAAAATCCTTAGTCCCAGCCGAAAGGGTGCCCAGCTGTAGATAAGCCCTCCCTATTAGCCGTACAGTCGGTAGAGCTAGAGTCGTGGGTTCCATTTAGTGAGACAAATATCTCTATTATTATGCGTCGGATCGAAAAACTGTATAGAATCAATCTTATTGCAAATTTAATATTCTATAAATATTGTTATATACATTTTTTTCTATTTTGAATATTACGAGATATTTAGTATTCAGACCTAATCTATTTTAGCTATTCAAAACTAAAATTCCAAATATCTCCGTTATTATGAGCCTGAGAGTAAAATGTTATAGAACCAATCTTGTTGAACTATTGATGCTCTACAATTGTTTTGTTATTTGTAACCTAATATATTTTTATTTTTTTCCCCAGAGAAGACTAAACGCTGTCCAATTCCTGATGTCGCCAGATCACAAGTATATACTCCTCGCTCACAACACACAAAAGGTATAATTAAAGAAATAATTAACATTAGTTCATAAATTATTGTTATAAATAATATGGCTATTAAAAAAATGTACAGTTTTTTTTTAAATTGTGCTCTAGCGGTCGCATTTTTTGTTTGATCTTTACCAAACTCGGTATTTGAGCATTTAATATCAAACTAAAGATGAAGTTCTAAAATTCCAAATATCTCCACTATTATGAGTCGGATCGAAAAATTTTATATAACCAATCTTATTGCACGTTAATTTTACTATAAATATTGTTATATACATTTATTCTCTATCTTGAATATTAACCGAGATATTTGCATTTTCTTTAAAGTGTTGTACAAGTTAGTATCTCGACCTAACATATTTTACCTTTTCTTAACTAAAATTCCAAATATCTCCGTTATTATGAGCCTGAGAGTAAAATGTTATAGAACCAATCTTGTTGAACTATTGATGCTCTACAATTGTTGTTATATGCACTTTTTCTCTATCGTAAATATTATCCGAGATATTTGTGTTTTTCATAGTTAAAAGTGTTGCGCAATGTTAGAATCTCAGACCTAATCTATTTTTAGCTGTTTATAACAAAAATTCCAAATATCTCCGTTATTATGAGTCTGAGAGTAAAATGTTATAGAACCAAACTTGTTGCAAATTAATTCCCACCCCCCCCCCCCCCCACCCCCCCCCCCCCCCACCCCCCCCCCCCCCCACCCCCCCCCCCCCCCACCCCCCCCCCCCCCCACCCCCCCCCCCCCCCACCCCCCCCCCCCCCCACCCCCCCCCCCCCCCACCCCCCCCCCCCCCCACCCCCCCCCCCCCCCACCCCCCCCCCCCCCCACCCCCCCCCCCCCCCACCCCCCCCCCCCCCCACCCCCCCCCCCCCCCACCCCCCCCCCCCCCCACCCCCCCCCCCCCCCACCCCCCCCCCCCCCCACCCCCCCCCCCCCCCACCCCCCCCCCCCCCCACCCCCCCCCCCCCCCACCCCCCCCCCCCCCCACCCCCCCCCCCCCCCACCCCCCCCCCCCCCCACCCCCCCCCCCCCCCACCCCCCCCCCCCCCCACCCCCCCCCCCCCCCACCCCCCCCCCCCCCCACCCCCCCCCCCCCCCACCCCCCCCCCCCCCCACCCCCCCCCCCCCCCACCCCCCCCCCCCCCCAGGGAAAGGGAGAAGAGAGAGAGAGAGAGAGAGAGAGAGAGAGAGAGAGAGAGAGAGAGAGAGAGAGAGAGAGAGAGAGAGAGAGAGCATTACCTGCTGCAGTAGATATCTCGCGGTTTCCAGATGGCCACTCCTGCAGGCCAGCATGAACGGGGTCGAGTTCCAGTTATCGCGGGCATCTATGTCGGCTCCCCGGCCCACGAGGAACACCACCATCGGCAGATGGCCTTTCATGGCGGCGAAATGGAGGGCGGTCCGCTCGTCTTTGATGTTAGCCGAGATGTCGAAGCCGCGGCTCAGCCATCTATCGACGTCGTCGATATCTCCTATGGTGATCGAGTTGAGAAACAGATTGTAGCCTGGCAGCTGGAACGAAAATCACACATATCTCCGTTATTATCAATCCCATCGAAAAACGTCACAGAACCAAACTCATTCGAAATTTAATAACCTACAATTTTTGTTATATACAATTTTTCCCTAACCCTAATAATAATCGAGATATTTACAATTTGTTGTAAAAAAATACAGCGAATAAAAGTGGGGATTTAGACAAGGTGCGGAATCAAAATTCCAAATATCTCCGTTATTATGAATCGGATCAAAAAAGTACACAGAATCAATCTTGTTGCAAATTTAATTATCTACAATTATGATTCTATACATTATTTCTCTAAATCTAATAATAACCGAGATATTTGCAATAGTTTTCAACATTCAGTAAGAAAAGTGGGGATTTAGAGAAGGTGCAGAATCAAAATTCCATATATCTCCGTTATTATTACTCGAATCGAAAAATGTTATAGAATCAATCTTGTTGCAAATTTAATTACCTACAATTATGATTCTATACATTATTTCTCTAAATCTAATATAAACCAAGATATATACACTTTTCTGTACAATAATACAGCAAAATAAATGGGGATTTAGAGGAGGTGCAGAATCAAAATTCCAAATATCTCCGTTATTATGAATCGGATCATAAAATTGAACAGAATCAATCTTGTTGCAAATTTAATTACCTACAATTATGATTCTATACATTATTTCTCTAACTCTAATAATAACCAAGATATTTGCAATAGTTTTCAACATTCAGTAAGAAAAGTGGGGATTTAGAGAAGGTGCAGAATCAAAATTCCAAATATCTCCGTTATTATGAATCGGATCATAAAATTGCACAGAATCAATCTTGTTGCAAATTTAATTAACTACAATTATGATTCTATACATTATTTCTCTAAATATAATAATAACCGAGATATTTACACTTTTATGTACAAAAATACTGTAAAAAAAGAGGGGATTTAGAGAAGGTGCAGAATCAAAATTCCAAATATCTCCGTTATTATGAGTCTGACAGAAAAATGTTATAGAACCAATGTTATTGCAAATTTAATTTTCTATAATTATTGTTATATACATTTTTGCTATAACTCTAATAATAACCGAGATATTTGCAATAGTTTTCAACATTCAGTAAGAAAAGTGGGGATTTAGAGAAGGTGCAGAATCAAAATTCCAAATATCTCCGTTATTATGAATCGGATCGAAAAATTACACAGAATCAATCTTGTTGCAAATTTAATTACCTACAATTATGATTCTATACATTATTTCTCTAAATCTAATAATAACCAAGATATTTGCAATAGTTTTCAACATTCAGTAAAAAAAGAGGGGATTTAGACAAGGTGCAGAATCACAATTCCAAATATCTCCGTTATTACGAGTCGGATCAAAAAATTGAACAGAATCAATCTTATTGCAAATTTAATTATCTACAATTATGATTCTATACATTATTTCTCTAAATCTAATAATAACCGAGATATTTGCAATAGTTTTCAACATTCAGTAAGAAAAGTGGGGATTTAGAGAAGGTGCAGAATCAAAATTCCAAATATCTCCGTTATTATGAGCCTGAGAGTAAAATGTTATAGAACCAATCTTGTTGAACTATTGATGCTCTACAATTGTTGTTATATGCACTTTTTCTCTATCGTAAATATTAACCGAGATATTAGCGTTTTTCTTAGTGTTACACAAGGTTAATATATCAGACCTAATCTATTTATTTTAGCTACAATTCCAAATATCTCCGTTATTATGAGCCTGAGAGTAAAATGTTATAGAACCAATCTTGTTGAACTATTGATGCTCTACAATTGTTGTTATATGCACTTTTTCTCTATCGTAAATATTAACCGAGATATTAGCGTTTTTCTTAGTGTTGCACAATGTTAGTATGTCGGAACTAATCTATTTATTTCAGCTATAATTCCAAATATCTCCGTTATTATGAGCCTGAGAGTAAAATGTTATAGAACCAATCTTGTTGAACTATTGATGCTCTACAATTGTTGTTATATGCACTTTTTCTCTAACTCTAATAATAACCGAGATAAACCACCATAATTCTAAATATAAAAGGGTTAAAAATAAAAAAAATCATATTGTTAATAAAGAAATATATTTATATTCTTAATAATATATAAACATGTAATTCGTAATACCATTTATTAAAAGGTATTAATAATTAAAAAAATTAAAATTATTAAATAAAGAACTTTTTTTCAATTATATATGAATAAATAAATTAATACATAATCGGGATTAAAAAAAAAAATAGTTATTTATTATCCAAGTGACGAAAGTTGATCATTTTCCAACTCGAGTGAAACGTTTAGCCACACGAGCGAAGCGAGTCTGGTAATTTGACGAGAGTTGTAAATTCTACTTTCGTCACGAGTGTACTATTAATTTTTTCTAGTAATCGTGTAATACTGATCAGATCTAAGCAGAATTTGGAACAAAATTAGGATGTTTTCAAGATTATTGGTATGTTGTGGTGGTTATAAGCATCGTTGTGGCAGGTTATAAGAATAGTTATAAAAAACTAGTGGGATGATTGTCAAGTAGTGCAGTTTAAACAAGTGCACGTTATAAACAAGGAAGGTAATTATATTTATTTAAAATTTTACCAATTATATCGATTATTTCACCAATAATTCATTCACATTTCAATTATTTGTTAAAATAATTCTCTTCAATGTTAAGATACATTTAAAAGCATTGATTTTAGTAATGTTACCATTATTCAACGATTACAGAAAATATATATATATATATATATATATATATATATATATGAGTATTTTAATAATTAACTTAATAACTAATTAGTCACATTAATTAACAAACTTTTATTTGTTTAACAAATTATATATGATTAAATTAACATAACATTAACAACAAATAACTCATGTACATAAAGTCATTAACCCCCACTCCTGCTCATTTCATATTTTATCATTGAGGAGTGGGGGTGAAATATGCAAACCCCGATATCTCCGTTATTCTTACTCGGATCAAAAAAATGTATAGAACAAAAGTTATTGCAAATTTAATTATCTATAATTATTGTTCTATATACTTTTGCACTAGCTCTAACGATAAACGAGATATTTGCAATAGTTTTCAGCATTCAGTAAGAAAAGTGGGGATTTAGAGAAGGTGCAGAATCAAAATTCCATATATCTCCGTTTTATTATGAGGCGGATCGAAACATTACACAGAAATCAATCATGTTGCAAATTTAATTATCTATAATTATTGTTCTCATTTACTTTTGCACTAGCTCTAACGATATAACGAGAATAATTTGCAATAGTTTTCAACATTCAGTTAAAAAAAAGTGGGGATTTTAGCGAGATGCAGAATCTAAATTCCAACGATCTCCGTTATTATGAGTCGGAATCAAAACATTACACAGAAATCAATCTTGTTGCAAATTTATTTTATCTAACAATTATGTTTCTATAATTATTTCTCTAAATTCTAATAATAACCGAGATAATACAATTTTGGTAAAAAAATACAGCGAATAAAAGTGGGGATTTAGGACAAGGTGATGGGGATTTAGCGAAGATGCAGAATCTAATTCACCAAATATTCCGTTATTATGAGTCGGATCAAAACCCCCCATTTTACCCCCCCCCACAGAATCAATCTTGTTGCAAATTTATTTTATCTACAATTAGATTTTCTACATTATTTTCTCTAAATCTAATAATAACCGAGATATATACAATTTTTTGTAAAAATACAGCGAATAAATGTGGGATTAGACAAGGTGCGGAATCAATCTTCCTGTGTGACAGGTAGTGACCACAGGGTCGGCATCTGTCAAAAATACAGGAGAGAATAGATAGATAGAGAGAGAGAGAGAGAGATTTGATAATGTTATCAATCTACTGATAGTGTTATCAGTTGCCTGAGTGGGGAAACTTCCTTTTTGACAGTTAGTGACCACGTGGTTTGTTGAAATGAGGGAGTTATCGCGATTTAAAGCGTCCCGTTGTATGACTTGATGAGCGCGGCTGTAGCCGTATGGTGGTTGCCCTGCGCGAAATTGAGCGGGGTCATACCTTGGTGTGAGAGAGAGAAAGAGTGAGGGAGCGAGAGAGAGAGAGAGAGAGAGAGAGAGAGAGAGAGAGAGAGAGAGAGAGAGAGAGAGAGAGAGAGAGAGAGAGGGGGGGATGAGAGAGAGAGAATTTAATAACGTTATTAATCTACTGATAGTGTTATCAGTTGCCTGAGTGGGGAAACTTCCTTTTTGACAGTTAGTGACCACATGGTCGTCATCTGTCAAAAATACAGGAGAGGTATAGATAGATAGAGGGAGAGGAGAGAGCGAAAGAGAGAGAATTTGATAATGTTATCAATCTACTGATAGTGTTATCAGTTGGCTGAGTGGGGAAACTTCCTTTTTGACAGTTAGTGACCACATGGTCGTCATCTGTCAAAAATACAGGAGTGATATAGATAGATAGAAGGAGAGTAGAGAGAGAGCGAGAGCGAGAGCGAGAGAATTTGATAATGTTATCAATCTACTGATAGTAGTATCAGTTGGCTGAGTGGGGAAACTTCCTTTTTGACAGTTAGTGACCACATGGTCGTCATCTGTCAAAAATACAGGAGAGGTATAGATAGATAGAGGGAGAGGAGAGAGCGAATTTGATAACGTTATCTATCTACTGATAGTGTTATCAGTTGACTGAGTGGGGAAACTTCCTTTTTGACAGTTAGTGACCACATGGTCGTCATCTGTCAAAAATACAGGAGAGGCATAGATAGATAGAGGGAGAGGAGAGAGAGCGAATTGATAACGTTATCAATCTACTGATAGTGTTATCATTTGACTGAGTGGGGAAAACACCTTTTTGACAGTTAGTGACCACATGGTCGTCATCTGCCAAAAATACAGGAGTGATATAGATAGAGCTAGAGGCAGAGAAGAGAAGATGTGGGGGTGGGGGGGGGGGGGGGGGGGGAGAGAGAGAGAGAGAGGGAGTGGGGGGGGTGAGAGAGTAGAGGAGAGTATAGATAGATGGGGGGGGGAGAGAGAGAGAGGGAAAGTGGGGGGGGTGAGAGAGAGAGGGAGTGGGGGGAGGGGTGAGAGAGAGATAGGGAGAGGGGAAGGGTTAAGAGAGAGAATTTGATAACGTTATCAATGTACTTATAGTGTTATCAGTTGACTGAGTGTGGAAACTTCCTTTTTGACAGTTAGTGACCACATGGTCGTCATCTGTCAAAAATACAGGAGAGGTATAGATAGATAGAGGGAGAGGAGAGAGCGAATTTGATAACGTTATCAATCTACTGATAGTGTTATCAGTTGGCTGAGTGGGGAAACTTCCTTTTTGACAGTTAGTGACCACATGGTCGTCATCTGTCAAAAATACAGGAGAGATATAGATAGATAGAGGGAGAGAAGAGAGAGAGAGAGAGAGAGAGGGAGTGGGGTGGGGGTGAGAGAGAGAGGGAGTGGGTGGGTGAGAGAGAGAGGGAGTGGGGGGAAGGGTTAAGAGAGAGAATTTGATAACGTTATCAATGTACTTATAGTGTTATCAGTTGACTGAGTGTGGAAACTTCCTTTTTGACAGTTAGTGACCACATGGTCGTCATCTGTCAAAAATACAGGAGTGATATAGATAGCTAGAGGGAGAGAAGAGAGAGAGAGAGGGAGTGGGGGGGGGGGGGTGAGAGAGAGAGAGAGGGAGGGGGGGGGGGGTGAGAGAGAGAGGGAGTGGGTGGGTGAGAGAGAGAGGGAGGGGGGGGAAGGGTTAAGAGAGAGAATTTGATAATGTTATCAATCTACTGATAGTGTTATCAGTTGGCTGAGTGGGGAAACTTCCTTTTTGACAGTTAGTGACCACATGGTCGTCATCTGTCAAAAATACAGGAGTGATATAGATAGATAGAGGGAGAGAGAGAGAATTTGATAATGTTATCAATCTACTGATAGTGTTATCAGTTGGCTGAGTGGGGAAACTTCCTTTTTGACAGTTAGTGACCACGTGGTTTGTTGAAATGAGGGAGTTATCGCGATTGAAAGCGTCCCGTTGTATGACTTGATGAGCGCGGCTGTAGCCGTATGGTGGTTGCCCTGCGCGAAATTGAGCGGGGTCATACGTTGGAGAGAGAGAGAGAGAATTTGATAACGTTATCAATCTACTGATAGTGTTATCAGTTGGCTGAGTGGGGAAACTTCCTTTTTGACAGTTAGTGACCACGTGGTTTGTTGAAATGAGGGAGTTATCGCGATTTAGAGCGTCCCGTTGTATGACTTGATGAGCGCGGCTGTAGCTGTATGGTGGTTGCCCTGCGCGAAATTGAGCGGGGTCATTCCGTGATTGTCTCGCGCGTTCACGCACGCGCCATTCCGTATGAGATGCTTCACGACGGGCAAGAGACCGCGGGCCGCGGCCACGTGGAGCGCGGTCTTCCCGTGCTGACTCGCGGCGTCTATGTTCGCGCCGCGTCTCAGCAGAGCGTCTATCGCGTCCAGTCGCGAGAACTTAGCCGCGACCCCGAGAGGCGTGAGGAAGCAGCCGTCTCGCGCTTCGACGGAAAGACCCGCGCTCACGAGGAAATCTATGACACCCAGCTGGCCCCTAGCCGCGGCTATGTGGAGCAGCGTCTGCCGCTGGCTGTACTTCTTTTTCAGGATGTCCTCGCCTCCGCAAGTCGCCATAAGTCCCTCCAGGGTCGCCAAATCTCCTACACTGACCGCATCCTCGACCGCCTGCTCCAGAAAGTGGTCCCTCTTCCTCCCAGTCTGCAAGGAAAACGTAAAAATGACATAACAGCTCAGGAGTGGGGGTAAACTGAACACCCAAAACTAAAGACTCAAATATCTCGGTTAATATTCATCTTAGAGAAAAAATGTATATAACAAAATTTATAGAAAATGTTATTTGCAATAAGATTGGTTATGTACAATTTTTCGATCTGACGAATAACAATGGAGATATTGAGAATATTCAAAATCCCCCCTCCCTTTGGCTTTAGAATTGTGGTATTTTATATTTAGGGCCGTTGGAGGGAGAGGGAGAGAGACAGGGGGATGAGGGGGGGGGGGAGGGAGGGAGCGAGACGGGAGGGGAGACAGAGAGGGGGGGATGAGAGGGAGGGAGCGAGAGAAAAGGGGGGGGGGGAGTGAGAGAGAGGTGGAGAGAGGGAGTGGGGTGAGGCAGAGAGAGAGAGAGAGAGGAGAGAGGGGGTGAGAGGGAGAGGGGGGTGAGAGGGGGAGAGAGAGGGTGTGAGAGAGGGGTGAGAGGGAGAGGGGGGTGAGAGGGAGAGAAGAGAGAGGGGATGAGAAAGAGGGGAGTGAGAGGGAGAGGGGGTGAAAGAGAGGGAGAGGAAGAGAAGAGAGAGGGTGTGAGAGAGAGGGGAGTGAGAGGGAGAGGGGGTGAAAGAGAGGGAGAGAAGAGAGAGGGGGTTACAGAGAGGGAGAGGGGGTGAGAGGGAGAGAGAGGGGGTGAGAGGGAGAGAGAGGGGGTGAGAGGGAGAGAAGAGAGAGAGAGAGGAGGGTGAAAGGGAGAGAGAGGGGGTGAGAGGGAGAGAGAGGAAGGGTGAGAGGGAGAGAGAGAGGGGGGGGGTGAGAGGGAGAGAGAGAGGGGGTGAGAGGGAGACAGAGTGAGGGGGGTGAGAGGGAGAGTGAGAGAGAGAGAGAGAGAGAGAGAGGGAGAGAGAGAGAGAGAGAGAGAGAGAGAGAGAGAGAGAGAGAGAGAGAGAGAGAGAGAGAGGGGGGGTGAGAGGGATAGAGGGGGGTGAAAGGGAGAGAAAGAGAGAGAGGGGGGAGAGAGAGAGAGAGAGAGAGATAGAGAGCGCGAGAGAGAGGGGGTGCAAGGGAGATAGAGGGGGTGAGAGAAGAGAGAGAGGGGGGGAGAGAGAGAGTCGTTTTATGCAAAAAAGAAAGATCAAGTTCGTTAACGGCTAAAATTGGGCAAGTGAAAGGAGGGAGGAATTTCGAAAATTCCTAATATCTCAGTTATTATGCATCGGATCGAAAAAATATATAGAACCAATCTTATTGCAAATTAAATTTCCTATAAATATTGTTATATACATTTATTCTCTATCTTGAATATTAGCCGAGATATTTGCATTTTTCAGTTTTCATCCTCGAGCAAAGCCCCACTCCTGCTCGTGTCGCATAAACAATACTCTGTTATATAATAAACCGCATTATTCCAAGCTTAAATACCAAATATTGTTTTCATTGAATTTTTGTGCAAACCTAAAAATTCCAAATATCTCCGTTATTATGAGCCTGAGAGTAAAATGTTATAGAACCAATCTTGTTGAACTATTGATGCTCTACAATTGTTGTTATATGCTCTTTTTCTCTATCGTAAATATTAACCGAGATATTAGCGTTTTTCTTTAATAAAGTGTTTCCTGAATAAACTTAACCACTTCTTATTCTCAACTACTATTAAAAAAATTATTTACTTACCTATTTTTCTGTGAGCTGTCAAACACCCATAATTCCCTCTTGGAACATTGCAAGGCTAGTAGTTTTGGATTAGCTGGAATATAGGTAGAGAGCCGAGCCCCGAACTAGTCTAGATGGGTTCTAGCGACGCCTCCAACACCCATAATTCCCTCTTGGAACATTGCAAGGCTAGTAGTTTTGGATTCGCGGGAATAGGTAGATGTGTTCCAGCGACGCCTCAAACACCCATAATTCCCTCTTGGAACATTGCAAGGCTAGTAGTTTTCGATTAGCGGGAATATAGGTAGAGAGCCGAGCCCCGAACTAGTCTAGATGGGTTCCAGCGACGCCTCCAACACCCATAATTCCCTCTTGGAACATTGCAAGGCTAGTAGTTTTCGAGGCCCGTGGATATAGGTAGAGAGCCGAGCACCGACGAGGGCGAGTTGGTGTCCAGCGACGCCTCCAACACCCATAATTCCCTCTTGGAACATTGCAAGGCTAGTAGTTTTCTAGTCGCGGGAATATAGGTAGAGAGCCGAGCCCGAACTAGTCTAGATTGGGCTTCCAGCCGGACGCCTCCAACACCCATAATTCCCTCTTGGAACATTGCAAGGCTAGTAGTTTTCGAATTGTCGAGGGAATTATAGGTAGAGAGCCGTGCCCCGAAAACTAGTTCTAGATTTTTTGGGTTCCAGCGGACGCCTCCAACACCCATATTTCCCTCTTTGGTACATTGCAAAGTAGTAGTTTTAGATTAGCGGGAATATTGGTAGAGAGCCGAGCCCCCGAAACTAGTCTAGATGGGTTTCCGGACGCCTCCAACACCCATAATTCCACTCTTGGAACATTACAAAAGATAGTAGTTTTCGTTTAAATTAGCGGGAATATAGGTAGAGTGCCGAGCCCCGACGAATTAGTCGATACGGGTTCCAGCGACGCCTCCAAAACCCATAATTCTCCCTTTGGAACATTGCAAGATAGTAGTTTTCGAGGTTGCCGGGGAATATAGCGTAGAGTGCCGAGCCCCCCGAACTAGTCTAGAAGGGTTCCAGCGGGACGCCTCCAACACCCCAATAATTCCCTTTGGAATTTTTAAGGTATATTTTTGGTTTTTGGGGGAATATGGTTTTGAGGCCGACCCCGAATAGTTTTAGAGGGTTTCCCAGGACCCCCAAAATAATTTCCCCTTTTTGGAAAATTGCGGGGGGTTTAGTTTTGGTGCGGGAATATGGGTGGACCCCCCCCAAACTAGTCTAGAGGGTTTTCCAGCGAGCCAAAAAACCCCCTAATTCCTTTTGGGAATTGCAAGGTTTGTATTTAAAAGGTCGGGGAATATGGGTAGAGACCGAGCCCCAACTAGTCTAGAGGGTTTTCCAGGGGACGCCCCAAAACCCAAAATTCCCTTGGAACATTCGGCTAGTATTTTTTTGGGTTGGGGGAATATGGGAGGAGCCCCCCCCAAATTTGATGGGTTCCAGCGAAACCCCCAAACCCCCAATTCCCTTTGGAACATTGCAAGGTAGTATTTTGGGGTTTGGGGAAATTTTGGTAGAGAGCCAACCCCCAAATAGTCTAGAGGGTTCCCGCGGCCTCAAAAACCCCTAATTTCCCCTTTGGAAATTGAAGGAAGTATTTTTGGCGGGGAATATGGTGGGGAAGGCGACCCCAAACTAGTCTGAGGGTTCCAGCACCCTAAACCCAATTTCCCTTTGGAAATTGCAAGGTGTATTTTAAAATTTGGGGAAATGGTAGAAGCCCGACCCCCGAAACTATTAGGGGGTTCAGCGACGCCCCCCAACCCCCAAAATTCCCCCTTTGGAAACATTGAAGGCTAGTAGTTTTCGGCCGGGGGGGAAATTATAGGTAGAACCAAAAGCCCAACTTGTTGGGGTTTCCGGAGCCCCCAAACCCCCCAAAAATTCCCTTTGGAACTTGGGGAAGGTTGTATTTTTTGAGCGGGGGAATATGGTTTTAAGGACCGGCCCCCCAAATAGTCTAGGGGTTCCAGCACGTCCAACCCCCAAATTTCCCCTTTGGGAAAACATTGAAAGGTTTTAGTGTTTTCGAGTGGGGGGAATTTAGGTGAGAGCCGGCCCCAAATGTTATTGGGGGTTCCTCGCGCCCCCAACCCCTTTTTTTTCCCTCTTGGAACATTGAAGGGCTAGTGTTTTCTGCGGGAATTGGTAGAGACGGCCCCAATAGTTAGGGGTTTCCGCGACCCCCAAAACACCCAAAATTCCTTTTGGGGGAACTTTGAAGGCTAGTGTTTTGGGGCGGGAAATTAGGAGAGACCCGGGGCCCCCAAACTGTCTAGATGGGTTCCAGCGACGCCTCCAACACCCATAATTCCCTCTTGGAACATTGCAAGGCTAGTAGTTTTGGATTAGCGGGAATATAGGTAGAGAGCCGAGCCCCGAACTAGTCTAGATGGGTTCCAGCGACGCCTCCAACACCCATAATTCCCTCTTGGAACATTGCGAGCGTGGAACTGCAGTTAACGAGTTAGGATTTGGATTTTGAATATCAAAATGCTCAATACGAGAATATGTATTCTATATAAAAGTTAATTATAAAAAATTAAACATTACAAAACAATTACACATAACATACATACATGTAACAAAAGTCATAAACTTACACTTATTCAACAAACACAGTTGTTCACATTAGTAAATGTTTTAATTCTGCCATTAAAATAATTTTTTTTTCTCAAGCAATATTTAAAATTATTCTATTAACCAAATTTCTATTCATTAATATTAAACATTATTAAAAATATAAATAAAAAAAAACAAAATTAAAATTTGGAATTTTTTTTTTTTTTTTTTTAGTTTTAATAAAAATTTGATTTATACAATACAATATATTGTAGAATTTACAATTTACAATGTAAATTTACAATTGGGATTTGAGAGACATTTGCCAACTCAGAATTGTAAGGTACGTTGTAAGTGATCTTATGGATTTCATGTTGTTTAAACTAAACAGGACTTTAAGGTTAAGTATCTAAAAAGGATTTTAGGTTATCCACTTAACAAGAACAGTTTAAGTGTCTAACAAGGATTTTAGGTTATCCAACTAACAAGGATTTCAGGTTAACTGTCTAACAAGGATTTTAGGTTATGTGTGTAACAAGAAGCTAAGGTTCTGTGCCTCACTACGACCATACCAAGTTACCCAGCTAACAACGATTTCAGGTTAAGTATCTAACAAGGATTTCAGGTTACGTGTCTAACATGGATTCCAGGTTGTCCGTCTAACCAGGATATCAGGTTAAGTCCCTAACAAGGATTTTAGATTATGTGTCTAACAAGGATTTCAAGTGCCCATCCAATCAATTCTACAACGATTTTAGGTTAAGTATCTAACAAGGATTTTAGGTTATGTGTCTAACAAGGATTTTAGGTTATGTGTCTAACAACGATTTCAGGTTAAGTCTCTAACAAGGATTTTAGGTTATGTGTCTAACAACGATTTCAGGTTAAGTCTCTAACAAGGATTTTAGATTATGTGTCTAACAACGATTTCAGGTTAAGTCTCTAACAAGGATTTTAGGTTATGTGTCTAACAACGATTTCAGGTTAAGTCTCTAACAAGGATTTTAGATTATGTGTCTAACAACGATTTCAGGTTAAGTCTCTAACAAGGATTTTAGGTTATGTGTCTAACAAAGATTTCAGGTTAAGTGTCTAACAAGGATTTTAGATTATGTGTCTAACAACGATTTCAGGTTAAGTCTCTAACAAAGATTTTAGGTTATGTGTCTAACAAAGATTTCAGGTTAAGTCTCTAAACAAGGATTTTTAGATAATGTGTCTAACCAACGATTTCAGGTTTAAGTCTCTAAACAAAGATTTTAGGTTATGTGTCTAACAACGATTTCAGGTTAAGTCTCTAACAAGGATTTTAGATTATGTGTCTAACAACGATTTCAGGTTAAGTCTCTAACAAAGATTTTAGGTTATGTGTCTAACAACGATTTCAGGTTAAGTCTCTAACAAGGATTTTAGATTATGTGTCTAACAACGATTTCAGGTTAAGTCTCTAACAAGGATTTTAGGTTATGTGTCTAACAAAGATTTCAGGTTAAGTGTCTAACAAGGATTTCAAGTGCCCATCCAATCAATTCTACAACGATTTCAGGTTAAGTATCTAACAAGGATTTCAGGTTTTCCTTTTTAACTAGTATTTGAGGTTACACATCTCATAAGAATTTCAGGTTGTCCATCTAACTAGGATTTCAGGTTAAATATCTAATAAGGATTTCATGTTTTCCATTTTAACTAGTATTTGAGGTTAAGCATCTAACCAGGATCTAAAAAGGACTTCAGCTTGTCCATCTAACAAGGATTTGTTGTTATGTATCTAACAAGGATTCCAGGTTGTCCATCCAACCAATCCAAGAAGGATTTCAGGTTGTCCATCTAACTATTATTTGAAATTAAGTACCTTACAAGTATTTTAGTTTCTATCATCTATCCAGGATATGGATCTGAGCTTCTAGCAAGGATTTGAGGCACATTTGCCCAACAACTAAGCAAGCTGAATACGAAGTTATAAGTATTCTCCATCGTTTTTAGATTGGGTTCCGCTATAGGAATCTAGTATGTCTAACAGTTCTTGGTCGTATTCCAATAGCGCCCTGGATCGGATCGTCTCGCCGTCATTGTCGGAGAGACAAGGATCAGCACCTTGGCTCAGGAGCAGTCTCACCATGCTCAGCTTCCTGCTGATACCAAGGATTCCAGGTTAAGTGTCTAACAAGGATTTTAGGTTAAGTGTCTAACAAGGATTCCAGGTTAAGTGTCTAACAAGGATTTTAGGTTAAGTGTCTAACAAGGATTCCAGGTTAAGTGTCTAACAAGGATTTTAGGTTAAGTGTCTAACAAGGATTCCAGGTTAAGTGTCTAACAAGGATTTTAGGTTAAGTGTCTCACAAGGATTCCAGGTTAAGTGTCTAACAAGGATTTGAGGTTGTCCATCTAACCAGGATACCAGGTTAAGTGCCTAACAAGGATTTTAGGTTAAGTGTCTAACAAGGATTTTAGGTTAAGTATCTAACAAGGATTTCAGGTTGTTTATCTAACCGGGATTTCAAGTTAAGTGCCTAACAGGTATTTTAGGTTGTCCATCTAACCAGGATTCCAGGTTAAGTGTCTAACAAGGATTTCAGGTTGTCCATCTAACCAGGATTCCAGGTTAAGTGCCTAACAAGGATTTTAGGTTGTTTATCTAACCACCATTTGATGTTATGTATCTAACAAGGATTCCAGGTTAAGTCTAAAATCTAACAAGGATTTCAGATTGTCCATCTAACCAGGATTTCAGGTTTTGCGTCTATCAAGGATTTAAGGTTGTCCAGCTTAACCAGGATTTCAGGTTATGCATCTATCAAGGGTTTTAAGGTTGTCCAGCTTAACAAGGATTTCAGGTTATGCATCTATCAAGGGTTTTAGGTTGTCCAGCTTAACAAGGATTTCAGGTTATGCATCTATCAAGGGTTTTAAGGTTGTCCAGCTTAACAAGGATTTCAGGTTATGCATCTATCAAGGATTTTAGGTTGTCCAGCTTAACCAGGATTTCAGGTTATGCGTCTATCAAGGATTTAAGGTTGTCCAGCTTAACAAGGATTTCAGGTTATGCATCTATCAAGGGTTTTAGGTTGTCCATCTTAACAAGGATTTCAGGTTATGCATCTATCAAGGGTTTTAGGTTGTCCAGCTTAACAAGGATTTCAGGTTATGCATCTATCAAGGGTTTTAGGTTGTCCAGCTTAACAAGGATTTCAGGTTATGCATCTATCAAGGGTTTTAAGGTTGTCCAGCTTAACCAGGATTTGAGGTTAAGTATGTAATAAGGATTTCAGGTTATCCCACCTAACAAGAAGTTTATGTTAAGTGTCTAACAAGGATTCTAGGTTGTCGACAACTAAGCAAGCTTCTACTACTAAATTATAAGTACGCTCCATCGTTTTTAGATTGTGATCCGGTATAAGAATCTAGTATGTCTAGCAGTTCTTGGTCGTATTCCAATAGCGCCCTGGATCGGATCGTCTCGCCGTCATTGTCGGAGAGGCAAGGATCAGCACCCTGGCTCAGGAGCAGTCTCACCATGCTCAGCTTCCTGCTGATCCCTGCGAACCCGAGCGGGGTCAGCCCCAGCTTGTCCCGGCAATTGGGATCAGCGCCGTTCCTCAGGAGAGCTTTGGCCTCTTCGGCGTAGCCGCGGTTCGCCGCGACGTGCAGCGGAGTGGCTCCGCTCGAGTCGGGAGAGTTGGGATCAGCGCCGCTGCTCAGAAGGAGCTGAACCGCTTGCAAATGGCTCCCGAGGACCGCGAAATGCAGCGGGCCGCGATTGGTGATGCCGCATCTGGCTCTATTCACGTTGGCGCCTTCCCGGAGGTACACCAGCATCTTGGAAATCTCGCCAGCTTTGCTCGACTCAATAAGCATCGTATCCATTAGATAATCCCCTCGCAGCACGACCTAAAACCGAAATAAAAAAAAACTATAAACTTCCCATAAAAGAGAACATTAAATTTTGAACAAGATTGGTTCTATAACATTTTACTCTCCGACTCATAATAACGGAGAAATTCGGAATTTCTGATTCGCCCCTCCCACCAAACCCCTACCCTTCCTAATATACCTCCACTAAAGACCTAAAACCACAAAAAAACGCTAATATCTCGGTTAATATTCAAGATACACAAAAAGTGCAAATAACAACAATTGTAGAGCATCAATAGTTCAACAAGATTGGTTCTATAACATTTTACTCTCAGGCTCATAATAACGGAGATATTTGGAATCTTAGCTGAAATAAATAGATTAGGTCTGAGATACTAAACTTGTGGAATCACTGAAGAAAAACGCTAATATCTCGGTTAATATTTACGATAGAGAAAAAGTGCATATAACAACAATTGTAGAGCATCAATAGTTCAACAAGATTGGTTCTATAACATTTTACTCTCAGGCTCATAATAACGGAGATATTTGGAATACTAGCTAAAATATATAGATTATTTCTGAGATACTAACCTTGTGCAATAGTTTTTTAAATAAAAACGCTAATATCTCGGTTAATATTTACGATAGAGAAAAAGTGCATATAACAACAATTGTAGAGCATCAATAGTTCAACAAGATTGGTTCTATAACATTTTACTCTCAGGCTCATAATAACGGAGATATTTGGAATTTTAGCTAAAATAAATAGATTAGGTCTGAGATACTAATCTTGTGAAACACTTTATTAAAGAAAAACGCTAATATCTCGGTTAATATTTACGATAGAGAAAAAGTGCATATAACAACAATTGTAGAGCATCAATAGTTCAACAAGATTGGTTCTATAACATTTTACTCTCAGGCTCATAATAACGGAGATATTTGGAATTTTAGCTAAAATAAATAGATTAGGTCTGAGATACTAACCTTGTGCAACACTTTATTAAAGAAAAACGCTAATATCTCGGTTAATATTTACGATAGAGAAAAAGTGCATATAACAACAATTGTAGAGCATCAATAGTTCAACAAGATTGGTTCTATAACATTTTACTCTCAGGCTCATAATAACGGAGGTATTTGGAATTTTAGCTAAAATAATAAATAGATCAGGTCTGAGAGACTTACCTTGTGCAACACTTTATTAAAGAAAAACTCTAATATCTCGGTTAATATTTACGATAGAGAAAAAGTGCATATAACAACAATTGTAGAGCATCAATAGTTCAACAAGATTGGTTCTATAACATTTTACTCTCAGGCTCATAATAACGGAGATATTTGGAATTGCTAAAATAAATAGATTAGATCTGAGATAACCTTGTGCGACACTTTATTAAAGAAAAACGCTAATATCTCGGTTAATATTTTCGATAGAGAAAAAGTGCATATAACAACAATTGTAGAGCATCAATAGTTCAACAAGATTGGTTCTATAACATTTTACTCTCAGGCTCATAATAACGGAGATATTTGGAATGTTAGCTAAAATAAATAGATTAGGTCTGTGAAGCTATCCGTGTGCAACACTTTATTAAAGAAAAGCGCTATTATATATGTTAATATTTACGATAGAGAAAAAGTGCATATAACAACAATTGTAGAGCATCAATAGTTCAACAAGATTGGTTCTATAACATTTTACTCTCAGACTCATAATAACGGAGATATTTTGTTATGAATAGCTAAAATAAATAGATTAGGTCTGAGATACTAATCTTGTTTTATTAAAGAAAAACGCTAATATCTCGGTTAATATTTACGATAGAGAAAAAGTGCATATAACAACAATTGTAGAGCATCAATAGTTCAACAAGATTGGTTCTATAACATTTTACTCTCAGGCTCATAATAACGGAGATATTTGGAATTTTAGCTAAAATAAATAGATTAGGTCTGAGATACTAATCTTGTGCAACGCTTTATTAAAGAAAAACGCTAATATCTCGGTTAATATTTACTCTAGAGAAAAAGTGCATATAACAACAATTGTAGAGCATCAATAGTTCAACAAGATTGGTTCTATAACATTTTACTCTCAGGCTCATAATAACGGAGATATTTGGAATTATAGCTAAAATAAATAGATTAGGTCTGAGATACTAACCTTGTGCAAGACTTTATTAAAGAAAAACGCTAATATCTCGGTTAATATTTACTCTAGAGAAAAAGTGCATATAACAACAATTGTAGAGCATCAATAGTTCAACAAGATTGGTTCTATAACATTTTACTCTCAGGCTCATAATAACGGAGATATTTGGAATTTTAGCTAAAATAAATAGATTAGGTCTGAGAAAATAACGATGTGCAACGCTTTATTAAAGAAAAACGCTAATATCTCGGTTAATATTTACGATAGAGAAAAAGTGCATATAACAACAATTGTAGAGCATCAATAGTTCAACAAGATTGGTTCTATAACATTTTACTCTCAGGCTCATAATAACGGAGATATTTGGAATTTTAGCTAAAATAAATAGATTAGTTCCGAGATACTAACCTTGTTCAACGATTTATTAAAAAAAAAACGCTAATATCTCGGTTAATATTTACGGTAGAGAAAAAGTGCATATAACAACAATTGTAGAGCATCAATAGTTCAACAAGATTGGTTCTATAACATTTTACTCTCAGGCTCATAATAACGGAGATATTTGGAATTTTAGCTAAAATAAATTAGGTCTGAGATATTAATCTTGTGCAACACTTTATTAAAGAAAAACGGTAATATCTCGGTTAATATTTACGATAGAGAAAAAGTGCATATAACAATATTGTAAGCATACAATGGATATTTGGAATTCTAGCTGATAAAAATAGATTAGGTCTGAGATACTAACCTTGTGCAGACTTTAGGAAAGAAAAACGCTAATATCTCGGTTAATATTCTCAGGATAGAGAAATAAATAGATATATCTAAACAAATTCCATGATCGTAAGAAAGAAAACAGTGACGGACCCCAGCGCGAGAGCCGAGAGAGACAGATCTCTCTCTCATCTCCTCTCCCTCTCTCTCTCTCTCTCTCTTTCTCTCTCTCTCTCTCTCTCCTTCTCTCCCCTCCACTCTCTCTCTCTCTCTCTCTCTCTTCTTCTCTTTCTCTCTCTCTTCTCTCTCTCTCCTTCTTCTCCTCTCTCCCTCTCTCTCTCTCTCTCTCTCTCTCTCCTCTCTCTCTCTCCTCTCTTCTCTCTCTCTCTCTCTCTATCTTCCTCTCTCTCTCCTCTCTCTCTCTCTCTCTCTCTCTCCTCTCTCTCTCTCTCTTCTCTCTCTCTCTCCTCTCTCTATATCTCTCTCTTTCTCTCTCCCCCCTCTCTCTTCCTCCCCCCTCTTCTCTCTCTTCTCACACACACACACACCACTCCCCCCCACCTCTCTCTCTCTCTCTCTCTCTTCTCTCTCTGACTCCCCCCTCTCTCTCTCACTCCCCACCCCCTATCTCTCTCTCTCTCTCTCTCCCTATCTCTCTCTCTCTCACTCTCTCTCTCTCGTTTTCTCTCTCTCTCTCTCACACTCACACACACTCACACTCCCCCACTCTCTCTCTCTCTCTCTCTCTCTTTCTCACACACACACGCCTACTCCCCCCCTCTCTCTCTCTCTATCTCACTCCCCCCCTCTCTCCCCCCCTCTCTCTCTCTCTCTATCTCTCTCTCTCTCTCCCCCCCCTCTCTCCCCCCCCCTCTCTCTCTCTCTATCTCACTCCCCCTCTCTCACCCCTCTCTCTCTCTCTTCTCGATCTCACTCCCACCTCTCTCTTCTCCCCCCCCCTCTCCGCTCTATCTCACTCCCCCCCCTCTCTCTCTCTCTCTCTCTTCTCACTCCCTCTCTTTCTCTCTCCCCCTCTCTCTCTCTCTATCTCACTCCCCCCTCTCTCCCCCCCTCTCTCTCTCTCATCTATCTCACTCCCCCCCTCTCTCTCTCCCCCCCTCTCTCTCTCTCTATTCACTCCCCCTCTCTCCCCCCTCTCTCTCTCTTCGACTCTCTATCTCACTCCCCCCCCTCTCTCTTCCCCCCCCCCTCTCTCTCTCCCCCACCCCCTCTCTCTCTCTCTATCTCACTCCCCCCACTCTTCTCTCCCCTCTCTCTATCCCCCCCTCTCTATCTCTCTCTATCTCACTCCCCCCCCGCTCACTCTCCCCCCACCCCTCTTCTTTCTCTCTCCCTCTCCGTTTCTGTCTCTCTGTCTCTCTCTCTCCCTCTCTCTCTCTCTCTCTCTCTCTCGCTCTCTCTCTCTCTCTCTCTCTCTCTCTCTCTCTCTCCCCCTCATCTCTCTCGCTCTCTCTCTCTCTCTCTTTTCTCTCTCTCTCTCCCCCCCCCCTCTCTCTCTCTCTCTCTCTCTCTCTCTCTCTCTCTCTCACACACACACACACTCCCCCCCTCTCTCTCACTCACACCCCCTATCTCTCACCCCCCCCCTCTCTCTCTCTCTCTCTATCTCACTCCCCCCCTCTCTCTCTCTCCCCCCTCTCTCTCTCTCTCTCTCTCTCTCTCTATCTCTCTCTCTCTCTCTCTCTCACACACACACACTCCCTCCTCTCTCTCTCTCTCTCTCACTCCCCCCCCCCTCTTCCTCCCTATCTCTCTCCCTCTCCGTTCAACGGAACCTACAATCGGCCACTAACGATTGAACCTAACTTAACAAAACTCTATACGTGAATCAGCATTAATTCTTCCACGATTATAAGCTATATTAAATTTTTTAGGTTCGAACGGGAGTGGCGGTTATAACGGAGGCCTGAATAAAAAAATTTGCAATATTTCATTTTCTATTTGTTTTTAGACAAACGTGCACATAATAAAAGTTGTCTTTTGTGTTATTAAAAGTAGCTTTTGTTTTAAACATAATATTATTAAATTTAATATCCTAATCGCTTGAAATATCATCCAGGATATATATATATATATATATATATATATATATATATATAACATTAACAAATATTGTCTATTTTATAAGCGAAAAAAAAATAAAATACCACACACACACACACATGTACAGTGCTACCAACACTAAAATCGTAAGTATGAAACATGCCAACGCAAACACGCTTAGCTTTGAGGCTAAGCGCTAACATTAATTATTCCACAACCACCCTAAGTACACCATTTCCACCGTCGGCTTAACCGAATCAAAAACCACAATTACCCGCTACGTGCCACAACCAAAGAAATTGTGCGTTCATGCAAAAATAAAAAAGCCATTCCCATATACACTCAACCGCAAAAAAAGACATTACGATACATATATATATCTCGTATTTTTGACAGATGACGACCACGTGGTCACTAACTGTCAAAGAGGAAGTTTCCTCACTCAGTCAACTGATAACACTATCAGTAGATTGATAACGTTATCAAATTCTCTCTCTCGTATTTTTTGACAGATGACGACCACGTGGTCACTAACTGTCAAAAAGGAAGTTTCCCTACTCAGTCTTATATATATATATATATATATATATATATATATATATATATATATATATATATATATATAAACTCAACCGCAAAAAAAAAACCGGACACTTAGATTTAGTCTTATAATTTTGTTAAATACTTAATATATATGTATATTAATCTTTTTAATTAAAATAATTGGTTAATCTATAGGTTATTTAAACAAAATCTGCCAAAAGTGAATAATTTTTATTGATTATTTACACAAAATAAAAAAAATACAAAATAAAAGAAAAGATAAATTAACACATTTAAAAAAAAAAAATTATTCTTCATTTTTATTAGAGTGAATGGTAGACTTGGCTAGCCGAAGCGTTTCGGGAATGTAACGTAAGCTGCGGCCTTCCATCTAAGTTTGAAAGAGCCATTATTCTGGACCGAAATAAAAATAAAACATTAATCAAAGAAAATGCTCGGTTAATAATTAAAGATGTTTAAATGTGCGACAAAACTACTTACAGTTTAGAATAGATCAACTTGACGACAAATAAATCTAATCTGAGTTTTATCTAATTGTTTACTAATCCTGAAGGGATTAGTTCAATGGACTTAGACTCTAAATTCTCTGTAATAACTAGAATAGCCACATAAAGAAAATTGATGAAAATTAGCTTTTAATACGACAAATATGAAGTGGCCGGTTTTTTTTTGCGGTTGAGTATATATATATATATATATATATATATATATATATATATATATATATAGACTTTAATTTATTTATTTTCTTTTTGGAGTAAGCCTACGAGAAGGTGGTTTATCGAAAACTGAAAAATGCAAATATCTCGGCTAATATTCAAGATAGAGAATAAATGTATATAACAATATTTATAGGAAATTTAATTTGCAATAAGATTGGTTATGTACAATTTTACTCTCAGACTCATAATAACGGAGATATTTCAAAATTTTGAAATAACCCCCCTCACATCCCCTCTCCGAACTTCTTACTGACAGTGTATGTATATATGTGTGTGTGTATATATATATATATATATATATATATATATATATATATATATATAGTTTTGAATGCTTATTCGTCATTGTCGTCTCCTGGTTAAATTGAAAACGGCTGAGTAAATATTAATTTGAAGGGTAATAGTTATTTATTATCCAAGTGACGAAAGTAGATCATTTTCCAACTCTAGTGAAACGTTTAGCCACACGAGCGAAGCGAGTCTGGTAATTTGACGAGAGTTGTAAATTCTACTTTGGTCACGAGTGTAATATTAAATTTTTTCTGTAATCGTGTAATACATGATCAGATCTAAGCAGAATATGAACAAAATTAGGATGTTGTCAAGATTATGGTATGTTCTTGGTAGGTTATAAGCATCGTTGTTGGCAGGTTATAAGCATAGTTATAAAACAACTAGTGATGATTGTCAAGTAGTCCAGTTATAAACAAGTGCACGTTATAAACAAGGAAGCTAATTATTATTATATTTAAATTTTAAAATATATCGATTATTTCCACCAATAATTCATTCACATTTCAATTTATTTTGTTAAAATAAATTCTTACAATGTTAAGAAACATTTAAAAGCATTTAATTTCCGACTTCAAATTATTTTTTAAATTTTATACTTATTACTAATTAAGAAGGCAATTCACTTTCTTCACTTGTGAACAAAGTGATTACTTTCTTCACTCTATTGCAAAATGTTTCACTTTCTTCACTCATTTCAGTTTAGTAATGTTACCATTATTCAACGATTACAGAAAAAAGAAATTTTTTGGATATGAATTTCAAATGTTATTTTTAAATAAAACTCCGGGTTTTATTAATAAAATTATATTTTATTTTTATAAATTGTCAATATGTACAAAATTTGTTTTTTTTTGGGAGGGGGGAGGGGGTGGTTTTTTTTTTTTTTTTTGGTTGGTGAAGGAATTTAATTATAAAAGAAGCTGAAATTGTATGACTGTCTGCAGTTTACCGTTTGGTGAGGGATGGAGCCGCCTCCTCTGAAGCCCCGCCCACATCTGGAGAAGTGGCCACGCCCCCTTCCGGCCATCAGGTGCCCGCTGGGGAAGGGACGTCCTCTGTCCGATTCGGAAGGCTGTGGGAAGGAATATATATATATATGTATTATTGTGTTGTTTGTGAAATTATGTGCGCTCTCTCTCTCTCACACACACACACACACACACTCCCCTCTCTCATCTCTCTCTCTCCCCCCTTAATCTCTCTCTCTCTTGTTCTCCCACTCTCTCTCTCTCTCTCTCTCTCTCTCTCTCTCTCTCTCACTCTCTCTAGCCTCTCACCTTCTCACTCCCTCCCTCTCTCATCTCTCTCTCTCCCCCCTCAATCTCTCTCTCTCCTCCCTCTCTCGTCTCTCTCTCACTCCATCCCCTCTCTCATCTCTCTCTCTCCCCCCTCTATCTCTCTCTCTCCCCCACTCTTCCTCTCTCTCTCTCCCCCCTCAATCTCTCTCTCAGTTCTCCCCCCTCTCTCTCCTCTCTCTCATCTCGCTCGCTCCCCCCTCAATCTCTCACTCAGTTGTCCCCCACTCTCTCGTCTCTCTCATCTCTCTCTCTCCCCCCTCAATCTCTCTCTCAGTTGTCCCCCCACTCTCTCGTCTCTCTCTCACTCCATCCCCTCTCTCATCTCTCTCTCTCCCCCCTCAATCTCTCTCTCAGTTGTCCCCCACTCTCTCGTCTCTCTCATCTCTCTCTCTCTCCCCTCTCAATCTCTCTCTCAGTTGTCCCCCACTCTCTCGTCTCTCTCATCTCTCTCCTCTCCTCTCCCCTCATCTCTCTCTCTTTGTCTCTCCTCTCTCTCCTCTCTCTCTCACTCCCCCCCTCTCTCCTCTCTCTCTCTCCCCCCTCACTCTCTCTCTCAGTCTCTCTCGTCTCTCCTCTCTCTCTCTCCCCCCCCTCAATCTCTCTCTCACATGTCCTCTCTCTCTCTCCTCTCTCTCTCACTCTCTCTCTTCCTCTCTCTCTCTTTGGTCTCCTCCCTCTCTCTCTCTCCCCCCTCTCTCATCTCTCTCTCACTCCCTCCTCTCTCATCTCTCTCTCTCCCCCTCAACTCTCTCTCACTCCTCTCTCCCACCCTCTCATCTCTCTCTCTCCCCCCTCAATCTCTCTCTCAGTTGTCCCCCACTCTCTCGTCTCTCTCTCACTCCATCCCCTCTCTCATCTCTCTCTCTCTCCCTCAATCTCTCTCTCACTATTCTCCCACTCTCTCCTCTCTCTCTCACACCATCCCCTCTCTCATCTCTCTCTCTCCCCCTCACTCTCCCTCCTTCTCCTCTCTCTCGTCTCTCTCTCACTCCATCCCCTCTCTCATCTCTCTCTCTCCCCCTCAATCTCTCTCTCAGTTGGCCCCCCCCTCTCTCGTCTCTCTCTCACTCCTCCCCTCTCTCCTCTCTCTCTCTCTCCCTCAACCTCTCTCTCATCTCCTCCCATTCTCTCCTCTCTCTCTCACTCCATCCTCTCTCTCACTCCCTCTCTCCTCTCTCTCTCTCACTCCTCTCCTCTCTCTTCCCTTCTCCCTCTCTCCCTCACTCCCTACCTCTCTCTCTCTCCTCTCTCTCTCTCCCTCCCCTCTCTCCTCATCTCTTCCTCTTTCTCACTCCCTCTCCCTCCTCCCTCCTCTCTCTCTCACTCCTTCCCTCCTCTCTCTCTCTCCCCTCTATCTCTCTCTCCTCTCATCTCTCCCTCTCTCTCCTCTCTCTCTCTCACTCCCCCCTCTCCTCTCTCTCTCACCCCTTCCTCCTCTTTCTCACTCCCTCTCCCTCTCTCCCTTAACCTCTCTCTCACTCTCTCCTCTCTCCTCTCTCTCTCTCTCTCCCTCTCTCTTCTCTTCTCTCTCACTCCTTAACCTCTCTCTCTCTCTCCCTTCCTCTCTCCTCTCTCTCACTCCTCTCTCTTTTCTCTCTTCTCTCTCCCTTCCCTCCTCCTCTCTCTCTCTGCTCCATCCCCTCTCTCCTCTCTCTCTCTCCCCTCTCTCTCTTCTCCTCTCTCTCTCCTTAACCTCTCTCTCTCTCCCTCTCCCTCTCTCTCTCTCTCCTCCTCTCCCTCTCTATATCTCTTCTCTCTCTCTCCTTCTCCTCTCTCTCTCACTCCCTTCCCCTCCTCTCCTCTCTCTCTCTCCCCTCCTCTCTCTCTCTTTCTCACTCCCTCTCCCTCTCTCCCTTAACCTCTCTCTCTCACTCCCTCTCCCTCTCTCCTCACGCACACACCCTCTCCCACTCTCTTGTCTCGTTCTCTCTCCTCCTCCTCTCCTCTCTCTCACTCACTCCCTTCCCCTCTCTCCTCTCTCTCACTCCCTTTCTCTTTTTTGTCTCTTTCTCACTCCCTCTCCCTTAACCTCTCTCTCTCACTCCCTTCCCCTCTCTCCTCTCTCTCACTCCCTTTCTCTTTTTTGTCTCTTTCTCACTCCCTCTCCCTCTCTCCCTTAACCTCTCTCTCTCACTCCCTCACCCTCTCTCCTCTCTCTCACTCCCTCTCCCTCTCTCTTGTCACTTTCTCCCTCACTCCCTTAACCTCTCTCTCTCTCTCACTCACTCTCTTCCCCTCTCTCTCTCTCTCGCTCTCTCTCTCTCTCTCTCTCTCTCTCCATTTCTTCCTCGCCTCTCACTCGACCCCTCTCACCTCTCTCTCTCTCTCTCTCTCTCTCTCTCTCTCTCTCTCTCTCTCTCTCTCTCTCTCTCTCCCTCTCTCTCTCTCCTCTTCTCTCTTCCTCTCTCCTCTCTCCCTCTCTCTCTCTCTCATCTCTCTCTCCCTCTCCTTACTGTCTCTCTCTCTCTCTCTCTCTCTATCTCATCTCTCTCTCTCTCTCTCTCTCTCTCTCTCTCTCTCTCTCTCTCCCCCCCCCCTCTCACTCTCTCTCCCCCTCTCTCTCTCTCTTCCCCACTCACTAATACTTAATTAATAAAGAATAAAAAAAAATACTAAATTACCATTTCGGTCCTAATTTTCTTGTGACTCGGCTCATCCATTTTGCTTGGGCCGGCTAATGGAGTGTTGACTCGCTTTATACCTTGGCTAACTCGCCGAGACTGATTAGTCTGCAATAAAGAAATAAAGTCAGAAATAAATAAATAAATAGTCCTTGACACAACAGTTGTGTGCAGCTAAGCATATTTCCCAGTGCGAAGTTGTCCAATAGATAAATCTGCATCCTGCTAAACACTCAACACGACCGCAGCAATATTACAGCGAATAAATACATGATGCTAATGAGAAATATTGAAGGCAATTTTAATAAGCTCCCAGAACATATTTGCATGTATCTCGTGTAATAAAGGTCTCACGGGGAAACATAATTTTCGGTATTTAAGACTTGGAATAATGCGGTTTATTATATAACAGAGTATTTGTTTATGCGTCACGAGCAGGAGGTGGGGCTTTTCTCGTGGATGATGAAAACTAAAAAATGCAAATATCTCGGCTAATATTCAAGATAGAGAATAAATGTATATAACAATATTTATAGGAAATTTAATTTTCAATAAGATTGGTTATGTACAATTTTTCAATCCGAAGTATAGTAACAGAGATATTTCAAAATTTTGAAAATCACCCCCTCTAAACCCAATATAAGTTTGAACGTATCTTATTTTTGCCATTTCTTAAGGGAAATTTGCTAATAATAATAAATTATCTTAAATATTACACACACACAAACACAAATAGTTATTTATTATACAAGTGACGAAAGTAGATCATTTTACAACTCGAGTGAAGAAAGTGAATTGCCTTCTTCATTAGTAATAAGTATAAATTAAAAAATAATTTGAAGTTGGAAATTAAATGCTTTTAAATGTTTCTTAACATTGTAGAGAATTTTATTTTAACAAAATGTAAATTGAAATTTGAATGAATTATTTGGTGGAAATAATCGATATATGTTTTTAAAATATTAAATTATAATAATAATTAGCTTCCTTCGTTTATAACGTTTGGCACTTGTTTAGTATGACTGCTCACTACTTTCGACAATCATTCACTAGTTGTTTTATAACTCATGCTTATAACCTGCCAACAACGATTGCGTTATAATCCTACCAAACAACATACCATAATCTTGACAACATCCTAATTTGTGTTCGTATTTTGCTTAGATCTGGATCATGTGCTATTTATACACGATTTTACAGAAAAAAATTTAATTTCGAATCACTCGTGTCCGAGGTGAAAGTAGAAATTTACAAACTCTCGTCAAAATTACCAGACTCGCTTTGCTCGTGTGGCTAATGTTTGTTCACTTCGAGTTGGAAAATGATTCTACTTTTCGTGTCACTTGGATAATAAAGAACTATTTAAAAAAACGAAGATAAACATTACCGAAAGATCAATAGTTTTAGTTACCATTATCATCATTTTAGTCTACGTATATACTGGATACTCTGAAAACCAAAAATAAGAAATTTGTATATCAGAATAGTATAACAGTAAAGGATAATGAAAAAATGATTTTATATTTATATATAATTTATATATATTCTATATCTATACTATTTATTAAGTATAGATTTATAGTTTATATATATATGTATCTAGCTTTGATGATTAGACGTCTTCGGCCGGGAAGTTGTATTTGAGCGTGATTGTTGATGGTATTTTTTTGGCAAGGCTTTTACTTTTGGCACAATATTTTTTGGACATTTACCTCGTCCCAGTTGTTTAGGTATTTAATACCCGCTCGTTTGCTGTGGATGTTTGCCTAATAATCAAAATTAGTTTTTTATGTAAAAGACTTCCACCTGTCCTCCATAGTTTTGTCATATGTCCCGTTCTCCTCTACCCCGTGTATTATGCATTGATTTTGAATTATTAATGGACAAAAAGTATTATAGTATATGTATATTATAATTTGGAAGTTATATTTTTCAGGTGAGGTACCTGCGCGGTAGTTCATAATTGAAAAGAAGGATATTGTTGAGTCAAATTTCTCTAAATTAACTAAAAAATGAAACACATCTTTTGTGTATGTGACATTAATTTGCCGAATACCCCAATAGGGAAAGTCGTAAATATCTACAGTCTATTTTTAAATTCGCCAAGGCCTCCAGCATTTATCAACCCCCATTACTCCTGCCCGTCCCTAGAAATGTTGGTATGGCTTTCTTGTTATTGAAGGAAGGCTCGCGTAGTGCTAATACACATACCGCGAGTAGTTGGATTTTAAGTGGTTCGGTTATGAAGTTTTTTGTGCCAAATTAAAATTGTTGATCTCCCATCTATAATTTTTATCGTGTATAACAACTTTTATACTTTGCGGTATACGTACAAAAGTGTTTATATTAACAACACAAGATTTACAATCCCAAATAACAAAAATAAACAAACATTTTTGTATATGTGGGCACTATCAATTCGCCAGAGGGAAAATGCATTAGGAACACGTATAAATATCCGTCTATTTTTTAAATTTACAGGCCTCCCTATAAATATCAACCCCCACTACTTGCCCGTCACCTAGAATATGTTGGTTATGGCTTATTATAAGGAATTGCCGTCTAGTTGTCGAATTACTGACATACCGAGTCCGGGTTTTTATTTAGTTGCGGTTGTAGTTTCTTTTGTTTGGCCAAATTAATATTTGTTGACTCCCACCAATTAATTTTTTAGTTGTGATAAAACACATTTAATTCTTCGGTATTACGACGATAGTGTATATATCCAAAAGTTTCTCCATGTAAATTAACATAAAATGATTAAACAACTTTTATTATGTGCATAATTGTCTGAAAATGCAAGATAGGAATACGATCATATATCGCTATTTTTAGAAATTTTCAGGCGCCTCCCTTATAACCCCCACTCCTGTCTCGTCTCAGAGAATATTATTATAGCCTAAAATGATCTAGTAAGTTGGTTTACCGGTTTAGTAGTAAATATACATACCAAAGTTTGTCATAGAAATTCGGTTTCAGGCTGGTTTATGTGTGATAAAAGGTACCGCAAACAGAAACAAACTTCCTCCCCCACCCCAAAAAGGAAACAAACCAGACACCAAAGAAACAAAATGACAGTTATGGTGTCGCTAGACAGAGTTGGGTTGCTAGTAGTTTATGTACAGACTCAGAGGTTCCAATCTTTATATATATACTAGCCGCAGATACCCGGGCTTTCGCACTGGGAATTCCATTTGAGGCTGGATGGGGTATTGTTATTTTTTTGGCAAGGCTTTTACTTTTATCAAATATTTTTGACATTTTACCCGTCCCAGTGTTTAGGGTTTATCCACGTTTGTTAGCATTTGTTAATAATATAAATTATTTATTTATGTAAGTCTTTCACTGTCCTCCATATTGTCATATATTTCCCGTTTCACGACCGTTCCATTTATGTAGTATGATTTAATAAATTATTAAGGACAAAATTATTATAATAATATATTTACAATTTAGAATTAATTATTCCAGGGTGTAGGTACCTGGTTAGTTCTATCATTGAAATGAACTTTGTTTGAGCAAATTTACTCTAAATAACAAAATAAACAACTACTTGTTAAGTGTACATTAGCCGACAAACCAAAATACGGAAACGAAATATCACTATCTTTTGAATTTCAGGTCTCCCTTTATAACCCCCACTCCTGCCCCGTTTCCCTTAGAAATTGTTAGCTTATGGGCTTATTATAAGGGAAGGCATGTAGTTATTTAGGCTTAATAACACATAGATCGATGTTTTATTTTATTTTCGGTTGGGTCTATTTTGTACCTATGTAAAATGAAAATTGTTCACTTCTTCCCGCTATAGGTTTTAGCGTATAAATCTCGTTTAGTAAATTCGGTATGTACGGAAAAAAAGTGTATGTTATAACAAATTAAATAACTCTAAATACACAGAAAATAAGAATCAACTTTTGATATGTTCATATTTCCCAAATTTCAAAACCAATAGGAAAAAGAAATATCGCGCTTCATTTTTTAAGTTCAGACTTCCCTTATTAAACCCCCAACTCCTGCCCGTTCCATAGATAAATGTTGGTACTGGCTTTTATTATAATTGAAGCGCCTCATGCTAATACACTCATTACCTGAGTTTTTATTTAGTTCTGGTTTTTGGAGTCTTTTTTTGGTCAATATAATATTAGTTGTACTCCCGCTATAATTTTTTAGCCGTATAACGCATTCTTAAAACTTCACGGTATACTGGACAAAAGTGATAATATGAACTCAAAAGATTACTTCATAAGAGTTAAAGATATAGCGATCCTGACTTTTATTTTTATAAAACTGAAATAACACAACTCTTTGTTAGTGTTCATATTGTTGTCCCGAATAAACCATATATGGAATCTGTAAATAATCACTATTTTTTATATTGTCTGGCTTCTCCCTCAGATCAGCTCAGTATACCCGGCTTTCGCTCTGGGTAAATTTCATCAATCTTTTTGAGGCAAAATGAGTGATTGGTATATTTTTGTGGCAAGCTTTACTTTGCACAAATACTTGTTGCACATTTACCCTCGTTCTCCAGCTGTATGAGGGTTTATATACCCGTTTGTTGGGCATTTGTTAATGAATTAAAGAATTATTTTTTTATGTACAGACGTTTCAACGGACCTGCATATTGTCATTATTGTTTTTCCCGTACTCGCCTGTAGCATTATGCATAAGATTTGAAGTTTTATTAAGGAAAAAAATATTGACATACATTTTGAACTTAATTTTTTCTCAGGTGCATGTATTTGCCGAAATAATGACCTCAAATCTTTGGAAACTGTCAATAGCAAATATCTACTTGATTATTAATTTCTGAGGCTCGCTTCCTTATAACCCTTCCACTCCTGCCCCGGTCCCTAGAAATTGTTAGTATAGAACTTTATTATAATAACAGACTGTTGTTAGTAGCTAAGTTCATTCATACTCGAGTTTTGAGTTTTAGTTCGGTTGTTAATCCTTTTTGTGCCAAAATTGTTATAAATTTTGTGGTACCTCTCCGCTATAGTTTTTAGTCTGTTAATAACTCATTTATACTTCAGTATAACGGCCAAAACCAGTCAGTATAACAAGAACAGTTACTCATAAATAACTAAAAAATAAACAACTTTTGTTATTGTGTCATGTATTTGCCTGAGAACCCCCAATAGTGAAAATCATTAGAGTTATGTTTTAATTGTCAGGTCCTCCCTTATAACCGCCACTCCTGCCCGTCCTAGAGAAATGTTAGTATAGCTTAGTTTTATTAATTGGAAGGGCTGTTAGTTTGTTACTAATTTAACACATAACCAGTTGTTTGGTTTTAGTAATCTGGTTGAGTACTTTTGTGCCAGAGATATATAATAATTGTGGGTACTCGTGACCGCTATAGTTTTTTAGCTGTATAACTAACATTTATACTTCGCCGTTATACGGCAACAAAACAGCCCTATATTACAAAGAAAGTTACGTCTAAATAAACAAAATAAACAAGATTTGTTGTTATGTGCGCATATGTTTGACTGAAGAAAAATGCATATAGGAAACGGAAATATTCGCTATGTTTTTTAATTTTCCCAGGCTCTCCCTTGATAACAACCCACTCCCTGCCCGTCCCTAGAAAATGTTTTAAGGGTTTTATGGCTTATTTATAAGGATAGGCGTTAGTCATCTAACTGTCAAACGCATACCGAGTTTGGGTTTTATGTGTCGCGGTGTTGTAGTGTCTTTTGTTGCCAAATAATAATTTGTGGACTCACGCCTGTAGTCTTTTAGTCGTATATAACGCCGCATTTTATACTTCCTCAGTATACGGCTAAAAGTGCATATAACAAAAGTTACTCTAAATTAGCCAAAATTAAAGCAAACTTTTGTTTATTGTGGCATGTTTGCTTTGAGATAAAGCAATAGGAAACGAAATATCGCTATTTTTAATTTCAGGCCTTCCTTATAACCCCTAACCAGTCCTAACCACCCCACTCCTGTTTGTCTTAGAGAATATTAATATAGCCTAAAGTCTAAGTTGGGCTAGTAGTAATGTACATACCAAGTTTCATATAATTCGGTTCAGCCGTTTATGCGTGAAAATGTAACAAAAAAAAAAAAAAACAAATAAAAAAACAAACAAATAAAAAAACAAACAAACAAAAAAACACCAAAGAAACAAAATTCAGTTATGGTGTCTATGACATGTGAAAACGAAAAAGTTATCGTGAAATTTCGCGAAAAAAATCAATGTACAGAACAGAGGTTACAAATTTTATATTTATATAGATATATTTATATATACTTTTATATATATTTCACCTGGTTGATATTTTTAAGCGATTAGGATATTAAATTTAATAATATTATGTATAAAGCTACTTTTAATAACACAAAAAACAGCTTTTGTTACGGTGCACGTTTGCCTAAAAACAAATAGAAAATGAAATATCGCCAATTTTTTATTGAGGCCTCCGTTATAACCGCCACTCCCGTTCGGCGAAACATAAAAAATTTAATATAGCTTATTAATCGTGGTTAGAATTAATGCTGATTTACTCGTATAGCTTTGTCGAGTTCGGGTTCAATCGTTAGTGGCCGATAAAATTTGTTGGCTGTCTCGCCTTTAAATCTTTGTAGTGTATATCTCGTTTATACTTTGTCGTACGACAAAAGTGAATATAACAAAAGTTACTCTAAATAACAAAATTAACAACTTTTATCCTGTGGATATTTGCCGAAAAACAGATAGGAACCGAAATATGGCTCTATTTAATTTGAGTCGTCCGTTGGTAGCGCCACTCCTACCTCCATCTGCCTTGGGCTGATTTGTGAATCTAAACCATCCACGGCGTCACCCAAACGCATACAATTCATTCAAATCGCTCCAGCCGTTTAGCAACAGCTCACTCGCATACACACAACTACACTAGAATGATATATATATATAAAACATATTAGAATTACCTCAATCTTTCAGACTTTCTATTTTGCTTCAGTTTCCTACATCTGCTCTGTGAGTCGCGCAATACGGGAATAGTTGAGATTCGGAGTTCTAATATCCTCAAGTATCTAATAGTGGTTATCCAACGAGGTAATATCCTACTGGAACAAGAATAAAAATAAGAAAGGAAAAAAATTAAAAATGCTGATTTTATTTTATTTAATGATTAACAAGAATGAATTTGAAGCTGTTTCCTCATCGAGAAAAACACACAAAATAAATAAAGCAACTTATTAAAGGGAGAAAAAAAAGAGGAAATAATATACTAATTTAATGAAGCAAATAAAAAATAAAAAAAAAACATGAAACAAATAAAGGAAATAAAAACATAAAATTAAAAAGCAAATTAAGAAAATAAATAAAGGTAATAATAAAACATGAAACAAATAAAGGTAATAAAAAACATAAAGTTAAAGAGGAAAAAAAAAAAAATAAATAAAGGGAATACAAAACACAAAGTTAAAGAGCAAAAAAATAAATAAATAAAGGGAATACAAAACACAAAGTTAAAGAGCAAAAATAAATAAAGGGAATACAAAACACAAAGTTAAAGAGCAAAAAAAAAATAAAGGGAATACAAAACACAAAGTTAAAGAGCAAAAAAATAAATAAATAAAGGGAATACAAAAAACAAAGTTTAAGAGCAAAAAAAAATAAATAAATAAAGGGAATACAAAACACAAAGTTAAAGAGCAAAAAATAAATAAATTAAATAAAAGGGAATACCAAAACACAGAAAGTTAAAGAGCAAAAAAAAATAAAATAAAGGGGAATTACAAAACACAAAGATTTTAAAGGCCCAAAAAAAAAAATAAAGGGAATACAAAACACAAAGTTAAAGAGCAAAAAATAAAAATAAATAAAGGGAATAACAAACAAAAAGTTAAAGAGAAAAAGAAATAAATAAATAAAGGGAATACAAAACACAAAGTTAAAGAGCAAAAAAAATAAATAAAGGGAATACAAAACACAAAGTTAAAGAGCAAAAAAAATAAATAAAGGGAATACAAAACACAAAGTTAAAGAGCAAAAAAAAAATAAAGGGAATACAAAACACAAAGTTAAAGAGCAAAAAAATAATGGAAATAAAAAACTATATAAAAAAACACGAAATAAATAAAGTGAACAAAAAATAAATAAAGCAAATAGCAAATAAGTACTTAAAATAATAACACAAAATAAATAAAGCAAATGAAATAAAACCCAAATAAATAAAGGTGAAATAAATAAAGACAATAATAAGCACGAAATAAACAAATAAATAACAAGAGATAAATAAAGCAAATAAAAAAATAAATAAATAAAATAATATCATAAAATAAATAAAACGAGTGAAATAAAAAGCAAATAAATAAACGTGAAATAAATAAAGACAATAATAAGCACGAAATAAACAAATAAATAACAAGAGATAAATAAATCAAATAAAAATAAAAGATAATAAATAAATAAACCCCACCCCCCCCCCCCCCCACCCCCCCCCCCCCCCACCCCCCCCCCCCCCCACCCCCCCCCCCCCCCACCCCCCCCCCCCCCCACCCCCCCCCCCCCCCACCCCCCCCCCCCCCCACCCCCCCCCCCCCCCACCCCCCCCCCCCCCCACCCCCCCCCCCCCCCACCCCCCCCCCCCCCCACCCCCCCCCCCCCCCACCCCCCCCCCCCCCCACCCCCCCCCCCCCCCACCCCCCCCCCCCCCCACCCCCCCCCCCCCCCACCCCCCCCCCCCCCCACCCCCCCCCCCCCCCACCCCCCCCCCCCCCCACCCCCCCCCCCCCCCACCCCCCCCCCCCCCCACCCCCCCCCCCCCCCACCCCCCCCCCCCCCCACCCCCCCCCCCCCCCACCCCCCCCCCCCCCCACCCCCCCCCCCCCCCACCCCCCCCCCCCCCCACCCCCCCCCCCCCCCACCCCCCACCCCTCCCAGCCCCCCCCGCCCCCACCCCCCCCCCCCCCCATGTATTTAAGTATATAATGAAAATTGTTACGTTAGTTTAATATTATAACTATTATTAATATTTCAATTGTTAGATTAGTTCTATATTTATTTAGTTTAATTAACTAATATATAAAGTTATAACGTAAAAAGACACATATACGTAAGCTTAGCCAAAAATTTTAAACGTTATACGATAAAAAAGAAGAAAAAAATGATTTTAAGTTTGTAATATAAAAATGTTTGTTTAGTATTAATTTTATGAATTCTTATATTTAATAACCAATTGCTCTAATGTAACACTATATATATATATATATATATATATATATATATATATATATATATATATATATATATAAATGTTCAATGTACCACTACAAATATATGTAAAAAAACCATGATTAATGTTTAATTAATAATTCAATATTTCAACTTCGTTAATATTATTACAAAATAAATAATTTTTTAGTGAATTGAAAATAAGCATTATATATCTATATATATATATATATATATATTAAGAAATGTTCAATGTTACGCCACTATATATGTAAGTTTAGTCAAAAATTGTAAATGAAGTTATTCGATATAAATAAAAAAGAAAAATGTTATTTATGTCTGTAATAAAAAATATAAAAAATATTCCATTAGTTTAATAATTTAACTTTATTAATTTTTTTTTTATTTTTTTTATTTTTTTTTATATATTTTCCTTTGCACATTAGCCATGCACAAACGGCGTGTATTTGCTCCATGTACCATACTATTACAGTATATAACATGTATGTTCATAATACATAGTGTTTTATATACAAGAAATGTTCATAAATTTGTTCTTGAAGTTAATAAAAGAAATAAATTAAATAGAAAAATAAAATAAAAATAAATGAAAAAAAAATGAAAAACAAAAATTGATAAATAAAAAACGTACATAATGAAAGAACAAACAAAGTAATAAAAATTAGTACGCATAACCGTAAATTCGAAACAATCCAATAACATGTTAATTTCACTTCATTAAGAAAGTTATGCCACTTATTTTATTGCATTATTCTTGTAGGCGTTTAAAAGAAAAAAAAATTTAAGGAAGACTTAAATTATTATTCTTTAAGTAAGATGTTTAAGATGTCCGTTGTTTCTATTAATGCTTTAGAAAAATGCCTAAATACTAATGGGTATTTTTTAAACAAATACTTTGGATTTATTGGCCACTGGTCATTGTTTTTGATAAGTGTTTGTTGGAGTGTGTTTGGTAACTGTGTAGTCAGTGTGCAAGTATAGATGAGGTGTTCTATAGTCTGTTCACTCATGACACATATAGTTTAGCCAAAAATTGTAAACGTTCTACGATTTAAAAAAATATATATTTTAAATTTGTAAAATAAAACGTTCGTTTAGTATTAATTTTATTAATTCTTATATTTAATAACCAATTGCTCTAATGTAACAATATATATATATATATATATATATATATAAAGAAATGTTACACCACTATTATATGTAAGTTTAGTCAAAAATTGTAAATGAATTTATTCGATATAAATAAAAAAGAAAAATGTTATTTAAGTATGTAATAAAAATGTTCCATTAGTTTAATACTTTAACTTTATTAATTTTATTACAATTTAATTACATTTTTACTAAATCATAGTCAGTATATATATATATATATATATATATATATATATATATATATATATATATATAAATATTACATGCTGTAGGAGTATTGTAATTAAAATTGGCATTTTATAAGGTATTTATAAGTATTATTTCTGTTTTAATTTAAAAAAAGAAAAACACCAAGATTAATGTTTAATTAATACATCATTTTTTTCAACTTTGATAACATTATTACAAAATAAATATTTTTTGAGCGAATCGCAATTAGAATATTCAATATATATATATATATATATATATATATATATATATATATATATATATATAATGTAAAAAGACACATAAAGTTTAGCCAAAAATTGTAAACGTTTTATGATTCAAAAAAAAAAAAATTTTAAGTTTGTAAAATAAATAGTTTGTTTAGTATTAATTTTATTAATTCTTATATTTAATAAATTCTTATTAAACTATATATATATATATATATATATATATATATATATATATATATATAAAAAGAAATGTTCAATGTACCACTACAAATATATGTAAAAAAAAAAACCATGATTAATGTTTAATTAATAATTCAATATTTCAACTTTGTTAATATTATTACAAAATAAATAATTTTTTAGCAAATCGATAATTATGTACTTCTTAGCGGAATTGTATTGTACTTATATATATATATATATATATATATATATATATATATATATATATATATATATATATATATATATATATATATATACTAGCTGAGATAGCCGGCTTCGCTCGGGAATTCATTTGAGGCTGAATGTTGATGGTATTTTTTTGGCAAGGCTTTACTTTGCACAATATTTTGACATTTACCCGTCCCAGTGTTTAGGGTTAATACCCGTCGTTGCTGTGGATTTGATAATAATAAAATTATTTTTTTATTTAAGACTTCACTGTCCTCCATATTGTCATATTTCCCGTCTCCTGTGCATTATGCATAGATTTGAATTATTAAGGACAAAATATTAACATACATTTGAATTAATTTTTCCCGGCGATGTACCTGGTAGTTCCAAAGAATTGTTGAGCAAATTTCTCTAAATAAAAAAATAATGACTCCCGCAATGGTTTTAGCGTATATGCCATGTTAACTTCATTTACGGCAAAAGTGAATACAACAAAAGTTACTTTAAATAACAAAAGTAAACAACTTTGTTATGTGCATATTTGCCGAAACCGCAATAGGAAAGGAAATATTACTATTTTTAATTTCAGGCCTCCCTTATAACCCCCACTCCTGCGCGTCTCAGAGAATATTAACATAGCCTAAAGTCTAAGTTGGGTTAGTAGTAATATACATACCAAGTTTCAAAAGTTACATTAAATAAAAACGTGATATTTCACTAAAAAAATCAATGTACAGACAGAGGTTACAATTTTATATATATATATATATATATATATATATATATATATATATTTTTATTTCTTCCCTTCATATAGTACAGGCTATAAGAAGGCCGTTTATGTGTTTCTGCATGTCCGATGCAAGTTAGCATATCACATGCATTTGGAGTGGACTACAATTACTTTATACATAGATTATTTCAAAACTATGACATATATATATATATATATATATATATATATATATATATATATATATATATAATTAACAATAACAACGTTAAATTAAAGTGAAAACATATAAAGAGAAGATTATTAGTCTTAAAAAGAAATAATGAATGTCCATAAATATTTTAAGTATAGTAGTTGTATCGGCTGTAATAAGTATTCGACCGATTAATTGTATCGAAAGCGTGTTCAGCGAATATTTTAAAAGCGTTATTATATTTTAAAAATAACTCGTCTTCTTCTATTGGTTATTTGCCTATTTTTTGGTCAATGTCTTGTTTTAGTTTTTGTCGTTGGTTAGTCTCAATAGTCTGCGATCATATATTAAGTGTTTAGCTGTTTGTCGAGTCGAGTAATCACAGCGGCAAGTATTGTTGTCTTTTATGATATATATATATATATATATATATATATATATATATATATATATATATGTATGTATAAATTAGGAAATGTTCAATGTACCACAACGTATATACGTAAGTTTCACCAAAAATTGTAAATGAAGTTATTCGTTATAAAAAGTAAAAAAAAAAAATAAATAAATTTTATTCATGCATGTAATAAAAAAAAGGTTCAATTAGTTATATATATATATATATATAAATATATATATATGTGTGTATATATATATATATATATATATATACATACATACACACACAGAAATTTGCAATGTAACACCACGTGTATATGTAAAAAATTTAGGAAATTCTGTCAAACATATATATACATATATATATATATATATATATATATATATATATATATTTATTAGCCACACGTCCCGTACAGTAATTAGTACATAACGTCTGCTTGATACATAACATTTTTTTTTAAACTATAATAACATAAAATATTTATACAATAAAATTATATACAACAAAGAAAAGAAAAGAAAAAAAAAGATAAGAACAACTAAAACAAAATTTGGATTCAATGCTGAATAATTAATTTAACTGTATTTCAGTTTCAAATAGTTATATATATATATATATATATATATATATATATATATATATATATATATATATATATATATATATATACTAGCTGAGATAGCCGGCTTCGCCCGGGAATTAATTTGAACCTGAATGGTGATGGTATTTTTTTGGCAAGG
This sequence comes from Riptortus pedestris, assembly GCA_019009955.1. NCBI lineage: Eukaryota > Metazoa > Arthropoda > Insecta > Hemiptera > Alydidae > Riptortus > Riptortus pedestris. The sequence goes on from JADPXZ010000007.1 coordinate 3,171,363, forward strand.
CTTTACTTTGCACAATATTTTGACATTTACCCGTCCCAGTGTTTAGGGTTAATACCCGTCGTTGCTGTGGATTTGCTAATAATAAGATTAATATTTTTATGTAAGACTTCACAGTCCTCCATATTGTCATATTTCACGTCTCCTGTGCATTATGCATAGATTTGAATTATTAAGGACAAAATATTGACATACATTTGAATTAATTTTTCCAGGTGGAGGTACCTGGTAGTTCATATTGAAAAGAATTGTTGAGCAATTTTCTCTAAATAACAAAATATACAACTTTTGTTATGTGCATATTTGCTGGAACCCCAATAGGAAACGAAATATCGCTATATTTAATTTCAGGCCTCCCTTACAACCCCCACTCCTGCCCGTCCCTAGAAATGTTGGTATAGCTTATTATAAGGAAGGTGTTAGTGCTAATACACATACCGAGTTTTATTTAGTTCGGTTGAACTTTTTTGTGCCAAAATAAATTCTAGCTTACTTTATATATATATATATATATATATATATATATATATATATATATATATATCAATTTTAAAATACATAAGACAATTTATATTATGTAAGCATGTTGAACTATTTACAATAAATTTATTTTTTTTACAACATTATGTGCTTAAATTGTCAACCTTTGTCAGAAAATTTAAAGTATTAGTAGTAGAAAATTCCAAATATCTCCGTTATTATGAGCCTGAGAGTAAAATGTTATAGAACCAATCTTGTTGAACTATTGATGCTCTACAATTGTTGTTATATGCACTTTTTCTCTATCGTAAATATTAACCGAGATATTAGCGTTTTTCTGAGGATGATTGCACAATGTTAGTATGTCGGAAGACTAATCTATTTATTTCAGCTATAATTCCAAATATCTCCGTTATTATGAGCCTGAGAGTAAAATGTTATAGAACCAATCTTGTTGAACTATTGATGCTCTACAATTGTTGTTATATGCACTTTTTCTCTATCGTAAATATTAACCGAGATATTAGCGTTTTTCTAAGGATTGCACAAGGTTAGTATATGAGACCAAATCTATTTATTTTAGCTAAAATTCCAAATATCTCCGTTATTATGAGCCTGAGAGTAAAATGTTATAGAACCAATCTTGTTGAACTATTGATGCTCTAACAATTGTTGTGTTATATGCACCTTTTTCTACTATCGTAAATATTAACCGAGATATTAGCGTTTTTCTTTTTTTTATAATAGAGGATTGCACAAGGTTAGTATTCTCCGGAGACCTAATCTATTTATTTTAGCTAAAATTCCAAATATCTCCGTTATTATGAGCCTGAGAGTAAAATGTTATTAGAACCACATCTTGATTGAACAGTTGATGCTCTTACAATTGTTGTTATATGCACTTTTTCATCTATCGGTAAATATTAACCGAGATTATTAGCGTTTTTCTTTAATAGATTGGTGCACAAGGTTAGTATCTCAGACCAAATCTATTTATTTTTAGCTAAAGTTCCAAATATCTCCGTTATTATGAGCCTGAGAGTAAAATGTTATAGAACCAATCTTATTGAACTATTGATGCTCTACAATTGTTGTTATATGCACTTTTTCTCTATCGTAAATATTAACCGAGATATTAGCGTTTTTCTAAGGATTGCACAAGGTTAGTATATGAGACCAAATCTATTTATTTTAGCTAAAATTCCAAATATCTCCGTTATTATGAGCCTGAGAGTAAAATGTTATAGAACCAATCTTGTTGAACTATTGATGCTCTACAATTGTTGTTATATGCACTTTTTCTCTATCGTAAATATTAACCGAGATATTAGCTAAAAACTTTACTTCCGCATTTTAAATAGTCGTCTAGACGAAGGCTAGTACTCCTATTGATTTCAGCTTAATGTGTAGCAACTTATGTGACCATTGGCAACCCGATGGGTCGATATCTGATATCGTAAATTATTCAAACAATAAATTAAATCGACACATCATCATCATCATCATTTATTCATTATTGCATGCACGGCAGTTTTTATTCAGTTGCAAGACTGCACGACTTAAGCTCTCAACTAGAGACAGACCTCAAACATTCAATATCAGGTAAGCTTTACTAGGTGCCATGTTAATTAAAATAGTTGTTAATTGTAGAAGAAAAATGGAAATATCTCCGTTATTATGAGTTTTACAGAAAAATGTTATAGAACCAATGTTATTGCAAATTTAATTATCTACAATTATTGTTATATACATTTTTGCTATAACTCTAATAATAACCGAGATATTAGCAATAGTTTTCAACATTCAGTAAGAAAAGTGGGGATTTAGAGAAGGTGCAGAATCAAAATTCCAAATATCTCCGTTATTATGAGTTTTACAGAAAACTGATATAGAACCAATGTTATTGCAAATTTAATTATCTACAATTATTGTTATATACATTTTTGCTATAACTCTAATAATAACCGAGATATTAACAATAGTTTTCAACATTCAGGAAGAAAAGTGGGGATTTAGAGAAGGTGCAGAATCATAATTCCAAATATCTCCGTTATTATGATTCCTATCAAAAATTGTTATAGAACCAATGTTATTGCAAATTTAATGAGCAATAATTATTGTTCTATACGTTTTTGCTATAACTCTAATAATAACCGAGATATTAATATCAGGTGAGCTTTACTAGGTGCCATGTTAATTAAAATAGTTGTTAATTGTAGAAGAAAAATGGAAATATCTCCGTTATTATGAGGTTTATAGAAAAATGTTATAGAACCAATGTTATTGCAAATTTAATTATCTACAATTATTGTTATATACGTTTTTGCGCTAACTCTAAAAATAACCGAGATATTTGCAATAGTTTTCAATATTCAGTAAGAAAAGTGGGGATTTTTAGATGGTGCAGAATCAAAATTCCAAATATCTCCGTTATTATGCGTCGGATCGAAAAATTGTACATAACCAATCTTATTGCAAATTAAATTTACTATAAATATTGTTATATACATTTATTCTCTATCTTGAATATTAGCCGAGATATTAGCGTTTTTCTTTAATAAAGTGTTGCACAAGGTATCTCGGACCTAATCTATTTATTTTAGCTAAAATTCCAAATATCTCCGTTATTATGAGCCTGAGAGTAAAATGTTATAGAACCAATCTTGTTGAACTATTGATGCTCTACAATTGTTGTTATATGCTCTTTTTGTCTATCACAAATATTAACCGAGATATTAGCGTTTTTCTCAGTGTTGCACAAGGTTAGTACATCTGAATCGTCTGAATTGGGGGTATGTTTTACTGATTTTTCACTAAAAAAATGCCGATAGCTCAGTTAATATTCAAGATACAAACATTTTGCACAGAATCATTTTTGTTCGTCGTAAAATTATCTACAAATTATATTCTGTGACATTTTTCGATCCGACGCACCGTAGCGGAGATACAGCGCTTTTTTTTTTCACAGTTGGACAACACTACCAGCTTCTATGGTTTCGATTCCCGACTTGACCTCTGCGATTTCTCTTCTCACAACTCCTTCATTTCGTGTCTGGAAGATATTCTCCGTGAAGAGGTGACCCGGGCTCTTCTCTTCTCCTTCGAGAAGTCACACTTCAACTCGAGCGATGACTTCATTGCAAATCTCAACTTCACCGAGTACACTACATTGCAAATATTGCACGGCCTGATTAATGGCGATGAAGCATATGCTAAAATGGCAGCTAAACTATTCTATCAGGTAATATATATATATATATATATATATATATATATATATATATTATATAGAATATATATAATATTAAAAAAAATTTGATTTATTTGTGTAGGATTTTTATAGATTTTATTGGGGTTTAATTTCGATTTTTTGTTTAGTTTGGTTGTATTCTTATTTGTATATGTTGTATTGTCTTATTTGATTCTGTTGTATTCTATTTTTTTTTTTTGTTTTTTTGTATTCTGCTGTATTGTATTTTTGTTTTTGTTTTCTGTTTTATTTTTTTTTTTTTTTTGGTTTTTTGTATTCTGCTGTATTGTATTTTTGTTTTTGTATTCTAATGTATTTTTTTTTTGGTTTTTTGTATTCTGCTGTATTGTATTTTTGTTTTTGTATTCTGTTGTATTTTTTTTTTTTTTGGTTTTTTGTATTCTGCTGTATTGTATTTTTGTTTTTGTATTCTGTTGTATTTTATTTTTTTTTGTTTTGTTGTTATTCTTTGTTGTTTTATATTTTTGCGATTTTTGATGGTAATCGTTGTGTTTTGCTTTTGTTACTCTTTGCTGTTGTCTATTTTTGTTGTTATTCTTTGTTGTTTTATATTTTTTGCTATTTTTGTCATTCTTTGTTGTTTTCTTTTTTTGTTTTCTATTTTTACGATTTTTTGTTGTTTTATATTTTTGCGATTTTTGATATTTTCTGCCTTATATTTTTTGGATTTATGTTATTCTTTGTTGTTTTTTATGTTTGTTGTTTTTAGCATATTTGCCTTAGCTATTGAGGTCGTACTCAAGACGCGAGTTTCGAAAAGTTTTCTCAAATGTCCATCGATCCTAGCCAACAAAAAATCACAAAACTAGAAAACAGCAAAGAGTAACAAAAAATGGAAAACAACACAAAAATAGAAAACAGCAAAGAATAACAAAAATCGAAAATATAGAAAATAACAAAGAATCGCAAATATAGGAAACAACAAAAAATCACAAAAGTAGAAAACAGCAAAGAGTAACAAAAAATGGAAAACAACAAAAAATTACAAAAATAGAAAACAGCAAAGAATAACAAAAATTACAAAAATAGAAAACAACAAAGAATCACAATCGACAAAGAAAATCGAAACAAAAAAAAAATATAATATATATATTATTTAAAGAATCACAAATCGACAAAGAAAATCGCAACAAAAAAAAAATATATATATATATTATTTATTTGTGTAGGATTTTTAAAGATTTTATTGGGGTGTAATTTCGATTTTTTGTTTAGTTTGGTTGTATTCTTATTTGTATATGTTGTATTGTCTTATTTGTTTCTTTTGTATTCTACTTTTTTTTAGGTTTTTTTTTATATTCTATTTTTTAGTTCTTTTTTTTTTTTGTATTCTGTTGTATTTATTTTCCTTTTGGTTTGTGATTCTGCTAATGTATTTTTTATATTCTCATTTTTTAGTTCTTTTTTTTTTTTGTATTCTGTTGTATTTTATTTCTTTTTGTTTTGGTGTATTCTGCTGTATTGTATTTTTGTTTTTGTATTCTGTTGTATTTTATTTTTTTTTGTTGTATTCTGCTGTATTGTATTTTTGGCTTTGTATTCTGTTGTATTTTATTTTTTTTGTTTTGTTGTATTCTGCTGTATTGTATTTTTGGTTTTGTATTCCGTTTGTATTTTTTTTTTCTTTGTTATTTTGTATTCTGCTTTATTGTATTTTTGTTTTTGTATTCTGTTGTATTTTATTTTTTTTGGTTTTTTGTATTCTGCTGAATTGTATTTTTGTTTTTGTATTCTGTTGTATTTTATTTTTTTTTGTTTTTTTGTATTCTGCTGTATTGTATTTTTGTTTATATTTTTGCGAATTTTGACTCTCTCTCTCTCTCTCTCTCTCTCTCTCTTCTCTCTTTTCTCATTCTCCTCCATCATCATTTCACCTCTCATCTCACATCTCTCTTTCCTCTCTTCTCTCATTCTCTCTCTCCTCACGCCTCTCTCTCTTCTATTCTCTCTCTCCTCTCTCTTCTTCCTCTCTCCTCTACTTCATCTCTCTCTCTCTCTCTCTCTCTCTCTCTCTCTCTCTCCCTCTCTCTCTCCCTCTCCCTCTCCCTCTCTTCTCCCTCTCCCTCTTCCTCTCCCTCTTCCTCTCCCTCTCCCTCCTCCCTCTCCTCTCCACCTCTCTCTCTATCTCTCTCTCTCTCTCTCACTCTCTCTATCTCTCTCTCTCTCTCTCTCTCTCTCTCTCTCTCTCTCTCTTACACTCTCTCCCTCTCTCTCTCTCTCTTTCTCTCTCTCTCTCCCCCTCTCTCTCTCTCTCCCCCCCCACCCCGCCCTCTCTCTCTCTCTCTCTCCCTCCCCGCCCTCTCTCTCTCTCTCTCTCTCTTCCTCCCCCTCACTCTCTCTCTCTCTCTCTCTCTCTCTTACACACTCAACTATCTCATACTGTTCATATCTTCTTTCCATTTCCAATCAGGTCGACCCCGGAGCAGTCCCCAGCCTCAACGAATGGCTCAAAAACAATTTCGAAATGGAAAAACCGAATCTCTACGAAGCATTGACCAACTACATCAACTGGAAAATGGACCAAGATCAAAAATCGAAACACTTGACCCAGCTAATAGTTCTAATCGCCCAACAATACCAACTTGACGATCTGATAATCTACATGGACGACAGAGAAACCGAAACCTGGCTGGCGAAACATGGACACACAATAGTAAGCAACAAAAATTAGATCAACTTAAGAACAAGAAACATAAATATCTCCGTTATTGTTAATGTTAGCGCAAAAATGTATAGAACAAAAATTGTAGAACATTAAATTTGGAACAAGATTGATTCTATAACATTTTTCTGTCAGACTCATAATAACGGAGATATTTGGAATTTTGATTCTGCACCTTCTCTAAGCCCCCACTTTTCATACTGAATTGAAAAATCAAACATCTCAGTTATTGTTAATGTTAGCGCAAAAATGTATAGAACAAAAATTGTAGAACATTAAATTTGGAACAAGATTGGTTCTATAACATTTTTCCGGAAAACTCATAATAACGGAGATATTTGGAATTTTGATTCTGCACCTTCTCTAAATCCCCACTTTTTCTTACTGAATGTTGAAAACTATAGCTAATATCATGGTTATTATTAGAGTTATGAGAAAAGTGAATAGAATCAAAGTTGTAGAACATTAGATTTGGAACAATATTGGTTCTATAACATTTTTCCCTCAGACTCATAATAACGGAGATATTTGGAATTTTGATTCCGCACCTTCTCTAAGAATCAAAGAAGGTGCAGAAACAAAATTCCAAATATCTCCGTTATTATGAGTCTGAGGGAAAAATGTTATAGATTCAATCTTGTTGCAAATTTAATGAGCAATAATTATAGTTCTGTACATTTTTGCTATAACTCTAATAATAACCGAGATATTAGCAATTGTTTTCAACATTCAGTAAGAAAAGACGGGATTTAGAGAAGGTGCAGAAAAAAAATTCCAAATATCTTCGTTATTATGAGTTTTATCAAAAAATGTTATAGAACCAATCTTGTTGAAGATTTAATGTACAATAATTCTTATTCTATACATTTTTTATCAAATTCGAATAATAACGGTGATATTTGGAATTTTTATTTAAAAAAAGTGTTCTTCCATAGGTAAGACCCACAGCCAAGAGTCCCAGAGAGCCACCGTTGCACGGGGCGGCCGAGCGAGGCGACCTGCCGGGAGTTCGCGACCTGATAGGCCGAGGAGAGAAAGTGAATTGTACCGGGAGAGACGGGTCGACGCCGCTTCACAAAGCGTCATTCTGGGGACATCTGGACGTGGTGAGGGAACTGCTGAAGAGAGGAGCTCCCCTAGACTGCAGGGACAGGTGAGGAAACAAAATTCCAAATATCTCCGTTATTATGATTCCTATCGAAAAATGTTACAGAATCAATCTTGTTCCAAATTTAATGTTCTACAACTTTAATTCTATTCACTTTTTTCATAAATCTAATAATAATGGAGAAATTTGCATTTTTGTTTGGGCAATTCAGTAAGAAAAGTGGGGATTTAGAGAAGGTGCAGAATCAAAATTCCAAATATCTCCGTTATTATGATTCCTATCGAAAAATGTTACAGAATCAATCTTGTTCCAAATTTAATGTTCTACAACTTTCATTCTTTTTCACTTTTTTTATAACTCTAATAATAACGGGGAAATTTGCATTTCTTTTATAAACTAGTAAAATGGTATTTAAAGAAGGTGCAGAATCAAAATTCCAAATATCTCCGTTAATAACCAAGATATTATGAATGTCTTTGATTTCTCAATTCAGTAAGAAAAGTGGGGATTTGGAGAAGCTGCAGAATCAAAATTCCAAATATCTCCGTTATTATGATTCCAATCGAAAAATCTTAAAGGATCAAACTTGTTCCAAATTTAATGTTCTACAACTTTGATTCTATACACTTTTTTCATAAATCTAATAATAATGGAGAAATTTGCATTTCTTTTATTTAGTTAGAAAAATTGTATTTAGAGAAGGTGTAGAATCAAAATTCCAAATATCACCGTTATTATGATTCCTATCGAAAAAATTTACAGAATCAATCTTGTTCCAAATTTAATGTTCTAAAACATTGATTCTATACACTTTTTCTGTAACTCTAATAAAAACGGAGAAATTTGCACTTCTTATATAAACTAGTAAAATGGTATTTAAAGAAGGTGCAGAATCAAAATTCCAAATATCTCCGTTATTATGATTCCTATCGAAAATTCTTACAGAATCAAACCTTTTCCAAATTTAATGTTCTATAACTTTGATTCTATATACTTTTCCCATAAATCTAATAATAACGGAGATATTTGCATTTCTTATATTAAGTCAGAAAAATTGCATTTAGAGAAGGTGCAGAATCAAAATTCCAGATATCTCCGTTATTATGATTCCTATCAAGAAATCTTACAGAATCAAACTTGTTCCAAATTTAATATTCTACTACTTTGATTCTTTTCACTTTTTTCATAACTTTAATAATAACGGAGATATTTCCATTTCTTATATAAAGTAAGGAAAATGGTATTTAGAGAAGGTGCAGAATCAAAATTCCAAATATCTCCGTTACTATGATTCCTATCGAAAAATGTTACAGAATCTAACCTTTTTCAAATTTAATGGTCTACAACTTTGATTCTATACACTTTTTCTGTAACTCTAATAATAACGGATATATTTGCATTTCTTATATTAAGTCAGAAAAATGGTATTTAGAGAAGGTGCAGAATCAAAATTCCAAATATCTCCGTTATTATGATTCCTATCGAGAAATCTTACAGAATCAAACCTGTTCCAAATTTAATGTTCTACAACTTTGATTCTTTTCACTTTTTTTATAACTCTAATAATAACGGAGAAAATAGCATTTCTTATATAAACTAGAAAAATGTTTATAAAGAAGGTGCAGAATCAAAATTCCAAATATCTCCGTTATTATGATTCCTATCGAAAAAATGTACAGAATCAAACTTGTTCCAAATTTAATGTTTTACAACTTCGATTCTGTTCACTTTTTTCATAAATCTAATAATAACGGAGAAATTTGCATTTCTTATATAAACTAGTAAAATGGTATTTAGAGAAGGTGCAGAATCAAAATTCCAAATATCTCCGTTATTATGATTCCTATCGAAAAATCTTAAAGAGTCAATCTTGTCCCAAATTTAATGTACTACAACTTTGATTCCATTCACTTTTTTATAACTCTAAGAAGTAACCGAGATATTTTGAATGTCTTTGATTTCTCAATTCAGTAAGAAAAGTGGGGATTTAGAGAAGGTACAGAATCAAAATTCCAAATATCTCCGTTATTTTGAGTCTGAGAGTAAAATGTTATAGAACCAATCTTGTTGAACTATTGATGCTCTACAATTGTTGTTATATGCACTTTTTCTCTATCGTAAATATTAACCGAGATATTAGCGTTTAATTATTTATTTTTAAGATCTGGAGAGACGCCACTCTGCTGGGCCGTGAACGGAAGGAAGCTGCCGGTAATTGAGGAGCTGCTGGGCAAAGGCGCATGCGTCAACTGCGCAGACTACCAAGGGCGCACCCCACTACACTCGGCGGCGTGGTGGGGGAACCTGCCCATAGCCAAAGAACTTATTGAGGTTATACAAATATTATTCAAAATATCTCCGTTATTATGAGTTTTATTCAAAAATGTTATAGAACCAATCTTGTTCAAACTTTAATGTTCTACAACTTTGATTCTATTCACTTTTTTCATAACTCTAATAATAACGGAGATATATGCACTTTTATGTTCGCAATTCTGTAAGAAAAGTGGGGATTTAGAGAAGATGCAGAATCAAAATTCGAAATATCTCCGTTATTATGAGTTCTATTCAAAATTGTTATAGAACCAATCTTGTTCCAAATTTAATGTTCTACAACTTTGATTTTATTCACTTTTTTATAACTCTAATAATAACGTAGATATATGCACTTTTGTTTTCGAAATTCTCTGAGAAAAGTGGGGAGTTAGAGAAGATCCAGAATCAAAATTCCAAATATCTCCGTTATTATGATTCCTATCGAAAAATCGTATAAAACCAATCTCGTTCCAAATTTAATGTTCTACAACTTTGATTTTATTCACTTTTTATATAACTCTAATAATAACTGAGATATTTGTAATCTTCTTTTCGCAATTCAGTAAGAAAAGTGAGGATTTAGAGAAGGTGCAGAATCAAAATTCCAAATATCTTCGTTATTATGAGTTTTATTCAAAATTGTTATAGAATCAATCTTGTTCCAAATTTAATGTTCTACAACTTTGATTCTATTCACTTTTTTTATAACTCTAATAATAACGGAGATATATGCACTTTTGTTACGGCAATTCAGTAAGAAAAGTGGGGATTTAGAGAAGATGCAGAATCAAAATTCGAAATATCTCCGTTATTATGAGTTTTATTCAAAATTGTTATAGAACCAAACTTGCTCAAAATTTAATGTTCTACAACTTCGATTCTATTCACTTTTTTATAACTCTAATAATAATGGAGATATTTGCATTATTGTTTTCGAAATTCTCTAAGAAAAGTGGGGATTTAGAGAAGGTGCAGAATCAAAATTCCAAATATCTCCGTTATTATGATTCCTATCGAAAAATCGTATAGAATCAATTGTGTTGCAAATTTAATGACCAACAATTAGTGTTCTATGCATTTTTGAGCTAACTTTAATAATAACCAAGATATTTGGAATAGTTTTCAACATTCAGTTAGAAAAGTGGGGATTAAGAGAAGATCCAGAATCATAATTCCAAATATCTCCGTTATTATGAGTTTTATTCAAAATTGCTACAGAACCAAACTTGCTCAAAATTTAATGTTCTACAACTTTGAATCTATTCACTTCTTCTATAACTCTAATAATAACGGAGATATATGCACATTTGTTACGGCAATTCAGTAAGAAAAGTGGGGATTTAGAGAAAATCCAGAATCAAAATTCCAAATATCTCCGTTATTATGAGTTTTATTCAAAATTGCTACAGAACCAAACTTGCTCATAATTTAATGTTCTACAACTTTGATTCTATTCACTTTTTTCATAACTCTAATAATAACGGAGATATATGCACTTTTGTTTTCGAAATTCTCTAAGAAAAGTGGGGATTTAGAGAAGATCCAGAATCAAAATTCCAAATATCTCCGTTATTATGAGTTTTATTCAAAATTGCTACAGAATCAATCTTGTTCCAAATTTAATGTTCTACAACTTTGATTCTATTCACTTTTTTTATAACTCTAATAATAACCGAGATATATGCACTTTTGTTACGGCAATTCAGTAAGAAAAGTGGGGATTTAGAGAAGATGCGGAATCAAAATTCCAAATATCTTCGTTATTATGAGTTTTATTCAAAATTGTTATAGAATCAATCTTGTTCAAAAGTTAATGTTCTACAACTTTGATTCTATTCACTTTTTATATAACTCTAATAATAACCGAGATATATGCACTTTTGTTTTCGAAATTCTCTAAGAAAAGTGGGGATTTAGAGAAGATCCAGAATCAAAATTCCAAATATCTCCGTTATTATGAGTTTTATTTAAAATTGTTACAGAATCAATCTTGTTCCAAATTTAATATTCTACAACTTTGATTCTATTCACTTTTTTTATAGCTCTAATAATAACGTAGATATATGCATTTTTGTTTTCGAAATTCTCTAAGAAAAGTGGGGATTTAGAGAAGATGCAGAATCAAAATTCCAAATATCTCCGTTATTATGAGTTTTATTCAAAATTGCTACAGAATCAATCTTGTTCCAAATTTAATGTTCTACAACTTTGATTTTATTCACTTTTTATATAACTCTAATAATAATGGAGATATTTGCATTTTTGTTTGGGCAATTCAGTAAGAAAAGTGGGGATTTAGAGAAGATGCAGAATCAAAATTCCAAATATCTCCGTTATTATGAGTTTTATTCAAAATTGTTATAGAATCAATCTTGTTCCAAATTTAATGTTCTACAAATTTGATTCCATTCACTTTTTTTATAACTCTAATACTAACGGAGATATATGCACATTTCGTTTGGCAAGCCAGGAATAAAACTGGGGATTTAGAGAAGGTGCAGAATCAAAATTCCAAATATCTCCGTTATTATGAGTTTTATTCAAAATTGCTACAGAACCAATCTTGTTTCAAATTTAATGTTCTACAACTTTGATTCTATTCGCTTTTTTCATAACTCTAATAATAACGGAGATATTAGTAATGTTCTTTTCGCAATTCAGTAAGAAAAGTGAGGATTTAGAGAAGGTGCAGAATCAAAATTCCAAATATCTCCGTTATTATGAGCCGAATCGAAAAATCGTATAGAATAACTTGTTGTACATTAAATGTTCTACAATTTTAGTTCTGAGCATATTTCCTCTATCTTTAGTATTAAGCTAGTTATGTACAGTTTTAGTTTTGTGTCTTCAGTTAAACCCCCCACTCCTCCTCTTTCAGTTCGGTGCTGACGTCAACTCTAGAGACAGCGAAGGCAACACTCCGCTCCACTCTGCTGAGCAGATGTTCTCCCTTGGTGTTGCCAAGCTGCTCAGATCTCTCGGAGGAATACTCTAGCTGAGACTGACTAACAAAAAAGGCTTAACTTCTTTTAATTGTAGCAGCAATTTTGTACAGGTCAAATAAAGAGTTATAACTTTGTGCGTGTTCTTTGTTCTTTTTTTTTTTTTTTTTTACCCTTCACCCATTTTAGCAGATTTCCATTTAGCAAAAAGTTTAAAGCAACCTATCAAAATAAGCAACTCTAAAGCAATATATTACAAAACAAACTAACAGCAGCAGATTAAAAAAGCAACTTTAGAGCAACCTATCAAAATAAGCAACTCTAAAGCAATATATTACAAAACAAACTAACAGCAGCAGATTAAAAAAGCAACTTTAGAGCAACCTATCAAAATAAGCAACTCTAAAGCAATATATTAAAAAACAAAAACAAACTAACAGCAGCAGATTAAAAAAGCAACTTTAAAGCAACCTATCAAAATAAGCAACTCTAAAGCAATATATTAAAAAACAAAAACAAACTAACAGCAGCAGATTAAAAAAGCAACTTTAAAGCAACCTATCAAAATAAGCAACTCTAAAGTCAGCAACCGATTAAAAAAAGCAACTCAAATGCAACCTATCAAAATAAGCAACTCTAAAGCAATATATTAAAAAACAAAAACAAACTAACAGCAGCAGATTAAAAAAGCAACTTTAAAGCAACCTATCAAAATAAGCAACTCTAAAGCAATATATTAAAAAACAAAAACAAACTAACAGCAGCAGATTAAAAAAGCAACTTTAAAGCAACCTATCAAAATAAGCAACTCTAAAGCAATATATTAAAAAACAAAAACAAACTAACAGCAGCAGATTAAAAAAGCAACTTTAAAGCAACCTATCAAAATAAGCAACTCTAAAGCAATATATTAAAAAACAAAAACAAACTAACAGCAGCAGATTAAAAAAGCAACTTTAAAGCAACCTATCAAAATAAGCAACTCTAAAGCAATATATTAAAAAACAAAAACAAACTAACAGCAGCAGATTAAAAAAGCAACTTTAAAGCAACCTATCAAAATAAGCAACTCTAAAGCAATATATTAAAAAAACAAAAACAAACTAACACACGAAGATAAAAAAAGCAACTTTAAAGCAACCTATCAAAATAAGCAACTCTAAAGCAATATATTAAAAAACAAAAACAAACTAACAGCAGCAGATTAAAAAAGCAACTTTAAAGCAACCTATCAAAATAAGCAACTCTAAAGCAATATATTAAAAAACAAAAACAAACTAACAGCAGCAGATTAAAAAAGCAACTTTAAAGCAACCTATCAAAATAAGCAACTCTAAAGCAATATATTAAAAAACAAAAACAAACTAACAGCAGCAGATTAAAAAAGCAACTTTAAAGCAACCTATCAAAATAAGCAACTCTAAAGCAACAGATTAAAAAACAAAAACAAACTAACAGCAGCAGATTAAAAAAGCAACTTTAAAGCAACCTATCAAAATAAGCAACTCTAAAGCAATATATTAAAAAACAAAAACAAACTAACAGCAGCAGATTAAAAAAGCAACTTTAAAGCAACCTATCAAAATAAGCAACTCTAAAGCAACAGATTAAAAAACAAAAACAAACTAACAGCAGCAGATTAAAAAAGCAACTTTAAAGCAACCTATCAAAATAAGCAACTCTAAAGCAACAGATTAAAAAACAAAAACAAACTAACAGCAGCAGATTAAAAAAGCAACTTTAAAGCAACCTATCAAAATAAGCAACTCTAAAGCAATATATTAAAAAACAAAAACAAACTAACAGCAGCAGATTAAAAAAGCAACTTTAAAGCAACCTATCAAAAATTAGCAACTCAAATAAGCAACTCTAAAAGCAAATTAAAAAACAAAAACAAACTAACAGCAGCAGATTAAAAAAGCAACTTTAAAGCAACCTATCAAAATAAGCAACTCTAAAGCAACAGATTAAAAAACAAAAACAAACTAACAGCAGCAGATTAAAAAAGCAACTTTAAAGCAACCTATCAAAATAAGCAACTCTAAAGCAGTAGATTAAAAAACAAAAACAAACTAACAGCAGCAGATTAAAAAAGCAACTTTAAAGCAACCTATCAAAATAAGCAACTCTAAAGCAACAGATTAAAAAACAAAAACAAACTAACAGCAGCAGATTAAAAAAGCAATTTTAAAGCAACCTATCAAAAAGTCAACTTTTCAGCAACCGATCAAAATAAGCAACTCTATAGCAACAGATTAAAAAACAAAAACAAACTAACAGCAGCAGATTAAAAAAGCAATTTTAAAGCAACCTATCAAAAAGTCAACTTTTCAGCAACCGATCAAAATAAGCAACTCTAAAGCAACAGATTAAAAAACAAAAACAAACTAACAGCAGCAGATTAAAAAAGCACCTTTAAAGCAACCTATCAAAATAAGCAACTCTAAAGCAACAGATTAAAAAACAAAAACAAACTAACAGCAGCAGATTAAAAAAGCAACTTTAGAGCAACCTTTCATTAAAAGTTAACTTTTTGCATACCGTTCTGATAAATATGCATATTCTAAAATGCAACAGTTAGAAACTTAAAACTATCACTAGTTTAATCAGTTGCTTTTTTGATCGGTTGCTGTTTTAATCTACTTTATTTATCAGTTGCGTTATAAAGTTGCTTTTTTTTTATCGTTTGCTGATAAATTGCTTTTCTATAAATCGTTGCTTTAAAAGCTTCTTTTTAATCAGTTGCTTTTTTTGATCGGTTGCTGTTTAATTTACTTTATCAGTTGCATTAATAAAGTTGCTTTTTTTATCGGTTGCTGAATAATTGCTTTTCTATAAATCCGTTGCTTTAAAAGCTTCTTTTAATCAGTTGCTTTTTTGATCGGTTGCTGTTTAATTTACTTTATTCAGTTGCATTAAAGTTGCTTTTTTTTTTATCGGTTGCTGATAAATTGCTTTTCTATAAATCCGTTGCTTTAAAAGCTTCTTTTAATCAGTTGCTTTTTTGATCGGTTGCTGTTTAATTTACTTTTATCTGTTGCGTTAAAGTTGCTTTTTTTATCGGTTGCTGATAAATTGCTTTTCTATAAATCCGTTGCTTTAAAAGCTTCTTCTAATCAGTTGCTTTTTTGATCGGTTGCTGTTTAATCTACTTTATCAGTTGCGTTAAAGTTGCTTTTTTTATTCGTTTGCTGATAAATTGCTTTTCTATAAATCCGTTGCTTTAAAAGCTTCTTTTAATCAGTTGCTTTTTTGATCGGTTGCTGTTTAATTTACTTTATCAGTTGCGTTTAAGTTGCTTTTTTCAATGGTTGCTGATAAATTGCTTTTCTATAAATCGTTGCTTTAAAAGCTTCTTTTAATCAGTTGCTTTTTTGATCGGTTGCTGTTTAATCTACTTTATCAGTTGCATTAAAGTTGCTTTTTTTTTATCGGTTGCTGATAAATTTGCTTTTCTATAAATCCGTTGCTTTAAAAGCTTCTTTAAATCAGTTGCTTTTTTGATCGGTTGCTGTTTAATCTACTTTAATCAGTTGCATTAAAGTTGCTTTTTTATCGGTTGCTGATAAATTGCTTTTCTATAAATCCGTTGCTTTAAAAGGTTCTTTTAATCAGTTGCTTTTTTGATCGGTTGCTGTTTAATTTACTTTATCAGTTGCGTTAAAGTTTTTTTTATCGTTTGCTGATAAATTGCTTTTCTATAAATCCGTTGCTTTAAAAGCTTCTTTTAATCAGTTGCTTTTTTGATCGGTTGCTGTTTAATTTACTTTATCAGTTGCGTTTAAAGTTTTCAATCGGTTGCTGATAAATTGCTTTTCTATAAATCCGTTGCTTTAAAAGCTTCTTTTAATCAGTTGCTTTTTTGATCGGTTTGCTGTTTAATTTACTTTATCCAGTTGCATTAAAGTTGCTTTTTTTATCGGTTGCTGATAAATTGCTTTTCTATAAATCCGTTGCCTTTAAAAGCTTCTTTTAATCAGTTGCTTTTTTGATCGGTTGCTGTTTAATTTACTTTATCAGTTGCATTAAAGTTGCTTTTCAATCGGTTGCTGATAAATTGCTTTTTCTATAAATCCGTTGCTTTAAAAGGTTCTTTTAATCAGTTGCTTTTTTGATCGGTTTTGCTGTTTAATTTACTTTATCAGTTGCGTTAAAGTTTTCAATCGGTTGCTGATAAATTGCTTTTCTATAAATCCGTTGCTTTAAAAGCTTCTTTTAATCAGTTGCTTTTTTGATCGGTTGCTGTTTAAATCTACTTTATCAGTTGCATTAAAGTTGCTTTTTTTTTATCGGTTGCTGATAAATTGCTTTTCTATAAATTCATTTCTTCTGCTTCTTTTAATCGGTTGCTTTTTTGATAGGTTGCTGTTTAATTTACTTTATCAGTTGCATTAAAGTTGATTTTTAATCATTTGCTGATAAATTGCTTTTCTATAAATCCGTTGCTTTAAAAGCTTCTTTTAATCAGTTGCTTTTTTGATCGGTTGCTGTTTAATCTACTTTATCAGTTGCGTTAAAGTTTTTCAATCGGTTGCTGATAAATTGCTTTTCTATAAATCCGTTGCTTTAAAAGCTTCTTTTAATCAGTTGCTTTTTTGATCGGTTGCTGTTTAATCTACTTTATCAGTTGCATTAAAGTTGCTTTTTTATCGGTTGCTGATAAATTGCTTTTCTATAAATCCGTTGCTTTAAAAGGTTCTTTTAATCAGTTGCTTTTTTGATCGGTTGCTGTTTAATTTACTTTATCGGTTGCTTTAAAATTGCTTTTTTCAATGGTTGCTGATAAATTGCTTTTCTATAAATGCGTTGCTTTAAAAGCTTCTTTTAATCGGTTGCTTTTTTGATAGGTTGCTGTTTAATTTACTTTATCAGTTGCATTAAAGTTGATTTTTAATCATTTGCTGATAAATTGCTTTTCTATAAATCCGTTTGCTTTAAAAGGTTCTTTTAATCAGTTGCTTTTTTGATAGGTTGCTGTTTAATTTACTTTATCAGTTGCATTAAAGTTTTTTTATCGGTTGCTGATAAATTGCTTTTCTATAAATCCGTTGCTTTAAAAGCTTCTTTTAATCAGTTGCTTTTTTGATCGGTTGCTGTTTAATTTACTTTATCAGTTGCGTTAAAGTTGCTTTTCAATCGGTTGCTGATAAATTGCTTTTCTATAAATCCGTTGCTTTAAAAGCTTCTTTTAATCAGTTGCTTTTTTGATAGGTTGCTGTTTAATCTACTTTATCAGTTGCATTAAAGTTGCTTTTTTATCGTTTGCTGATAAATTGCTTTTCTATAAATGCGTTGCTTTAAAAGCTTCTTTTAATCAGTTGCTTTTTTGATCGGTTGCTGTTTAATTTACTTTATCAGTTGCATTAAAGTTGCTTTTATCAATCGGTTGCTGATAAATTGCTTTTCTATAAATGCGTTGCTTTAAAAGCTTCTTTTAATCAGTTGCTTTTTTGATCGGTTGCTGTTTAATTTACTTTATCAGTTGCATTAAAGTTGCTTTTTTATCGTTTGCTGATAAATTGCTTTTCTATAAATGCGTTGCTTTAAAAGCTTCTTTTAATCAGTTGCTTTTTTGATCGGTTGCTGTTTAATTTACTTTATCAGTTGCATTAGAGTTGTTTTCAATCGGTTGCTGATAAATTGCTTTTCTATAAATCCGTTGCTTTAAAAGGTTCTTTTAATCAGTTGCTTTTTTTTGATCGGTTGCTGTTTAATTTACTTTATCAGTTGCATTAAAGTTGCTTTTTTTAATCGGTTGCTGATAAATTGCTTTTCTATATATTCGTTACTTTAAACAGGTTCTTTTAATCAGTTGCTTTTTTGATCGGTTGCTGTTTAATTTACTTTATCAGTTGCGTTAAAGTTGCTTTTTTTTATCGGTTGCTGATAAATTGCTTTTCTATAAATCCGTTGCTTTAAAAGGTTCTTCTAATCAGTTGCTTTTTTGATAGTTTGCTGTTTAATTTACTTTATCAGTTGCATTAAAGTTGCTTTTTTATCGTTTGCTGATAAATTGCATTTCTATAAATGCGTTGCTTTAAAAGCTTCTTTTAATCAGTTGCTTTTTTTTTGATAGGTTGCTGTTTAATCTACTTTATCAGTTGCATTAAAGTTGCTTTTTTATCGTTTGCTGATAAATTGCATTTCTATAAATGCGTTGCTTTAAAAGCTTCTTTTAATCAGTTGCTTTTTTTTTGATAGGTTGCTGTTTAATCTACTTTATCAGTTGCATTAAAGTTGCTTTTTTTATCGGTTGCTGATAAATTGCTTTTCTATAAATCCGTTGCTTTAAAAGCTTCTTTTAATCAGTTGCTTTTTTGATCGGTTGCTGTTTAATTTACTTTATCAGTTGCGTTTAAAATTGCTTTTTTCAATGGTTGCTGATAAATTGCTTTTCTATAAATGCGTTGCTTTAAAAGCTTCTTTTTATCAGTTGCTTTTTTGATCGGTTGCTGTTTAATTTACTTTATCAGTTGCATTAAAGTTGCTTTTTTTAATCGGTTGCTGATAAATTGCTTTTCTATAAATGCGTTGCTTTAAAAGCTTCTTTTTATCAGTTGCTTTTTTGATCGGTTGCTGTTTAATTTACTTTATCAGTTGCATTAAAGTTGCTTTTTTTAATCGTTTGCTGATAAATTGCTTTTCTATAAATGCGTTGCTTTAAAAGCTTCTTTTAATCAGTTGCTTTTTTGATCGGTTGCTGTTTAATTTACTTTATCAGTTGCATTAAAGTTGCTTTTTTATCGTTTGCTGATAAATTGCTTTTCTATAAATGCGTTGCTTTAAAAGCTTCTTTTAATCAGTTGCTTTTTTGATCGGTTGCTGTTTAATTTACTTTATCAGTTGCATTAAAGTTTTTCAATCGGTTGCTGATAAATTGCTTTTCTATAAATCCGTTGCTTTAAAAGCTTCTTTTAAATCAGTTGCTTTTTTGATAGGTTGCTGTTTAATTTACTTTATCAGTTGCATTAAAGTTGCTTTTTTGATCGGTTGCTGTTTAATTTACTTTATCAGTTGAACTAAAGTTGCTTTTTTGATAGGTTGCTGTTTAATTTACTTTATCAGTTGCATTAAAGTTGCTTTTTTGATCGGTTGCTGATAAATTGCTTTTATATAAATCCGTTTCTTTAAAAGCTTCTTTTAATCAGTTTGCTTTTTTGATCGGTTGCTGTTTAATTTACTTTATCAGTTGCATTAAAGTGGCTTTTTTTATCGTTTGCTGATAAATTGCTTTTCTATAAATCCGTTGCTTTAAAACGCTTCTTTCTATCAGTTGCTTTTTTGATCGGTTGCTGTTTAATCTACTTTATCAGTTGCATTAAAGTTGCTTTTTATGATCGGTTGCTGATAAATTGCTTTTCTATAAATCCGTTGCTTTTAAAACGCTTCTTTTAATCAGTTGCTTTTTTGATCGGTTGCTGTTTAATTTACTTTATCAGTTGCGTTAAAGTTTTCAAATCGGTTGCTGATAAATTGCTTTTCTATAAATCCGTTGCTTTAAAAGGTTCTTTTAATCAGTTTGCTTTTTTGATCGGTTGCTGTTTAATTTACTTTATCAGTTGCATTAAAGTTGCTTTTTTTATCGTTTGCTGATAAATTGCTTTTCTATAAATCCGTTGCTTTAAAACGCTTCTTTCTATCAGTTGCTTTTTTTGATAGGTTGCTGTTTAATTTACTTTATCAGTTGCATTAAAGTTGCTTTTTTTTTATCGGTTGCTGATAAATTGCTTTTCTATAAATCCGTTGCTTTAAAAACGCTTCTTTTTAATCAGTTGCTTTTTTGATAGGTTGCTGTTTAATTTACTTATATCAGTTTGCAGTTAAAGTTGCTTTTTTTTATCGTTTGCTGATAAATTGCTTTTCTATAAATCCGTTTGCTTTAAAACGCTTCTTTTAATCAGTTGCTTTTTTTGATCGGTTGCTGTTTAATATCTACTTTATCAGTTTGCATTAAAGTTGCTTTTTTTATCGGTTGCTGATAAATTGCTTTTCATATAAATCCGTTGCTTTAAAAGGTTCTTTTAATCAGTTGCTTTTTTGATCGGTTGCTGTTTAATTTACTTTATCAGTTGCGTTAAAGTTGCTTTTTTATCGGTTGCTGATAAATTGCTTTTCTATAAATTCCGTTGCTTTAAAAGGTTCTTTTAAATCAGTTGCTTTTTTGATCGGTTGCTTGTTTAATTTACTTTATTCAGTTGCATTAAAGTTGCTTTTTTATCGGTTGCTGATAAATTGCTTTTCTATAAATCCGTTGCTTTAAAACGCTTCTTTTAATCAGTTGCTTTTTTTGATCGGTTGCTGTTTAATTTACTTTATCAGTTGCATTAAAGTTGCTTTTTTTTTATTCGGTTGCTGATAAATTTGCTTTTTCTATAAATCCGTTGCTTTAAAAAGCTTCTTTTAATCAGTTGCTTTTTTGATATGTTGCTGTTTAATTTATTTTATTCGTTGCGTTAAAGTTGCTTTTTTTTAATCGGTTGCTGATAAATTGCTTTTCTATAAATTCGTTACTTTAAACAGCTTCTTTTAAATTCAGTTGCTTTTTTGATCGGTTGCTGTTTAATTCTACTTTATTCGTTGCGTTAAAGTTGCTTTTTTTTAATCGGTTGCTGATAAATTGCTTTTCTATAAATTCGTTACTTTAAACAGCTTCTTTTAAATCAGTTGCTTTTTTGATCGGTTGCTGTTTTAATTTACTTTTATCAGTTGCATTAAAAGTTGCTTTTTTTAATCGGTTGCTGATTAAATTGCTTTTCTATAAATCCGTTGCTTTAAAAGCTTCTTTTAATCAGTTGCTTTTTTTGATCGGTTGCTGTTTAATTTACTTTATCAGCTGCATTAAGTTGCTTTTTTTTATCGTTTGCTGATAAATTGCTTTTCTATAAATCGTTTGCTTTAAAAGCTTCTTTTAATCAGTTTGCTTTTTTGATCGGTTGCTGTTTAATTTACTTTATCAGTTGCATTAAAGTTGCCTTTTTTCATCGTTTGCTGATAAAATTGCTTTTCTATAAATGCGTTGCTTTAAAAAGCTTATTTTAAATCAGTTGCTTTTTTGATCGGTTGCTGTTTAATTTACTTTAATCAGCTGCATTAAAGTTGCTTTTTTTTTATCGGTTGCTGATAAATTGCTTTTCTATAAATCCGTTGCTTTAAAACGCTTACTTTTAATCAGTTGCTTTTTTGATAGGTTGCTGTTTAATCTACTTTATCAGTTGCGTTAAAGTTGCTTTTTTTATCGTTTGCTGATAAATTGCATTTCTATAAATGCGTTGCTTTAAAAGCTTCTTTTAATCAGTTGCTTTTTTTTTGATAGGTTGCTGTTTAATCTACTTTATCAGTTGCATTAAAGTTGCTTTTTTTAATCGGTTGCTGATAAATTGCATTTGTATAAATCCCTTGCTTTAAAAAACGCTTCTTTTAATCAGTTGCTTTTTTGATCGGTTGCTGTTTAATTTACTTTATCAGTTGCGTTAAAAGCTTTTTTCAATGGTTTGCTGATAAATTGCTTTTCTATAAATCCGTTGCTTTTAAAAGGTTCATTTAATCAGTTGCTTTTTTGATAGGTTGCTGTTTAATTTACTTTATCAGTTGCATTAAAGTTGCTTTTTTTTTATCGGTTGCTGATAAATTGCTTTTCTATAAATACGTTGCTTTAAAACGCTTCTTTTAATCAGTTGCTTTTTTTGATCGGTGTTTGCTGTTTAATTTACTTTAATCAGTTGCATTAAAGTTGCTTTTTTTATCGGTTTGCTGATAAATTTGCCTTTTTCTATAAATGCTGTTTGCTTTAAAAAGCTTATCTTTTAGTCAGTTGCTTTTTTGATAGGTTGCCTGTTTTATTAATTTACTTTATCAGTTGGGCATTAAAGGTTGCTTTATTTTTTTTATTCGGTTGCTGATAAATTGCTTTCTATAAATGCGATTTTGCTTTAAAAAGCTTCTTTTAATCAGTTGCTTTTTTGATCGGTTGCTGTTTAATTACATTCGAAACAAACAGCTCTGCCAAGTTCTTAAAGGAAAGAAAAACAATTACTGAAATATATCAGAATATAACATATTAATTTTATTGCAAACTATTTACTATATCTAGTACTGTAATTTATAATGAAGCAGAATAATTTCTATCTCGTGTAATAAAGGTCTCTCGAAAACAATATTTGGTATTTAAGCTTGGAATAATGCGGTTTATTATATAACAGAGTATTGTTTATGCGACACGAGCAGGAGTGGGGCTTTGCTCGAGGATGAAAACTGAAAAATGCAAATATCTCGGCTAATATTCAAGATAGAGAATAAATGTATATAACAATATTTATAGGAAATTTAATTTGCAATAAGATTGGTTATGTACAATTTTTCGATCCGACGCATAATAACGGAGATATTTGGAATTTTAGCTAAAATAAATAGATTAGGTCTGAGTTTGAGTAACACTTTATTAAAGAAAAACGCTAATATCTCGGTTAATATTTACGATAGAGAAAAAGTGCATATAACAACAATTGTAGAGCATCAATAGTTCAACAAGATTGGTTCTATAACATTTTACTCTCAGGCTCATAATAACGGAGATATTTGGAATTTTAGCTAAAATAAATAGATTAGGTCTGAGATACTAACCTTGTGTTTTAAAGAAAAACGCTAATATCTCGGCGGTAATTCTGAGCTATTATCCGGTTAACTTCAATTCCCTCCATACTGTAATATTACATTAGTGTAGTGCTGAATATTAATATTCAGTCCTAATTATGTGTCGGAAAACGAAAATATATTAATAAACTTAATTTAGAAGTCGTCAGGCTCACTATCGGTATTGGGACATGAACTACGCGAGATAAATTTTTTTAAAATAAAATTTACAAAATACGCCATCGGTGGTTAAAAACGAGGGTGGGGGGTTTCTTGTACTAACTTTACAAAAAAACCAGATTACACCACATGTTTAGGGCGATTGTTCAGATCTACAAGGGCGCGGACGCGCACCCTCGCGTCGGCCTTGAGCCAGACGACTACTAAATTAAGTTTTAATTATATATTTTAGTTTTCCGACACAAAATTAGGACTGAATATTAATATTCAGCACTACACTAATGTAATAACCCCCACCCTCGGTTTTAACCAACGCGGGCTTATTTTGCAATTTTTAGTGGTACAAAATTTATCTCGCGTCGAACATGAGCCAGATACCGTTAGTGCGCCCGACGACTACTAAATTAAGTTTATTAATATATTTTCGTTTTCCGACACATAATTAGGACTGAATATTAATATTCAGCACTACACTAATGTAATATTACAGTATGGGGGGAATTGAAGTTAACCGGATAATAGCTCAGAATTACCATCTCGGTTAATATTTACTCTAGAGAAAAAGTTAATATAACAACAATTGTATATCAACAATATTAAAACAAGATAGCTACAAAAACATATTACTCTCAGGCTCATAATAACGGATAAATTTTTAATTTTTTTCGTTAAAAGTAGCTAAAATAGTTTAGTTCTCAGATACTAAGCTTTGTGGCCAACACTTTATTTAGAGAAAAACGCTGCTAATATCCCCTCGGTTAATATTTACGCTAGAGGAAAAGTGCATATAACAACAATTGTAGAGCAATTCAATAGTTTCAACCAAGATATGGTTCTATAACATTTTACTCTCAGGCTCATAATAACGGAAAAAAAGGGGGCGGATATTTGGTTTTTTGTCGCTAAAAGTAGCTAAATAGATTAGGTCTGAGATACTAACCTTGTGCAACACTTTATTAAGGAAAAAACGCTAATATCTCGGTTAATAATTTACGGAAAGAGAAAAAAGTGGCATATAACAAACAATTGTAGAGCATCAATAGTTCAACAAGATTGGTTCTATAACATTTTACTCTCAGGCTCATAATAACGGAGATATTTGGAATTTTAGCTAAAATAAATAGATTAGGTCTGAGATACTAACCTTGTGTTTTAAAGAAAAACGCTAATATCTCGGTTAATATTTACGATAGAGAAAAAGTGCATATAACAACAATTGTAGAGCATCAATAGTTCAACAAGATTGGTTCTATAACATTTTACTCTCAGGCTCATAATAACGGAGATATTTGGAATTTTAGCTAAAATAAATAGATTAGGTCTGAGATACTAACCTTGTGCAAGACTTTATTAAAGAAAAACGCTAATATCTCGGTTAATATTTACGATAGAGAAAAAGTGCATATAACAACAATTGTAGAGCATCAATAGTTCAACAAGATTGGTTCTATAACATTTTACTCTCAGGCTCATAATAACGGAGATATTGGGATTTTTAAGGTTGAGATACTAACCTTGTGCAACGCTTTAATAAAGAAAAGCGCTAATATCTCAGTTAATATTTACGATAGAGAAAAAGTGCATATAACAACAATTGTAGAGCATCAATAGTTCAACAAGATTGGTTCTATAACATTTTACTCTCAGGCTCATAATAACGGAGATATTTGGAATTAACGATTGAAAAAAAAGTGCTACAGCTAGAGTAATTTATTTTGGTGGAAATGCGCTAAATTTTTAATTCTGCGCCCCCCCTGCTTTTTTCTGGAAAAAATTATTCACGGGGCGTCACTCATGGTAGTCACGTTGGCAGCACTGTAAGACAAAGACTGCTTCCAGTACGTCAGGTTATCTTTCAAGCAAGGCTCTGTTTCTCTTTCTCTCTCCTGCTTCGGTTAACTGGATGTTTACGCTCTCTCTCTCGATTCATTAGTTAATTCTGGACAATTAATGCTTTGAGTAAGTACATTTCAATTAATAGAAATATAAAAATTAGTGTCATTGTGTTATAAAAACTTATGAAATGTCAGTTTTGTTTTGTCATTAATTCAGTTAATCTTCCTGCGGTATAAGCGTTATTTAATTAAATTCTTGCTAGTATTTAATTAACTTTAGCGTTTTTTAGCGCGTTTTCTAAACAAATTTAAACCAGTTCGAGCTGTGATAAGCGTTATCAGTAATCAAGGTTTCTTATCAATGGCGTTATTTGGTCGAATGGGGAAATGCGCTGAGGAGTATGTTTAGTCTTTGAGGATTTTTGCCGCGCAAAATGCGTCATTTAAGGCGGGTAATTGTGTTTTTGCGGGAAAAAGGGGAATATCGAAAGACGCCATTTTGATTCATGTCTGGAGCTCATTGTCAACGTTTTTATAAGCGCTCTCTCTCTCTCTCTCTCTCTCTCTCTCTCTCTCTCACTCTCTCTCTCTCTCTCTCTCTCTCTCTCTCTCTCTCTCTCTCTCTCTCTCTCTCTCTCTCTCTCCTCACTCTATCTCTATCTCTCTCTCTCACTCCTCTCTCTCTCTCTCTCTCTCTCTCTCTCTCTCTCTCTCTCTC
>JADPXZ010000007.1:3202500-3210000 GCA_019009955.1 Riptortus pedestris
CTATCTCAGCTAGTATATATATATATATATATATATATATATTTTTATTTGTTTCGTTGGTATAGTGCGGGCTATAAGAAGGCCGTTTATTTGTTTCTGCATGTCCGATGCAAGTTAGCATATCACATGCATTTGGAGTGGACTACAATTAATTTATACATAGATTATTTCAAAACTATGACATATATATAAAGAATTAACAATAACAACGTTAAATTAAAGTAAAAACATATAAAGAGAAGATTATTAGTCTTAAAAAGAAATAATGAATATCCATAAATATTTTAAGTATAGTAGTTGTATCGGCTGTAATAAGTATTCGACCGATTAATTGTATCGAAAGCATGTTCTGCGAATATTTTAAAAGCGTTATTATATTTTAAAAATAACTCGTCTTCTTCTATTGGAAATTTGCCTTTTTTTCGTTCAATGTCTTGTTTTAGTTTTTGTCGTTGGTTAGTCTCAATAGTCTGCGATCGTATATTAAGTGTTTAGCTGTTTGTCGAGTTGTGCAAGGGTGAGTATTGTGTTGTCTTTTATGTTAAATCGTCAGTAGTAAGTTATATTATTTTTTTATATTTATTTAAAATAATTTTGATAAGGTAGACACTATATATAGTAAGACTTCAATGTGAACAATTACACATCCCTCCACGACGTAATGATTTTCCGAAATAGCCAACCCTGAAGGGTAACTTTTGGCGATTAATAAAATAGAAATTTTAGTTATGAAGAATAAATAAAAATGTGTTTCTAATCTATCCCTTTACACTTTTTGACTCACCGTTTTTCAATAATTCAAACCATAATCATGGGTGGCATTCATTACAATTAAATATCATCTATAATGAACATATTTCCATTCAAAAACCAATCCGAGCATATAGTTTAAGCATAGTTTTGCGCATAAGATTATACTCGTAATAGTAAATCTCAGTGGAAATCAGTTCCCGTAATGCCAGCATTAAACAGGAAATAAGGAAACTCAATTAGCTTTATTAGCGTCCCGTCAACTTCCGCTCTCGCATTAGAGCTATCAACATTCTTCTCCTTAAATTATTGATTCAAAATATTACTGTAATAATTTATCAACCCGATGGAATTAAATAATAGCGTTACCCTAAAAAATAATTTCATTTATATTTAAAAAGCTAGTCGAGGGAAAGAGATCTGCAACCTAAGTAATACTTTAAACAATCATATCGAGTTTAAACGCATATTGTCATTTGGCATCTCTCTCTCTCTCCTCTCTCTCTCTCTCTCTCTCTCCTCTCTCTCTCGTCTCTCTCTCTCTCTCTCTCTCTCTCTCTCTCTCTCTCTCACACTCTCTCTCTCACTCTGTCTCTCTCTCTCTCTCTCTCCTCTCTCTCCTCTCTCTCTCTCTCTCATCTCCTCTCTCTCTCTCTCTCTCCTCTCTCTCTCTCTTCTCTCTCTCTCTCTCTCGCTCTCCCTCTCTCTCCCTCTCTCTCTCTCTCTCCCCCTCTCTCACCCCTCTCTCTCTTTCTCCTCTCTCTCTCTCTCCTCTCTCCTCTCCCTCCTCTCTCCTCTCCTCCCTCCCCCCTCTCTCACTCTCTCCCTCCCTCTCTCTCCCTCCCTCCCTCCCTCCCTCCCTCCATCCCTCCCTCCCTCCCTCCATCCCCCTCCCTCCCTCCCTCCCTCCCTCCATCCCTCTATCCCTCCCTCTCTCCATCCCTTCGTCCCTCCCTCCCTCCCTCCATCCCTCCATCCCTCCCTCCCTCCATCCCTCCGACCCTCCCTCCCTCCCTCCATCCCTCCTTCCCTCCTTCCATCCCTCCATCCTTCCATCCCTCCCTCCCTCCATCTCTCCCTCCCTCCATCCATCCCTCCCTCCCTCCCTCCCTCCCTCCCTCCATACCTCCCTCCATCCCTCCCACCCTCTCTCCCTCCCTTCCCCTTTTTTCTCTCTCCTCTCTTTTCCCTCCCTTCCCTCTTTTTTCCTCCTTCCCCTATCTCTCTTCTCCTCCCTCATCTCTCTCTCCACATACTCTTTGTCTACCAACATCAACCATCTAATCTCTTATCATTCAAATTCCAGGAGTCGTTCCTGACCGAAATGGAAGACGACGACACAGCCGACCTGACCCCTGAAGCTCTCCCGACCGACGTATTCCAAGGAGCGACCGTTCTCTACATTGATGAAGATCTCGACCTCATAAGCAGTCGCTATCTCAATCCAACCCAAACGGAAACTCGAAGCGACTCTATAGGACTCAATTTCTACAATTTCTCCAACTCTCTCCAATATCCCAAGACTCGAAAAATGTGCAGGACGTTCCTGAAACGCTGTTCGAAATACTTAAACTCGACCGACGAACTTTGGCGGGGTTTGGAAAGTCTCGTCAAGACAGTGTTCGACTTCAGAGGATTTTTTTCTATAGAGCGCCCGCTGAGGTTGTTCATTTTAGCGGAATGCTGTATCAAAAACGCAAGGGCTTCTCATCACTTTTGGGATACTTTTTCGGCTATTTCTTCAGCGTCGTTCATCTCCAATTCGCTCTCCACAAAACCACATCTGAGGGTATACGAGTTATTATGCAATCGTGAAGATTGCGGCAGAAGTTCTGAACCCAGAATGAGGAAGAATTAAAATAATTGGAGGATCGCTTTTCAGCGTATATTCAGCTAGAAAAATAGCAACTAACTCCTCTACCTTGAACACAACGCTACATGGACTTACTGTTCGCACTAGTGTTGCGGTTCAACGTCTTCAACGAAAAACATTGGATGCGCGTAAGCCCAACGAACTTCCTCTCAGTCGTTCGAAACACAATGTTTTTCGAGCTAAACGAGCCTATTCTGCGCGTGTCGACAGGAAAAGAATTCGTAGAAATAGTAGACGGGCTGAGTTTCATAACTTTCGAAAGCGAATCCGACATGGACGAATACACACGACTCTCAGAAATATATTCTGCGGAAAACCCTCCTCGAAGGGTTCGTATTTCCCCGACGAAAACTAACGACATAACTAAGATAAAAGGCTGGCGAAACAAACTCTTTACAAAATTCGTCTGCGACCCGGAGCCCATACGCGAACAATACATAAAAGTTTTCAAGCTGACGAAAAAGCTGCCCGAACTGGGTTTGCCGATAAGTCTTCTGGATTCGTACGACACGCCTAATAGCCAGAGCGAAGAAATTGATCTGAGCGTCGATCTAAACGAAATAGATAAATTCATGAAGTCGTGCGGAGTTTTGGAACCGTTCGTCGAGAAAAGGGACTCGAAACGAACCGGAGATGAGAGCTCTCCGCGCAAGAGTCTCTTGTCTCTAATGCGCGAACGCAAGTTCGAAGAAGACTTACCGAATATTGTCTTTCAGCGGACGAAAAAACGACGTTCGAACTATTTGCCTTTGGTTTTGCGTTGCTCAGCCGATGATGTTGTTCATGATCATGAAGTTTGTTTGTCTAAAGAAATTAAAGCATATAGTCTAGCGGCTTTGTTGTTCATAGGACGCGGACATCCGCTGAAAAAAGAAATCGTCGAGAATCTAGAGCTTTTGAAATCTGACGAAAGAGTCATTGATTCCCGTTGGGCTTTAATTGCCGCTTCGGCTGTGGCGGAATCAAAAAAGTCTAGACGCGTGCGAAGGGTTTTAGTTCCTATTATCTCGAGAGATCTTATACGGACTGCGGAAGACGGTCTGCAGAGCGAGTCGGAGAAAAATAGGGCTCAAGTCGAACAGGTTGTACAAGGTCTTGTCGACTACGTTGTAAAAAAAGAAGAATTCGAATCTCTGACATTGACAAACGACCCAGACGCACCTTGTTCTGTTGCGACTTGTAAAACTCCATTGCGGAAGGTTGAGAAAACTAGAGTCGAACGCGAACTGGGTCGACTCATTAATGTCACTGTCGTTGACGAATCGAAACCTGATACAAACACAAACTGTGGAAACGAATTCTGCGACAAAGGTTGCGTCTGTCAGAGTCTCGAATGGACCGTAGTACCTGACCATTGCAAACGGATTGCTTGTATGTTCGACTGTACTTGCGCGAACAAGGAGGAGTTTGCGAGGAGGCCTTCGCTCGCCAAAGAGGAGTCTACCTGGCACCAGACGGTCATAAGAAAAAGCAACGACACTATAGAAATTAGCGGGGATAAAAGCAAATCGAAACGTGAGAAGAAACTGCCAACGAGATACAGACACAATGTGCTTTTGGGGAAAGAAATGTGCTTGGTGACCACATCTTCGGGGTCATTAATCGACTGGGGTTTCGGCGGGAAACCGACTGAGCCAAAAGCGCGACCGGTCGAAGCAAAAGTCCGTCCAGTCGAAACGAAACCCCGTCAGGCTGACTCTAAAACGCGCAAACCGGAATCCAAACTCAAAGAACCCTCGCCGACTAAAGCCCAGAGTCACCCGACTAGAAACGCTTCGCACAAAACTGAAGACAAACCCACCGACAAACAAACGGACAAACCCAAAGAAACCGTAGTCTCGCTGTCCAAACCTTCGAGGAAGAAATTGCGCAAGAGTACGGAAGACCTTTCCGAAAAGAAGTACGAACAAGCTCAAATACAACCTCCGAAGAAATTCAAACAAATGCAAGAGACGACAAACGAACAACAGGATTATACGATGCGCCAGGAACTAAAAATAGGTGATGTATACATCTGGTGTTCTATACACTTGCAATACACGTGCACTTGCTCTGCGCACTTATACTTCTTAAAATCCAACGTTGTCATTTTCACGCCTAACTCAACGACCAAGGAGCGTTTGACTTTAAATGACATGTCGCACATAATGAAAAACACGAGCAACGTCTCAGCGACTCACATGTACAACAGACGCAACCACTCAGCGAGAACTTTCGGCTCGCTCATAGACTATACGAAACGCAACAAAACTGAGACGTTTAAATCGAAACGAGCCTTGGAAATTGACTGTTTCGTTCTGAGCTCCAGCAACAGTTTTATGAAAGTCGAACTTCCCATAAAGAGTTCTTTCAATATTAAAGAAATCGGTAAGCCTGTCGAAAAGAATATAGTCATAGACGAAGACCGACCCAAGGTAATAATAGCGAACAAGAGAAAAACACTCCCTCCGAACTTCATCAACAACATCAAAACGAAGAAAGTCAACTTCGACCTCACGACCAACCCTAACACTCTGACCGCCGAAAAGAAAAAGAAATACTGCATAGGACCCGCTCACTTTAATTCTTCGCAAATCCAAAACAGAAAGTCGGTCTATGAGACATACCGACCGGTAAACCCGAGAAGGAATTACAGGATCGGGCCTGCTCAATTCGAAACTCCTAACCGACCGAATTATAAAGTCAGCAGTCCAATTACCGGTTACCCCCCCACCCCCCCCCCCCCCCACCCCCCCCCCCCCCCACCCCCCCCCCCCCCCACCCCCCCCCCCCCCCACCCCCCCCCCCCCCCACCCCCCCCCCCCCCCACCCCCCCCCCCCCCCACCCCCCCCCCCCCCCACCCCCCCCCCCCCCCACCCCCCCAAACCCCACAACACCCCCCCCCCCCCCCCCCCCCCCCCCACCCCACCCCCCCCCCCCCCCACCCCCCGACCCCACCCCCCCCACCCCCCCCGCACACACACCCCCCCCCACCCACCCGCCCCCCCACCCCCCCGCCCCACCCCCCCCCCCCCACACCACCCCCACCCCACACCCCACCCCCCGAAACCCCCACCACCCCCCCCCCCCCCCACCCCCCCCCCCCCCCACCCCCCCACCCCAACCACCCCCACCCCCCCCCCCGACCCCCCCCGACCCCCACCCCCCCCCCCCCCCACCCCCCCCCCCCCCACCCCCCCCCCACCCCCCCCCCCCCCCCCCCCACCCCCCCCCCCCCACCCCCCTCGCCTTCCTCCCTCTCTCACTCACTCTCTACACGCTCTAAATCTATCTCTCACCGACACTCACCCTCGTCTCAGCTTTACTCTTCTCTCTCTAACCTCCCCCCCCTCGCCTTCCTCCCTCTCTCACTCACTCCCTACACGCTCTATCTATCTCTCACTCACCCCCTCCTCACTCTCTCTCTCTCTAACCCACCCCCTCGCCTTCCTCCCTCTCTCTCTCTCTCCTTCTCTCTCTCTCTCACCCCCTCTCTCTCTTCCTCCTCCTTCTATCTCTCTCTCCCTCTCTCAACCCCTCCTCATTCCTCGGCGTCTCTCTCTCTCCCCGCTCCTCCCTCAGTCTCTTCCAACTCCTCTCTCTCGTCCCCCCGCTCCTCTCACTCTATCCCATTCTCCTCTCTGTTCTCCACTCTCTCTCTCTCTCTCTCCCCCCCCTCTCCGCTCTCCTTATCTCTCTCTCTCTCCCCCCCCCACTCTCTCTCACTCTCACATGCCCCCCTCTCTCTCTCCACCCTCGTATCTTTTTTCCTCTCCCTCTAGTTCACCCCTCTCTCTCTCATCCCACACCCCCCCCACTCGCCTCTACTCACTCTCTCAATCTCACTTGCCCTCTCTCTTTCACTCGTCCCTCAGTTCCCCCTCAACTGTCTCTCTCCCCCCCATCTCCATCCCCCCCCCCACATTCTTCTAACCCTCTCTCTCTCCTCCTCACTCAACTTGCCCTCCTCTCTTTCTCTCCCTAACCAGTTCCCCCCCACTGTCTCTCACTCTCACTCCCTCCTCTCTCCTCTCTCTCCCCCGCTCTCGCCCTCTCTCTCTCTCTCCCTCGCTCTCCTCTCTCTCTCTCCTCATCCTCCTCCCCCCCCCACTCCCTCTATCTCTCTCTCACAATCACTTGCCCTCTCTCTCTTTCTCGTCCCCCAGTCCCCCCACTGTCTCTCT
This sequence comes from Riptortus pedestris, assembly GCA_019009955.1. Classification (NCBI taxonomy): domain Eukaryota; kingdom Metazoa; phylum Arthropoda; class Insecta; order Hemiptera; family Alydidae; genus Riptortus; species Riptortus pedestris. The sequence continues at coordinate 3,209,288 of JADPXZ010000007.1, forward strand.
CTCTCAACCCCCCCACTCCCTCTATCTCTCTGCTCACCCTAACCTTCTTGCCCTCTCTCTTTCTCCGGTCACCTCAGTCCCTACTCTCCCACTGTCTCTCCTCTCTCTCACCCCCCCCCACTCCCTCTATCTCTCTCTCACTCACTTGCCCTCTCTCTTTCTCTCCCTCAGTCCCCCCACTGTCTCTCTATATCTCTCTCACCCCCCCCCCCTCTCCTCTAATCTCTTCTCTCACTCACTTGCCCTCTCTCTTTCTCTCCCTCAATCTTTCTCTCTCCCGCTCTCTCTCTACTATCTCAACCCTCCGCACACTGTCCTCTCTCACTCTCCCTCACGCTCACACAACTACTCTCTCTTTCTGCTCCCTTCAGTCCCCCCTCTCTTCTCCTCTCACTCTCATAATAAATTAAAAAAAAAGAAGTTATAAAAAATTATTACATCTTCTACTAATATTTCTAATTATCCTAAATGCAACTTACAGCCTAAACGAATTGGCCGTTCATCTATCGTATGCAAGATGTAATAGTCTTTTAAATCTGAAAAAAGAAAAAGAATAAAATAAAAATATGACAGATGAATAAGAATAATTTTATTTGTTGAAGAATATGAATAAAATGCTGACCTTGCTCTCGCTCGGGCGATTCTCCGGAGGAATGGTGATTATCGCTGATGGGGCTCGGGGCGTTGGCGGCTGGACTGGGATCGGCGGCTGG
>JADPXZ010000007.1:3212500-3240000 GCA_019009955.1 Riptortus pedestris
AAATAAATAAAAGAAAAATCATAATCATGAGGTGAGTTCTTACTCACCTCAAATAATGTGAATTAGCAAAAAATCAATAATTTTCACCAGGTGAGTAAAAAAAACATTCAAGAACAAATAAGAGAAAAAATCATGAAGTGAGTAAGGGGAAAAATCATATTTCTGAGGTAAGGAGAAAAATTATACTTATGAGGGGAGTAAGGGGAAAAAAAATCGTGTTCATGAGGTCAATAAGGAAAAAAACCATATTTAAGATTCGATTAAGGAAAAAAATCATACTTACGTGGTGAGTAAGGAGGAAAAAAAATCAAATGGTTGAGGTAAGGAAAAAAATCATATTTATGAGGTACGTAAGGAAAAAAATTATATTTATGAGGAGAGTAAGGGAAAAATCACATTCATGAGGTGAGTAAGCAAAAAAATCATTTGAGGCGAGTAAGGAAAAAAAATCATACGAGGCGAGTAAGGAAAAAAATCATATTCATGAGGTGAATAAGGGGAAAAATCATATTTCTGAGGTAAGGGACAAAATCATATAAAACACATGAATAAGTGAAAAATCATATTCCTGATGTGGATAAGAAAAAAATGATATTCACAAGCAATTTCGTAAAAATCAATTATATTTAAATAAAATATAATAGAAATAATCAGTCATTGTCAAGAAGAAATAAGAAAAAAAATCGTATGAGCTTATGAGCAGAATGAGATAAAAATAAAAATTATATTAATATTTGAGTAAATTTGGGGGGAAATCAAAATCATATTCAAGATGTGAATAAGAGGAAATCATATCAGATAGCCGAACAAGAGAAAAATCATATTCATGAAATAAGTAAAAGAAAAATCATATTCATGAGGTGAGTAAGAGAATAATCATATTCAAGGAGAGAATAAGCAAAAAATCTATTATTTTAACAATTCGAGAACAAATAAAGAGAAAAATCATATTCATGCGGTGAGTAAGAGAAAAATCATATTCAAGTAGAAAAGAAGCAAAAAAATTGATTATTTTCACAATTCGAGAACAAATCAGAGAAAAATCATATTCATGAAATAAGTAAAAGAAAAATCATATTCATGAGGTGAGTCAGAGAATAATCATATTCAAGGAGAGAATAAGCAAAAAAATCAATTATGTTCACAATTTGAGAACAAATAAGAGAAAAATCATATTCATGAAATAAGTAAAAAAGAAAAATAATAATCATGAGGTGAGTAAGAGAAAAATCATATTCAAGTAGAAAAGAAGCAAAAAAATTAATTATTTTCACAATTCGAGAAAAAATAAGAGAAAAATCATATTCATGAAATAAGTAAAACAAAAATCATATTCAAGAGGTTAGTCAGAGAAAAATCATATTCAAGGAGTGAATACGCAAGAAATTAATTATTTTTACCAGGCGAGTAAAAAAAAATATTGTTCAAGAAATAATAAAAGAAAAATCATATTCCCAAAATAAATAAAAGAAAAATCATATGAATCTGCAAGATGTGAGTAAGCAAAAAATTCATTATTTTCACCGGGTGAGTAAAAAAAAATCTTTCAAAAAGGAATAACAGAAAAATCATATTGAGGATGAGAATCGGCAAAAAATCAATTATTTTCATTGGAGGGAATAAGATAAAAATCATATTCATGGGGCGAGCGAGAGGATATTATTTTGAATAATTGAAAATGAAAAGTCAATCATATTTATGAGGTGAGTAAGAGAAAAATCATATTCAAGATGAGAATCGGAAAAAAATAAATTATTTTAATTGGTTTAAAAAAAAAAAAAATCTTTCAAGACGGAATAAGAGAAAAATCATATTCATGGGGCAAGAGCAAGAGAATATCATATTGAATAATTAAAAATGAAAAGTCAATCATATTCACGAGGTGAGTAAGAGAAAAATCATATTCATGAAGGAAATAAGAAAAAAATCAAATTCATAAGATGAATATGATTTTATTTTCTTACTCGAGTTATGAAAATGATTATTTTTTCTCTTACTCACCTCATGAATATGATTTTTTCTTACTCGCTTCATGAATATGATTTTTCCTTACTCGCTTCATGAATATGATTTTTCTCTTATCCTGTCCTGATTTCAGAAGAAAAAAAAATCATCTCCTTCTTCATCCTCCTTGAATAATGATTTTTTTTTTACTCACTGGTGAAAATAATTGTCTTTTTGCTTATTCACATCTTGAATATGATTTTTCTCTTATTCCCTTGTGAATATTAATTTTTCCTTCTTGTCCACATCGTGAATATGATTTCAGAAGAAAAAAAAAATCATCTCCTTCTTCATCCTCCTTGAATAATGATTTTTTTTTTACTCACTGGTGAAAATAATTGTCTTTTTGCTTATTCACACATCTTGAATATGATTTTTCTCTTATTTCCCTTGTGAATATTAATTTTTCCTTCTTGTCCACATCGTGAATATGATTTCAGAAGAAAAAAAAAATCATCTCCTTCTTAATCCTCCTTGAATAATGATTTTTGTTTACTCACTGGTGAAAATAATTGTCTTTTTGCTTATTCACATCTTGAATATGATTTTTCTCTTATTCCCTTGTGAATATTAATTTTTCCTTCTTGTCCACATCGTGAATATGATTTCAGAAGAAAAAAAAAATCATCTCCTTCTTCATCCTCCTTGAATAATGATTTTTGTTTACTCACTGGTGAAAATAATTGTCTTTTTGCTTATTCACATCTTGAATATGATTTTTCTCTTATTCCCTTGTGAATATTAATTTTTTCTTCTTGTCCACATCGTGAATATGATTTCAGAAGAAAAAAAAAATCATCTCCTTCTTCATCCTCCTTGAATAATGATTTTTTTTTTACTCACTGGTGAAAATAATTGTCTTTTTGCTTATTCACAATTTGAATATGATTTTTCTCTTATTCCCTTGTGAATATTAATTTTGTCTTCTTGTCCACATCGTGAATATGATTTCAGAAGAAAAAAAAATCATCTCCTTCTTCATCCTCCTTGAATAATGATTTATGTTTACTCACTGGTGAAAATAATTGTCTTTTTGCTTATTCACATCTTGAATATGACTTTTTCTCTTATTCCCTTGTGAATATTAATTTTTTTGTCCACATCGTGAATATGATTTCAGAAGAAAAAAAAAATCATCTCCTTCTTCATCCTCCTTGAATAATGATTTTTGTTTACTCACTGGTGAAAATAATTGTCTTTTTGCTTATTCACATCTTGAATATGATTTTTCTCTTATTCCCTTGTGAATATTAATTTTTCCTTCTTGTCCACATCGTGAATATGATTTCAGAAGAAAAAAAAATCATCTCCTTCTTCATCCTCCTTGAATAATGATTTTTGTTTACTCACTGGTGAAAATAATTGTCTTTTTGCTTATTCACATCTTGAATATGATTTTTCTCTTATTCCCTTGTGAATATTAATTTTTCCTTCTTGTCCACATCGTGAATATGATTTCAGAAGAAAAAAAAAATCATCTCCTTCTTCATCCTCCTTGAATAATGATTTTTGTTTACTCACTGGTGAAAATAATTGTCTTTTTGCTTATTCACATCTTGAATATGATTTTTCTCTTATTCCCTTGTGAATATTAATTTTGTCTTCTTGTCCACATCGTGAATATGATTTCAGAAGAAAAAAAAAATCATCTCCTTCTTCATCCTCCTTGAATAATGATTTTTGTTTACTCACTGGTGAAAATAATTGTCTTTTTGCTTATTCACATCTTGAATATGATTTTTCTCTTATTCCCTTGTGAATATTAATTTTGTCTTCTTGTCCACATCGTGAATATGATTTCAGAAGCAAAAAAAAAATCATCTCCTTCTTCATCCTCCTTGAATAATGATTTTTGTTTACTCACTGGTGAAAATAATTGTCTTTTTGCTTATTCACATCTTGAATATGATTTTTCTCTTATTCCCTTGTGAATATTAATTTTTCCTTCTTGTCCACATCGTGAATATGATTTCAGAAGAAAAAAAAAATCATCTCCTTCTTCATCCTCCTTGAATAATGATTTTTGTTTACTCACTGGTGAAAATAATTGTCTTTTTGCTTATTCACATCTTGAATATGATTTTTCTCTTATTCCCTTGTGAATATTAATTTTTCCTTCTTGTCCACATCGTGAATATGATTTCAGAAGAAAAAAAAAATCATCTCCTTCTTCATCCTCCTTGAATAATGATTTTTGTTTACTCACTGGTGAAAATAATTGTCTTTTTGCTTATTCACATCTTGAATATGATTTTTCTCTTATTCCCTTGTGAATATTAATTTTGTCTTCTTTCCACATCGTGAATATGATTTCAGAAGAAAAAAAAAATCATCTCCTTCTTCATCCTCCTTGAATAATGATTTTTTTTTTACTCACTGGTGAAAATAATTGTCTTTTTGCTTATTCACAATTTGAATATGATTTTTCTCTTATTCCCTTGTGAATATTAATTTTGTCTTCTTGTCCACATCGTGAATATGATTTCAGAAGAAAAAAAAATCATCTCCTTCTTCATCCTCCTTGAATAATGATTTTTGTTTACTCACTGGTGAAAATAATTGTCTTTTTGCTTATTCACATCTTGAATATGATTTTTCTCTTATTCCCTTGTGAATATTAATTTTTCCTTCTTGTCCACATCGTGAATATGATTTCAGAAGAAAAAAAAAATCATCTCCTTCTTCATCCTCCTTGAATAATGATTTTTGTTTACTCACTGGTGAAAATAATTGTCTTTTTGCTTATTCACATCTTGAATATGATTTTTCTCTTATTCCCTTGTGAATATTAATTTTTCCTTCTTGTCCACATCGTGAATATGATTTCAGAAGAAAAAAAAATCATCTCCTTCTTCATCCTCCTTGAATAATGATTTTTGTTTACTCACTGGTGAAAATAATTGTCTTTTTGCTTATTCACATCTTGAATATGATTTTTCTCTTATTCCCTTGTGAATATTAATTTTGTCTTCTTTCCACATCGTGAATATGATTTCAGAAGAAAAAAAAAATCATCTCCTTCTTCATCCTCCTTGAATAATGATTTTTTTTTTACTCACTGGTGAAAATAATTGTCTTTTTGCTTATTCACAATTTGAATATGATTTTTCTCTTATTCCCTTGTGAATATTAATTTTGTCTTCTTGTCCACATCGTGAATATGATTTCAGAAGAAAAAAAAAATCATCTCCTTCTTCATCCTCCTTGAATAATGATTTTTGTTTACTCACTGGTGAAAATAATTGTCTTTTTGCTTATTCACAATTTGAATATGATTTTTCTCTTATTCCCTTGTGAATATTAATTTTTCCTTCTTGTCCACATCGTGAATACGATTTCAGAAGAAAAAAAAATCATCTCCTTCTTCATCCTCCTTGAATAATGATTTTTTTTTTACTCACTGGTGAAAATAATTGTCTTTTTGCTTATTCACAATTTGAATATGATTTTTCTCTTATTCCCTTGTGAATATTAATTTTGTCTTCTTGTCCACATCGTGAATATGATTTCAGAAGAAAAAAAAAAAAATCATCTCCTTCTTCATCCTCCTTGAATAATGATTTTTGTTTACTCACTGGTGAAAATAATTGTCTTTTTGCTTATTCACATCTTGAATATGATTTTTCTCTTTATTTCCTAACCAGCCCTCATTTTGGGGACTAAAAGCAAAATCATATTCGTAAGGTGAGACAAATAAAATAATGTTCATGATATGATTATAATTAAAATAGAAAAATGTATTATTCATGAGCAGAATAGATAAAAATGAGATGATTTTGTATCTATTAATATTGAGTATAATAAAAAACAAAAATTAACTTACTCGTTTTGTTTGTTTTGTGAGCATCCATTTTGGTTTCATCTCGCGTATTGTAATATTCCGTATTATTCGAACGATTTTGGGAAAACGAAGGAACGTTTCCCGATTCGGAGCCACAATCGGAAGAAACACCCGAATCTGAAATCATCGAATTGCTTTCGACGTCCGTATAGTTTGTTGATGGATTTTCGTTGGGATTGGACGCGTCGTAGGGATTAGGGTCGCGACGGAGGAAATATCTAGGTCTCTTGTTCGTTGGGTTTTCAGAGCTTGCGGGTCGTTTGCAAACGTCTCTCCTCTCTCTCATGTATTCGTTCAACGATTGAGCGTCGTTGGTAGTGTCGTTTTCGTTGAAGGTGTATACGTCGCAGTAGGGCGCTCCGTTCAATACGGACATGTATTTCTTCTTCGTCAGTTTGTTGCGGACGATATTTATCGACTTGACGTTGCAACGAAGAGGCCCGTCATTGGGGCAGAACGAACGACGGACTGAAACAAACTTCTCGCAGAGCGCCTTCATCGTTTCGTTCCCGATTCTCTTCGCTTCCTCGGCCCATTTCGCACTGCAGACCGGACAACAGCACTGCGAGCTGTCTCTTTCGCTCTGCGCAAACGAATCTGCCGTCTGGTAAAGGTCGGAAGTCGCTCGCAAAATCGTTTTGGAGATTTCTTCGCGCAGTCGCGGGTCGTCTTTCGTGTACGGACCGATGACGCTATTGTCCGGATCGATCAATCTCTTAAGTTCTCGGCAAGTCTCGTTCGTTATCGCAAGAACGCCATCATCATCATCATCATCTGTAACAAATTAACATACATAAATTGTAAAATTTCTAAAAAATCAGTTATTAGAATACTAAAAGAGTAAACCTTAAAATAAAATATGATTTCACTAATTTAAAATTTTAAAAAAATCGTGAAAATGGCTTGATTTGCGAGAAACACGAAAAAACCATCAAACATATCATATCAAAAATCATCATAGAGAAAGATCACATTGTGATTGTGGTGAGTAAGGGGGAAAAATCATATTTATGAGGTGAGTAAGGGGGAAAAAATCATATTTATGAGGTGAGTAAGGGGGAAAAAATCATATTTATGAGGTGAGTAAGGGGGAAAAAATCATATTTATGAGGTGAGTAAGGGGGAAAAATCATATTTATGAGGTGAGTAAGGGGGAAAAAATCATATTTATGAGGTGAGTAAGGGGGAAAAAATCATATTTATGAGGTGAGTAAGAGGGGGGAAATCATATTTCTGAGGTAAGGGAAAAAATCGTACTTATGAGTAGAGTAAGGGGAAAAATTATATTTCTGAGGTAAGGGAAAAAATCATATTTATGAGGCGAGTAAGGGAAAAAATCATATTTACCAGGCGAGTAAGGGAAAAATCATATTTATGAGGCGAGTAAGGGAAAAAATCATATTTATGAGGCGAGTAGGGAAAAAATCATATTTACCAGGCGAGTAAGGGAAAAATCATATTTATGAGGTAAGGGGAAAATCATATTCATGAGGTAAGGGGAAAAAATCATATTTATGAGGGAAGAGAAAAAAAAATCATATGCATGAGGTTATTAAGAGAAAATCATATAAAACACACGAATAAGTGAAAAATCATATTCATGATATAGATAAAAATCAATCATATTCACAAGGGAATAAAAAAAAAAAAGAAATAATCAATCTAATAAGTGAGAAAAAAATCATAATCACAATCACACGAGGGAATAAGAAAAAAAATCATAATCACACACACACAAGGGAATAAGAAAAAACACAAAATCCAATTCACAAGAGAAAAATCATAACCATCATTTTTCTCGTACTCACCTCATGAATATGATTTTTCTCTTATTTCCTTCAAGAATACAATTTTAAGATAATTCTGCTCATATTTTAGCAATCTTGAACAGAGTGAGATAAAAATCATATTCATGAAGGAAATTAGAGAAAAATCATATTCATGATTTTCTCGTACTAACATGATCATATTCAATTTTAAGATAGTTCTGAGTAATGAAAAAAAATCATACTCATGAGGTGAGTAAGGGGGAAAAATCATATTCATGAGGTGAGTAAGGGAGAAAAATCATATTCATGAGGTGAGTAAGGGAGAAAAATCATATTCATGAAGTGAGTAAAGGGGAAAAAATCATATTCATGGGGTAGGGAAAAAAAGCATACTTAGAGGAAAATCGTATTAATGAACGGAATAAGATAAATAACATATTTATGAGCACAATGAGATAAAAATCAAAATCAAATTCATTAGGGAATAAGAGAAAAATCATAACCATCATTTTTCTCTTACTCACCTCATGAATATGATTTTTCTCTTTATTTCCTTCAAGAATACAATTTTAAGATAGTTCTGCTCATATTTTAGCTATCAAAATTGTGTTATTAATGAGCAGAGTGAGATAAAAATCATGAATCATAATGAAAAATCACTATCAATTCTTGATTATTTTTTTTTTTTTTTACTCACCAATGAAAATAATTGATTTTTCAATTACTCAGAACGTCAATATGATTTTTCACTTACTCAGAACTTCAATATGATTTTTCACTTACTCAGAACTTCAATATGATTTTTCTCTTACTAACCTTACGAATATGATTTTTCTCTTTACTTCCTTCATGAATATGATTTTTATAACACTGCTCATATTTTAGGGAATAACAGGAAAATCATATCCGTAAAGTAAGACAGATAAAATAATATTCATGAGGTAATTAAAATCAAATCAAAATCGTATTATTCATGAGCAGAATGAGATAAAAATCATATCAAACATACGAATAAGTGAAAATCAATCTAATAAGTGAGAAAAAAATCATTATCATGATCACATGATGGAATAAAAAAATAATCAAATTCATATTCATGAGGGAAGAACAAAAAAATCAAATTCATGAGGTTGTTAAGAGAAAATCATATAAAACACATGAATATATGAAAAATCAAATTCATGATATAGATAAAAATCAATCATATTCACAAGGGAATAAGAGAAAAATCAATCATAATTACCAGATAATTAAAAATAAATAAATAATCAAAATCATATTCATAAGAAGAAAGAAATTGATTATATTCATAAGGAAAATAAGAGAAAATCAATCTAATAAGTGAGAAAAAATCATAATCACAATCACATGAGGGAATAAGAAAAAAAAATCAAATTCATATTCATGAGGTGAATCATGTAAAACACGTGAATAATTGAAAAATCAATCATATTTACCAGGTAATTAAAACACAATCAAAATCCTATTCAAGAAGAAATATGAAAAAAATCATATTCAAGAATAAGAGAAAAATCAAATTTGTGAGCAGAATGAGATAAAAATCGAAATCATATTAATATTTGAGTAAATTTGGGGGAAGAAAAATCAAAATCATATTCAAGATGTGAATAAGAAGAAATCGTATCCGAGAGCGAAAAAGAGAAAAATCACATTCATGAACTAATGGGGGGAAAAATCAAAATCATATTCTTAACGGAATAAGAGAAAGATCATATTCATGAGTAACAGAAGAAAAAATCGCATTCATGAGGTGTGTAAGGAAAAAAAATCATATTTATGAGGGAAGAGAAAAAAAAAATCATATGCATGAGGTAATTAAGAGAAAATCATATAAAACACACGAATAATTGAAAAATCTTTCATATTTAACAGGTAATTAAAAAAAAAAAAAAAAATCGAAATCCTATTCAAGAAGAAACTGGAAAAAAATCATATTTATGAGCAGAATGAGATAAAAATCGAAATCATTTTAATATTTGAGTAAATTTGGGGACAAAAAAAATCAAAATCATACTCAAGATGTGTATAAGGGGAAATCGTATCCGAGAGCCGAACGAGACAAAAATCATATTCATGAAGAACTAATGGGAAAAAAAAAATCAAAATCATATTCATAACGGAATAAGAGAAAGATCATATTCATGAGTAAGAGAAGAAAAAATCGCATTCATGAGGTGAGTAAGGAAAAAAAATCATATTTATGAGGAAAGAAAAAAAATCATATGCATAAGGTGATTAAGAGAAAATCATATAAAACACATGAATAATTGAAAAATCTTTCATATTTCAGGATTTAAAAAAAGAAAAAAATCTATATTCAACAAGTGAATATGTAAAAAAAATCATATTTAAAGAAATAATTAGTAATAATCAAAATCATATTCAAGAAGAAAATAAGGAAAAAAGATCATATTCATGAAGAACTAATGGGGGGAAAAATCAAAATCATATTCATAACGGAATAAGAGAAAGATCATATTCATGAGTAAGAGAAGAAAAAATCGCATTCATGAGGTGAGTAAGGAAAATAAATCATACTTATGAGGAAAGAAAAAAAATCATATTCAAGAGGTAATTAAGAGAAAATCATACAAAACACATGAATAAGTGAAAAATCATATTCATGATGTGGATAAGAAAAAAATGATATTCACAAGCAAATATGTAAAAATCAATCGTATTTAAAGAAAATATAATAGTAATAATCAAAATCATATTTAAGAAGAAATAAGAAAAAAATCATATTCACGAAGAAATAAGATAAAAATCATATTCATGAGTAAGAGAAAAATCATATTCATAATGTGAGTCAGAAAAAAACCCATATAATTAGGGAAGTAAGGGGAAAATCATATTTATGAACAGAATGAGGTAAAATTCAAAATCATATTCAAGATGTGAATAAGAAGAAATCGTATCCGAGAGCGAAAAAGAGAAAAATCACATTCATGAAGAACTAATGGGGGGAAAAATCAAAATCATATTCTTAACGGAATAAGAGAAAGATCATATTCATGAGTAAGAGAAGAAAAAATCGCATTCATGAGGTGTGTAAGGAAAATAAATCATACTTATGAGGGAAGAAAAAAAAATCCTATTCATGAAGAAATAAGAAAAAAATCATATTCATGAAGAAATCATATTTATGAACAGAATGAGGTAAAATTCAAAATCATATTAATATTTGAGTGAATTTGGTCAAAAAAATCAAAATCATATTCAAGATGTGAATAAGAGGAAATCATATCCGAGAGCTGAACAAGAGAAAATCATTATCATGAGAAACTGAGGGGGGAAAATCAAAATCATATTCATAACGGATTAAGAGAAAGATCATATTCATGAGTAAGAGAAGAAAAAATCACATTCATGAGGGAAGGAAAAAAAATTATATTTATGAGAAGAGAGCAAAAAAAAATATATTCATGAGGTTGTTAAGAGACAATCATATAAAACACATGAATATATAAAAAATAAAGTGCATATAACAACAATTGTAGGAAATTTAATAGTTCAACAAGATTGGTTCTATAACATTTTACTCTCAGGCTCATAATAACGGAGATATTTGGAATTATAGCTAAAATAAATAGATTAGGTCTGAGATACTTTGTGCAAGACTTTATTAAAGAAAAACGCTAATATCTCGGTTAATATTTACGATAGAGAAAAAGTGCATATAACAACAATTGTAGAGCATCAATAGTTCAACAAGATTGGTTCTATAACATTTTACTCTCAGGCTCATAATAACGGAGATATTTGGAATTATAGCTAAAATAAATAGATTAGTTCTGAGATATTAAACTTTTTGCAAGACTTTATTAGAGAAAAACGCTAATATCTCGGTTAATATTTACTCTAGAGAAAAAGTGCATATAACAACAATTGTAGAGCATCAATAGTTCAACAAGATTGGTTCTATAACATTTTACTCTCAGGCTCATAATAACGGAGATATTTGGAATTTTAGATAAAATAAATAGTTCTGAGATACTACCTTGTGCAAGACTTTATTAAAGAAAAACGCTAATATCTCGGTTAATATTTACGATAGAGAAAAAGTGCATATAACAACAATTGTAGAGCATCAATAGTTCAACAAGATTGGTTCTATAACATTTTACTCTCAGGCTCATAATAACGGAGATATTTGGAATTTTCAAAAATAACGAGAAAAAGTTAATATTTACCATTATCAGCGTAGTAATTCCTGCCCTTTTTACTCATAGCAGTTAAAAAGCCGTTCCGTATGTTATCAGCAGCGCCTATGGACGGAAATATAAAAATATTGTTATTAATAAAAATAATAAATAGATAAATAAATAAATAAATAAATAAATAAATAAATAAATATATATATATATATATATATATATATATATATATATATATGTCTGTTAACTCTCTTGGCAAACTCGATATTTAACCGTTTTACGTAAAAAAGAAAGATCAAGTTCGTTAACGGCAGAAATCGGATGAGAGAGGTTATTTTCGAAAAATCTAAATATCTTTGTTACTATACGTCGGATCGAAAAATTGTACATAACCAATCTTATTGCAAATTAAATTTACTATAAATATTGTTATATACATTTATTCTCTATCTTGAATATTAGCCGAGATATTTGCATTTTTCAGTTTTCATCCTTGAGCAAAGCCCCACTCCTGCTCGTGTAACTTGAACATTTTTTATTTCTTATCCACATCTTATATGATTTTTCATATATTCATGTGTTATATGATTTTCTCTTAACGACCTCATGAATATGATTTTTTTTGTTCTTCCCTCATAAATATAATTTTTTTTCCTTCCCTCATGAATGTGATTTTTTTTTCTCTTACTCATGAATATGATTTTTTTCTTATTTCTTCATGAATATGATTTTTTTCTTATTTCTTCTTGAATATGATTTTTCTCTTACTCATGAATATGATTTTTCTCTTACTCATGAATATGATTTTTATCTTATTTCTTCTTAAATATGATTTTTTTCTTATTTCTTCCTGAATATAATTTTTTTTCTTATTTCTTCTTGAATATGATTTTTTTCTTGAATATGATTTTTTTCTTATTTCTTCATGAATATGATTTTTTTCTTATTTCTTCATGAATATGATTTTATTCTTATTTCTTCATGAATATGATTTTTCTCTTATTTCTTCTTGAATATAATTTTTCTCTTATTTCTTCATGAATATGATTTTTTTTTCTTATTTCTTCATGAATATGATTTTATTCTTATTTCTTCATGAATATGATTTTATTCTTATTTCTTCATGAATATGATTTTTTTCTTATTTCTTCTTGAATATGATTTTTTTTCTTATTTTTTCTTTAAATGATTTTTTTCTTATTTCTTCCTGATTATGATTTTTTTCTTATTTCTTCCTAAATATGATTTTGATTATTACTATTATATTTTCTTAAAATATGATTGATTTTTACATATTCGCTTGTCCATATCATTTTTTTCTTATCCACATCATGAATATGATTTTTCACTTATTCATGTGTTTTGTATGATTTACTCTTAACGACCCCATGAATATGATTTCTTTTTCTCTGAACTCAAATATGATTTTTTCCCTTACCTCATGAATATGATTTTATATATATATATATATATATATATATATATATATATATATATATATATATTTAATTACCTGGTAAATATGTTTGTTTTTTACAAACAATACTCTGTTATATAATAAACCGCATTATTCCAAGCTTAAATACCGAATATTGTTTTCCGAGAGACCTTTATTACACGAGATAAATGCAAATATGTTCTGTGAAATATATCAGAATATAACATATTAATTTTATTACAAACTATTTACTGTATCTAGTACTGTAAATTATAATGAACCAGAATAACTTTTTTCTGTAATCGTTGAATAATGGTAACATTACTAAACTGAAATGAGTGAAGAAAGTGAAACATTTTGCAATAGAGTGAAGAAAGTAATCACTTTGTTCACAAGTGAAGAAAGTGAATTGCCTTCTTAATTAGTAATAAGTATAAATTAAAAAATAATTTGAAGTTGGAAATTAAATGCTTTTAAATGTTTCTTAACATTGTAAGAATTTATTTTAACGAAATAAATTGAAATGTGAATGAATTATTGGTGGAAATAATCGATATATTTTAAAATTTAAATATAATAATAATTACCTTCCTTGTTTATAACGTGCACTTGTTTATAACTGCACTACTTGACAATCATCACTAGTTGTTTTATAACTATGCTTATAACCTGCCAACAACGATGCTTATAACCTACCAACAACATACCATAATCTTGACAACATCCTAATTTTGTTCGTATTCTGCTTAGATCTGATCATGTATTACACGATTACAGAAAAAAATTTAATATTACACTCGTGACAAACGTAGAATTTACAACTCTCGTCAAATTACCAGACTCGCTTTGCTCGTGTGGCTAAACGTTTCACTCGAGTTGGAAAATGATCTACTTTCGTCACTTGGATAATAAATAACTATGCATGTATCTCGTGTAATAAAGGTCTCTGGGAAAACAATATTCGGTATTTAAGCTTGGAATAATGCGGTTTATTATATAACAGAGTATTGTTTATGCGACACGAGCAGGAGTGGGGCTTTGCTCGAGGATGAAAACCGAAAAATGCAAATATCTCGGCTAATATTCAAGATAGAGAATAAATGTATATAACAATATTTATAGTAAATTTAATTTGCAATAAGATTGGTTATATAGAATTTTTTGATCCGACGTATAGTAACGAAGATATTTAGATTTTTCGTAAATCAAACCTCCCACTGGTCCAATTTCAGTCGTTAACGAACTTGATCTTTCTTTTTACATAAAACGATTAAACTTCAAGTTTGGTAACGAACAAACCAAAATTGCAACAGCTATATATATATATATATATATATATATATATATATATATATATATATATATATATTAAATGTACTTACCCCTGAATGAGCAGAAAGCAATTTCCCTTAACTTATCATTTTTCTTAATTTCATCAGCGAAAATCTCCATTAGGACTATGCCTGAAAATAAAAATTAAAAACTTTTTAATAAGCATAAAAGAATAATTTATCAAGATATCTAGAAAATAACTATATTCCACAGGAATTTAAGCAGCGAGTCGCTCACTAGATAAATGGAAGCCACGACTCTAGCTCTACCGACTGTACGGCTAATAGGGAGGGCTTATCTACAGCTGGGCACCCTTTCGGCTGAGGATTTTATGCAGCGAGTCGCTCACTAGATAAATGGAAGCCACGACTCTAGCTCTACCGACTGTACGGCTAATAGGGAGGGCTTATCTACAGCTGGCCACCCTTTCGGCTGAGGATTTTATGCAGCGAGTCGCTCACTAGATAAATGGAAGCCACGACTCTAGCTCTACCGACTGTACGGCTAATAGGGAGGGCTTATCTACAGCTGGCCACCCTTTCGGCTGAGGATTTTATGCAGCGAGTCGCTCACTAGATAAATGGAAGCCACGACTCTAGCTCTACCGACTGTACGGCTAATAGGGAGGGCTTATCTACAGCTGGCCACCCTTTCGGCTGAGGATTTTATGCAGCGAGTCGCTCACTAGATAAATGGAAGCCACGACTCTAGCTAATTATTCCGATGTTTACTCACCATCCCTTCTTGGAGTTAGTCCGCATAAAACCGGGACCAGATGTGGAATTCCCGAGCCCCGGTTGTATTTGACGATCACAGTCTGCGTCAAATTGTCAATGCTCTTTGTTCTTCGAAACAGCTTGAGGTAATCTAGAAAAAAAAAGTAAATATAAAATAATTAATAATAAAGAGAGAGAGAGAGAGAGAGAGAGAGAGGTGGGGGGAGTGTGTGAGTGAGAGAGAGAGAGAGAGAGAGAGAGAGAGAGAGAGAGAGAGAGAGAGAGAGAGAGAACAGTTAAAGAGCGAGGGATAGATAGAGTGAGAAAGGGAGTGAGGGAGACAGGAAATAGAGAGATACACACAGAGTTTGATAAGGTTATCAATCTAAAGATAGTGTTATCAGTTGACTGAGTAAGAAACTTCCTTTTTGACAGTTAGTGACCACGTGGTCGTCATCTGTCAAAAATAGACTAGATATAGGGGGAGGAGGAAGGGAGTGAGAGAGAGAGAGGTGGGAGTTTGATAATGTTATCAATCTATTGATAGTGTTATCAGTTGGCTGAGTGGGGAAACATCTTTTTTGACAGTTAGTGACCACATGGCCGTCTTTTGTCAAAAATACACAAGAGAGGGGGAGGGGATGAGAGAGAGAGAGATAGGTAGAGAGAGAGAGAGAGAGAGAGAGAGAGAGAGAGAGAGAGAGAGAGAGAGAGAGAGAGAGAGAGAGAGAGAGAGAGAGAGATTAGTGAGATACCTTTGTCTCGTGTGGCTGCAATCAAACGGCCGTCTTCCATTCTGGACATCGAACTGAATACTGAAAAAAAAGAATAAAAATATATTAATAACTCTCAAAATATTTATGTAACGACAAAAGTGCATATAACAACAAGTTTAGAGCATCAATAGTTTCAACAAGATTGGTTCTATAACCTTTTACTCTCAGGCCTCATAATAAACGTAGATAATTGGAATAATGCGGTTTATTAATAACAAGTATTGTTTATGAACAGACGCGCAGGAGTGGGGGCTTTGCTCAAGATTCCTAAAACTGAAAAATGCAAATATCTGTATCTCGGCTAATAATACAAGAAAGAGAATAAAATGATAAATTACCACAATATTTCTATAGGCAATATCAATAGCACAAAAGAATTGTTATGTACAAATCATCGAATTCACGACGCATAATAACGGAAGATATTTCGAATTTCGCTTATAAAATGAGTATGGTGATTAAACTATATATATATATATATATATATATATATATATATATATATATATATATAAAATTTAGAACGGAGCTCATTTTTGTCATCTTCTAGCTAGGACCGATGGGCATTTGAAATTATTTTTTTTCCCGAAGAAGGATATAAGTTAACTTACTTAAAGTAGGTCCGATTTTGATTCGGCTTGGCCGACAGACAGCAACAGATCTAGTTCTGTGCAATACGGGAGGCACTGCAAAGTTAAAATGCACTCTTGTAAATAATACCTGCGACGCATTTGATATATATATATGTTGGAAGAGAGAAGGAGGGAGGAGTGAGGGAGAGGTAGGAAGAAATATGAGGGGTGAGAGCGAGAGAGAGAGAAGAGGGGGTAGCAGAGTAGCAGAAAGAAACAAAGAGAGAGAGAGAGAGTGTGATGATGAGGGGGAGTGTGTGAGGGAGAGAGTATGAGGGGGGGGGGAGAGGGAGACAGAGAGAGGGATAGTGTGGGGGGAGAGGGGAGGGAAGGGAGAGAGTGAGACGGGATGGAGAGAAAGAGGAGAGGGGGAAGAGAGAGGGAGAGTAGATGGAGGAGGAGAGAGGGAGAGAAGGACGGGGGAGGGGGAGGGAGAGAAAGAGGCGAGGGGAGAGAGGGAGAGAGATGAGGAGAGAGTTAGAGGGGGGGAGAGGGGGAGAGGAGATGGAGAGAGATGAGGGGAGAGGGGAGAGACGTAGAGGAGAGAGGAGAGGGAGGAGACAGATGGAGAGGGAGAGTAGGGGGAGAGAGAGAGGGAGAGAGGCGAGAAGGAGGAGGAGAGAAAGAGAAGAGGGGAGAGAGAAGGAGAGTAGAGAGAGAGAGGACCGAGAGTGAGAGGCGGGGAGGGGGAGGCGAGAGGAGAGAGCGAGAGTGAGAGAGAGGAGAGAGAGTGAGAGAGCGTAAGAGAGGGCGAGAGGGAGACGGGTGAGAAAGAGAGAGGGGGTAGAGAGAGAGGAGAGTAGGATCGAGAGAGGGAGGATGAGTGAGGGGGGGAGGAGAGAGAGGGGGAGGGGGAGAGAGGAGAGAGCGGGAGAGAGAGGGGAAGAGGGGGGGGAGGGGAGGGAGAGTGAGGTGATTGGAGAAAAGAGAGGGAGAAGAGAGAGAGAGAGGGGAGGGGGACTAAGAAGGAGAGGGGAGAGAGAGAAAGAGGAGAGAGTGAAGAGAGAGGGAGAGAGAAGAGAAAAGAGGAGAGAGAGAGGTTGGAGAGAGAGAGATAGAGACTAGAGAGAGGAGGAGGGAGAGAGAGAGAGAGGGGAGATTGGGGAGTGGAGAGAAAGAGAGTGTGGTGGAGGGGAGAGGAGAGAGTAAGGGGGGGGAGGGAGATGGAGAGAGGAGGAGAGTGAGAGAGAGAGAGAGTGAGGGAGGGGATAGAGGACGAGAGAGAGAGGGAGAGAGATGAGTGAGAGTGAGAGAGGATAGAGGAGAGAGAAGAGAGGAGGAGGCGAGGAGAGGGGTGAGTGATAGAGAGAGAGTTGAGAGAGAGAGGAGGGGAGGAGTAGAGTGAGAGGGAGGGAAGAGAGAGAGAGAGTGAGGGAAAGGGAGAGGAGAGAGAGGGGGGGGGAGAGGGAGAGAGAGATGAGAGAGAGAGACGAGGGGAGAGAGCGAGTGAGAGAGAGATCGAGAGGAGGAGGAGAGTAGAGGAGAGAGGATGATAGAGAGTGAGGAGGGATGAAATGAGGCGAAGTGGAATGGAGGTAAGAAGAGAGAGAGAGAGATAAGGAGAGAGGGAGAGAGAGTTTTTGAGAGAGCGGAGAGAGGACGATGAGGAGGTAGAAAGAGAAGAGAGTGATGGAGAGGAGAATGGATGCGGGTGTGACCGGAGGCGAGTGAAGGGAGAGGGAGAGAGAGTGTGGTGATTGAGGGAGAGAGAAAAGCGATGAGATGTGAGGACAGAAGAGATGGTGGGAGAGTAGGACGAGAGAGCGTGAGAGAGGAGACGAGAGATATGAGAGAGGAGAGAGAAAGAGAGAGGAGAGAGAGATGAGACTATCTCGATAGCGAGGAGAGAGCTGAAGATGCGATGATGATGCAGCATTATAGAGAGAGAGAGTGAGAGAGAGAGAGATAGAGAGAGAGAAGAGCGAGCTGCGAGAGGAGAGAGAGAGAGATGAGAGAGAGAGAGAGAGAGAGAGAGACAGAGAGAGAGACAGAGACAGAGAGAGAGACAGAGACAGAGAGAGCGCTAGCTTACCCCTTAAAGGCACCCTGCCATTAGGAGGCGGTGATATTTCCAGCACCATCGTTGCCTCTGTAGCTTCCGCTGGCTTATCTACAATAGAACAAAATCAGAAATTTAATAATACAATAATTAAATTTAATATTCAAGGAATATATATATATATATATATATATATATATATATATATATTGTTGCGAAAATTAAATACATGAATAATCCTTCAGAGAGAGAGAGTCGCGTATTTGGAAAGTGTGACGTAGATCAAAGAAGCCGATAGAATGTCCTAGGTCCTACCAGTACCTTCCAGCCAGACGTCGAATAGTCCAGACAATTCCCCTTTGATGTATGCCGCCTCCCTATATAAAGAAGGGCTAGCTGCGAGCGAGTCAGTTTTATTCTCAGCGATCTTGATGTTCACATCAGTGCTACAGTCCGACTTAGTGCAGTGCGGTAAAGTGTTTTTATAAGAAGAACAGTGTTGTGCCGTGACTGTAAGTAACAGTTTAGTGCCGCGAAGTAAAGGACAGTGCAGTGCCGTCTTGTTGTGAATTTCAGTGATAGTGTATGTATATCTATATATATATATATATATATATATATATATATATATATATATATATATAAAATTGTAACCTCGGTCTGTACATTGATTTTTTTTCGCCGAAAAAATTTCTCGATAACATTTCGTTTCACATGTCATAGACACCTAAACTGCATTTTGTTTCTTTGGTGTCTGTTTGTTTGTTTTGTTTGTTTGTTTGTTGTTTCATTTGTTTGTTTGTTTGTTACCTTCTTCTCGCTTAAACGGCTGAAACCGAATTTTATGAAACTTGGTATGTATATTACTACAAGCCCAACTTAGACTTTAGGCTATATTAATATTCTACCTAAGACCAAACAGGACCAGTGGGGGTTATAAGGGAGGCCTGAAATTTAAAATAGCGATTATATTTCGTTTCCTATTGCTTTTTCAGCAAAATATGCCCATAACAAAAAGTTGTTTATTTTGTTATTTAGAGTAACTTTTGTCATATGCACTTTTGCCGCTATACCGAATTATAAACGAGATATATACGCTAAAACCTTAGCGGAATGTGAACAATTTTATTTGGGACAAAAGACCCAACCGAAATAAATAAAACTCAGTAAATGTATTAGCACTAACACTTTCATTATAACAAGCCATACCAACGTTTCTAGGGATGGGCAGGAGTGGGGGTTATGAGGGAGGCCTGAAATAAAAAAATATTGGTATTTCGTTTTCTATTGGGTTTTCTGCAAATATGCACATGACAAAAGTTGTTTATTTTGTTATTTAGAGAAATTTTCTCAACAATTCTTTTCAATATGAACTACCAGGTACAACACCGGGAAAAATTAATTCAAATCAATGTTAATATTTCGTCCTTATTAGCTGAAATCTATGCATAATGCACAGGAGACGGGAAATATGACAATATGGAGGACAGTGAAGTCTTACATAAAAAATTAATTTTATTATTAGCAAATCCACAGCAACGACGGGTATTAACCCTAAACACTGGGACGGGTAAATGTCAAAATATTGTGCAAAGTAAAGCCTTGCCTAAATAAAAAAGTCCGTCACGCAGGGGCTGCGTAAACTAAGCAGATTTCCCTCGTGAAGTTTTACAATAGAGAAATCTGCCTAGTAATAACCTATTCTCACGAGGACGAATAGTTAGTGAAAGGTCCACACTAGCGCTAGTTGCGCTCGGCGGAAACTCCCGAACATAGCCGACCACAACTCACAATATAAATGCAAATATCACGGTTAGTATTCATGATAAAGAAAAAAAGTATATAACAATTTTGATAGACAATTAAATTTGCAATAAGATCGGTTCCATACAATTTTTTGATCCAACGTACAGTAGCGGAGATATTTCTAATTTTCGAAAATCTCCCTTCTAAACCTCCCCTCCACTGGTCCGATTTTAGCCATTAACGAACTTGATCTGCCTTTTTACATAAAACGTTTAAATATCGAGTTTGGCAACGATCAGATAAAAATTGCGTCCGCTAGATTGTTAACAGACATATATATATATATATATATATATATATATATATATATATATATATAGATATATATATATATATATATATAATTTTGAACGGACCTCATTTTCGTCATCTCCTGGGTAGGATCGATGGACATTTGAAGAAAGTTTTCGAAAATCGCGTCATGAGTACGACCTCAATAGCTGATTTCCCTAAGGGGAAATCTGCTAAAAATACCATCACTATTCAGCCTCAAATGAATTCCCGGGGGAAGCCGGGTATCTGAGCTAGTATATACATATATATATATATATATATATATATATATATATATATATACAAATATATATATATAAATCTATATATTTGTCTGTTACAGCTCTAGCGGTTGCAATTTTTGTTTGATCGTTACCAAACTCGATATTTAGTCGTTCTATGTAAAATAAAGATCAAGTTCGTTAATGACTGAAATCGGACCAGTGAGAGGGGGGTTTAGAGAGGAGGATTTCCGAAAATTCAAAATATTTTCGTTACTGTACGTCGGATCGAAAAATTTATAAAACCAATCTTATTGCACATTGAATAATCTATAAATGTTGTTATATACATTTATTCTCTATCTTGAATATTAACCAAGAAATTTGCATTTTTCAATTTTCATCCTCGAGCAAAGCCCCACTCTGCTCGTGTCGCATAAACAATACTCTGTTATATAATAAACCGCATTATTCCAAGCTTAAATACCGAATATTGTTTTCCGAGAGACCTTTATTACACGAGATACATGCAAATATGTTCTGGGAGCTTATTAAAATTGCCCGAAATATTTCTCATTAGCATCATGTATTTATTCGCTGTAATATTGCTGCGGTCGTGTTGAGTGTTTAGCAGGATGCACATTTATCTATTGGACAACTTCACGCTGCGAAATATGCTTAGTTTACGAAGCTATTGAATGACATACTTTCAATAATTTTATTTTTAATAAAAGTGATACTTACAGTTTTCAATTTGTTTAATGACGTATCGCATTTTGGGCGGGCTGATCTGCTCGGGATTGGCAGGAGCTGCGATATTCCTCGGAACTATTTCAGACGATTGAGTTAGCTCGGCATGTTCAGCTCGGCTAGTTGATGGCTGAGGACCTGAAATGGGACGTGTTGGTTTAGATTAATGTTGGCGAGACATGAGAGAGAGGGAGAAGGAGAGAGAGTTATAGAGAGAGGAGAGAGAAAGAAGATATAGGACAAAAGAGGGAAGAGAAAGGAAGGAGGAGGGAGAGGGAAGAGAATGAAGAAGTGAGGAAAGGAGGGAAGAGGTGGGAGGAGGAGTTGGGAGAGAAAGGAGAGGAGGAGAGAGAGAGATGAGATGTGTGGAGGAGAGAGAGTGAGGAGCGAGAGATGAGAGGAGGAGGAGGGTGCCGTGGAGAGTGTGAAGTGAGGAGATGGAGCTGGAAGAGAGGTAGGAGTGCGAGATGAGTTATGAGAGAGAGAGAGAGGAAGTAAGAGGAGGAGCGTGAGAGGAGAGAGAGAGAGAGAGAGAGAGTGAGAGGAGACGAGAGAGAGGGGAATGGAAGGAGGGGAGGAGAGTGATGAGAGAGAGAGGATGGGTGAGAGAGGGAGTGTGTGTGGGAGAGAAGAGAGGGGTGAGTGAGGAGATGGATGTGGAGAGACGTGTGAGAGATGAGGGGACGTGAGGTGGTGAGTTGAGTGAGAGAGGAGAGAAAGGAGGGGTGATGGAGAAGGAGGTGAGTGAGAGTGAGATGTGGTATGAGAGAGGAAGTATGGGAGTGACGGAGAGAAAGATGGAGAGAGAGAGGAGAGAGTGAGATGATGTGAGAGAGGAGTGACGAGGAGAGAGAGACCGAGAGTGTGGAGGTTATGAGAGCAGTAGGAGGAGAGAGACGAGAGGAAGAGAGGAGAGACGGTGGAGAGCGAGGGAGACGAGAGAAGGAGAGAGGATTAGAGGTAGGGTGTGAGGAAGAGGAGAGGTGTGAGAAGTGAGTGAGAGAGAGAGAGAGAGTTGGATGAGAGTGAGAGGAGAGAAGAGGAGTGGAGAGATGTGAGAGGAGTATGAGGAGGGGGTGAGAGTGAGTGGAGTGAGGAGGTGTGAGTGAGTGGTGAGGGAGAGTGAGGTAGAGGGAGAGAGAAGAGAGCGCTGCGAGGAGGTGAGGATAAGGGAGTGGGTCGTGGGAGAGGTGGAGGAGAGAGGAAATTTGTGGAGTGAGATGGACCGGGGGATTAGGAGAGAGTGAGATGTGGGAGGAGTTATTCTTAATGGTGGAGAGAGGAGGGAGTTAGGAATTTTGTAGGATGGTAGAAAGAGGAGAGAGGATGAGAGAGGAGTGAGAGGAGAGAGTGGGCGGACGTGAGGAAAATTGAGAGGAGGTGGAGAGGGATTGTGTGGAGTGTGGGGAGAGAGGTAGAGAGGCCATTAAGAGAGGTGAGAGGTGATGTGAGAGAGAGGAGGATGGTGGAGAAGTGTGAGTGGAGGAGAGAGAGGAGAGGGAGAGGAGCGGGTGGAGGAGGGTAGAGACGTCGAGGGAGAGGAGGAGTGGGGTGGAGAGGAGGGAGTGAGAGAGTGAGGGAGAGGTGGAGGGGTGAGAGGAGTGGGAGGGAGGAGTAGAGAGAGAGAGGAGAGGAGGAGGATGAGAGAGGAGGGGAGAGGAGGGTGAAGGATGTGGGTGGAGTGGGTGGAGCGAGTGGTGGGTTGAAGAGTGAGACAAAGGAGATGGAGGAGGATGTGTGGAGGAGAGGAGAGGGGAAGGGAGCGGAGGATAGAGAAGAGGAGAGGAAGTGTCGAGAGAGAGTGGAGAGTGAGATGGGAGACGAGCGAAGAGTAGTGAGAGAGAGGGAGTGTGAGAAGGGGAGTGTGAAGGAGTCGCGAGCCGGGAGAGGACGAGTGAGAGTTGTAGAGAGAGAGGTGAGGAGTCAGAGTGGATGAGAGGAGAAGAGGGAAGGGAGGAGGACTGAGGAGAGAGAGAGAGGATGAGGAGGGAGGGTGAGTGAGAGAGAGAGAGATACGGAGGTTAAAAAAGAAAATTGAGTGGGAGGATAAGAACGGAGTGAGAGAGAGAGAGTGAGTGAGAGAGTGATGGTGAGTGTGAGTGAGAGGAAAGATGAAGGAGAAGGAGGATGTTGAGAGAGAGAGATGAGAGAGGGAGGGGAGGAGAGTTGGTGAGGGCGGAGAGAGAGGGTTGGGAGAAGTGAGAGCCAGTGAGTAGGGAGGATGGGAGAAGGTGGAGGGAGAGTGGAGAGTGTAGAAATTGAGGATGAGCATTAAAGACGAGATGTTGAAGCGGATGAAGCGAGAGGAGGAGAGTAGGATGATACCGAGAAGAGGAGGGTGGAGAGGGAGTGAACGTGGCGAGTGAGAGGATTGTGAGGGTGAGTCATGAGTGATTGTGGGAAGGGAGCGGAGTGAGAGAGAGAGGATGAGAGTTCGGGAAGAGGGGTGAAGAGGAGAGAGGAGAATGAGGAGAGAGAGAGAGAGAGAGGTGAGTGAGAGCGATGAGAGGGAGTGAGGAGAGGGGAGGGAGAGGTGGAGAGAGGGTGGTAGAGTGAGAGGGAGGTGAGAGGGAAGAGGAGAGGAAGGTGTGAGAGTGAGAGGGTGCAGGAGGGAGGAACGAGGGAGAGAGGAGAGAGAGAGAGAGAGGACGGAGAGGGGAGAGAGAGGAGAGGAGAGAGATGAGAGAGACGAGAGAGAGGAGAGAGAGAAGAGTGGGAAGAGAGAGAGGAGTTTTTTGATATAATTAATAATACAATATGGGTTACCTTTATTTCGCAATTGCATTCTGGAGAGGCCGCTGCAGGAAGGCTGTGGATCGGGAATAATCTGGAGGCTCGGAGATGATCTGATGATGCTCAAGGAGGCGTTGGATGATGGGCCCTTCACTCCGCAAGTCCTCCGGACACCTCTAGTAAAGGGCTTGGGATCTGGGAAATGGAAAATAGGAAATATAGAACCCACGACTCTAGCTCTAACTCTAATAGGGAGGGCTTATCTACAGCTGGGCACCCTTTCGGCTGAGGATTTTATGCAGCGAGTCGCTCACTAGATAAATGGAAGCCACGACTCTAGCTCTACCGACTGTACGGCTAATAGGGAGGGCTTATCTACAGCTGGGCACCCTTTCGGCTGGGACTAAGGATTTTATGCAGCGAGTCGCTCACTAGATAAATGGAAGCCACGACTCTAGCTCTACCGACTGTACGGCTAATAGGGAGGGCTTATCTACAGCTGGGCACCCTTTCGGCTGGGACTAAGGATTTTATGCAGCGAGTCGCTCACTAGATAAATGGAAGCCACGACTCTAGCTCTACCGACTGTACGGCTAATAGGGAGGGCTTATCTACAGCTGGGCACCCTTTCGGCTGGGACTAAGGATTTTATGCAGCGAGTCGCTCACTAGATAAATGGAAGCCACGACTCTAGCTCTACCGACTGTACGGCTAATAGGGAGGGCTTATCTACAGCTGGGCACCCTTTCGGCTGGGACTAAGGATTTTATGCAGCGAGTCGCTCACTAGATAAATGGAAGCCACGACTCTAGCTCTACCGACTGTACGGCTAATAGGGAGGGCTTATCTACAGCTGGGCACCCTTTCGGCTGGGACTAAGGATTTTATGCAGCGAGTCGCTCACTAGATAAATGGAAGCCACGACTCTAGCTCTACCGACTGTACGGCTAATAGGGAGGGCTTATCTACAGCTGGGCACCCTTTCGGCTGGGACTAAGGATTTTATGCAGCGAGTCGCTCACTAGATAAATGGAAGCCACGACTCTAGCTCTACCGACTGTACGGCTAATAGGGAGGGCTTATCTACAGCTGGGCACCCTTTCGGCTGGGACTAAGGATTTTATGCAGCGAGTCGCTCACTAGATAAATGGAAGCCACGACTCTAGCTCTACCGACTGTACGGCTAATAGGGAGGGCTTATCTACAGCTGGGCACCCTTTCGGCTGGGACTAAGGATTTTATGCAGCGAGTCGCTCACTAGATAAATGGAAGCCACGACTCTAGCTCTACCGACTGTACGGCTAATAGGGAGGGCTTATCTACAGCTGGGCACCCTTTCGGCTGGGACTAAGGATTTTATGCAGCGAGTCGCTCACTAGATAAATGGAAGCCACGACTCTAGCTCTACCGACTGTACGGCTAATAGGGAGGGCTTATCTACAGCTGGCCCCTTTCGGCTGGGACTAAGGATTTTATGCAGCGAGTCGCTCACTAGATAAATGGAAGCCACGACTCTAGCTCTACCGACTGTACGGCTAATAGGGAGGGCTTATCTACAGCTGGGCACCCTTTCGGCTGGGACTAAGGATTTTATGCAGCGAGTCGCTCACTAGATAAATGGAAGCCACGACTCTAGCTCTACCGACTGTACGGCTAATAGGGAGGGCTTATCTACAGCTGGGCACCCTTTCGGCTGGGACTAAGGATTTTATGCAGCGAGTCGCTCACTAGATAAATGGAAGCCACGACTCTAGCTCTACCGACTGTACGGCTAATAGGGAGGGCTTATCTACAGCTGGGCACCCTTTCGGCTGGGACTAAGGATTTTATGCAGCGAGTCGCTCACTAGATAAATGGAAGCCACGACTCTAGCTCTACCGACTGTACGGCTAATAGGGAGGGCTTATCTACAGCTGGGCACCCTTTCGGCTGGGACTAAGGATTTTATGCAGCGAGTCGCTCACTAGATAAATGGAAGCCACGACTCTAGCTCTACCGACTGTACGGCTAATAGGGAGGGCTTATCTACAGCTGGGCACCCTTTCGGCTGGGACTAAGGATTTTATGCAGCGAGTCGCTCACTAGATAAATGGAAGCCACGACTCTAGCTCTACCGACTGTACGGCTAATAGGGAGGGCTTATCTACAGCTGGGCACCCTTTCGGCTGGGACTAAGGATTTTATGCAGCGAGTCGCTCACTAGATAAATGGAAGCCACGACTCTAGCTCTACCGACTGTACGGCTAATAGGGAGGGCTTATCTACAGCTGGGCACCCTTTCGGCTGGGACTAAGGATTTTATGCAGCGAGTCGCTCACTAGATAAATGGAAGCCACGACTCTAGCTCTACCGACTGTACGGCTAATAGGGAGGGCTTATCTACAGCTGGGCACCCTTTCGGCTGGGACTAAGGATTTTATGCAGCGAGTCGCTCACTAGATAAATGGAAGCCACGACTCTAGCTCTACCGACTGTACGGCTAATAGGGAGGGCTTATCTACAGCTGGGCACCCTTTCGGCTGGGACTAAGGATTTTATGCAGCGAGTCGCTCACTAGATAAATGGAAGCCACGACTCTAGCTCTACCGACTGTACGGCTAATAGGGAGGGCTTATCTACAGCTGGGCACCCTTTCGGCTGGGACTAAGGATTTTATGCAGCGAGTCGCTCACTAGATAAATGGAAGCCACGACTCTAGCTCTACCGACTGTACGGCTAATAGGGAGGGCTTATCTACAGCTGGGCACCCTTTCGGCTGAGGATTTTATGCAGCGAGTCGCTCACTAGATAAATGGAAGCCACGACTCTAGCTCTACCGACTGTACGGCTAATAGGGAGGGCTTATCTACAGCTGGGCACCCTTTCGGCTGGGACTAAGGATTTTATGCAGCGAGTCGCTCACTAGATAAATGGAAGCCACGACTCTAGCTCTACCGACTGTACGGCTAATAGGGAGGGCTTATCTACAGCTGGGCACCCTTTCGGCTGGGACTAAGGATTTTATGCAGCGAGTCGCTCACTAGATAAATGGA
>JADPXZ010000007.1:3245000-3247500 GCA_019009955.1 Riptortus pedestris
ATATAACAACGGTAAATTGTATAACAACAAGACAAGATATAAACAAAACTATCTAAAACAACAGTAAATTACTTAATGACAAGATAAGATATAAACAAAACAACGGTAAATTACTTATGACAAGATAAGATATAAACAAAACAACGGTAAATTACTTAATGACAAGATAAGATATAAACAAAACAACGGTAAATTACTTATGACAAGATAAGATATAAACAAAACAACGGTAAATTATTTAATGACAAGATAAGATATAAACAAAACAACGGTAAATTATATAACAAGGTAAGATATAAACAAAACAATGGTAAATTATATAACGACAAGATAAGATAATAAACAAAACTATCTAAAACAACGGTAAATTATATAATGACAAGATAAGATATAAACAAAACTATCTATATAACGACAAGATAAGATATAAACCAAACTATCTATATAACGACAAGATAAGAACAAAGATAAGATAATAAAAACAAAACTAAATTACTAACGACAAGATTAGATATAAACCAAACTATCTATAGAATAACAAGATAAGATATAAACCAAACTATCTATATAACGACAAGATAAGATATAAACCAAACTATCTATATAACGACAAGATAAGATATAAACCAAACTATCTATATAACGACAAGATAAGATATAAACCAAACTATCTATATAACGACAAGATAAGATATAAACAAAACTATCTATATAACGACAAGATAAGATATAAACCAAACTATCTAAAACAACGGTAAAATAGCTCTTATTCTGGAGCAGAAGGTGACGGGAGGCTAAAACTGTTCATTAAGTTAACTTATTTCCTGTCAAATGCTCGCATTACTGGAAATCATTTCCACTGAGATCTAATATTACGAATATAATCTTATGTGCAAAACTATGCTTAAACCATACGTGCTCCGATTGGTTTCTGAGAGGAAATAAGTTTCATTATAAACATTTAAGTTAAATATGAAATTTAGAAGATTACCAGCGGTTTTTGATTTATATGAGAGAAAGAAAAAAAACAGAAAATAGTACCATTTATTACGATTCAAACAGAAAAAAAAAGTACTCGACACAACAGTTGTGTGCAGCTAAGCATATTTCGCAGCGTGAAGTTGTCCAATAGATAAATGTGCATCCTGCTAAACACTCAACACGACCGCAGCAATATTACAGCGAATAAATACATGATGCTAATGAGAAATATTTCGGGCAATTTTAACAACCCAAGAAAAACAATTACCGAAATATATCTGAATACAACGTATTAATTTTATCGCAAACTACACTCAAGCGCAAATAAAAACCGGCCATTTCATTTTTGTCGTATTAAAAGCTAATTTTCATCAATTTTCTTTATGTGGCTATTCTAGTTATTAGAGAGAATTTAGAGTCTAAGTCCATTGAACTAATCCCTTCAGGATTAGTAAACAATTAGATAAAACTCAGATTAGATTTATTTGTCGTCAAGTTGATCTATTCTAAACTGTAAGTAGTTTTGTCGCACATTTAAACATCTTTAATTATTAACCGAGCATTTTCTTTAATTAATGTTTTATTTTTATTTCGGTCCAGAATAATGGCTCTTTCAAACTTAGATGGAAGGCCGCAGCTTACGTTACATTCCCGAAACGCTTCGGCTAGCCAAGTCTACCATTCACTCTAATAAAAATGAAGAATAATTTTTTTTTTTAAATGTGTTAATTTATCTTTTTTATATTTTGTATTTTTGTGTAAATAATCAATAAAAATTATTCACTTTTGGCAGATTTTTTTTAAATAACCTATAGATTAACCAATTATTTTAATTAAAAAGATTAATATACATATATATTAAGTATTTAACAAAATTATAAGACTAAATCTAAGTGTCCGGTCTTTTTTGCGGTTGAGTGTATTAACTATATCTAGTTCTGTAATTTATAATGAATCAGAATAATTTTATCCCAACCAATCAAATTATAGTAGTCCAAGAACATATTTGCATGTATCTCGTATAATAAAGGTCTCTCGGAAAACAATATTCGGTATTTAAGCTTGGAATAATGCGGTTTATTATATAACAGAGTATTGTTTATGCGACACGAGCAGGAGTGGGGCTTTGCTCGAGGATGAAAACTGAAAAATGCAAATATCTCGGCTAATATTCAAGATAGAGAATAAATGTATATAACAATATTTATAGGAAATTTAATTTGCAATAAAATTAGTGCTATGCAATTTTTATTTTAGCTAAAATTCCAAATATCTCCGTTATTATGAGCCTGAGAGTAAAATGTTATAGAACCAATCTTGTTGAACTATTGATGCTCTACAATTGTTGTTATATGCACTTTTTCTCTATCGTAAAATATTAACCGAGATATTAGCGTTTTTCTTTAATAAAATGTTGAATAAGGCTATTATCTCAGACCTAATCTATTTATTTTAGCTATAATTCCAAATATCTCCGTTATTATGAGCCTGAGAGTAAAATGTTATAGAACCAATCTTG
>JADPXZ010000007.1:3255000-3282500 GCA_019009955.1 Riptortus pedestris
GTTGGGGGTGGGCGGGGGGGGGTGGGGGGGGGGGGGTGGGGGGGGGTGTGGGTGGGGGGTGGGGGGGGGGGGGGGGGGGGGGGGGGGGGTGGGGGGGGGGGGGGGAGGGGTGGGGTGGGCGGGGGGGGGGGGGGGGGGGGGGGGGGGGGGGGGTGGGGGGGGGGGGGGGGGGGGGGCGGGGGGTGGGGGGGGGGTGGGGGGTGGGGGGGAGTGTGGGGGGGGTTGGGGTGGGGTGGGGGGGTGGGTGTTGGGGGGGGGGGGGGGGGCAGGGTGGGGGGGTGCGGGAGAGGAGAAAGGGGGATAGAAAGAGAGGGAGGGGGAGATAGAGGGGGGATAGAAAGAGAGGGAGGGGGAGAGAGAGGGGGGATAGAAAGAGAGGGAGGGGGAGAGAGAGGGGGAGAGGGGGAGAGGGGGGGGAGGGGGGATGGAGAAAAGGACGGGAAGATAAGGGGGAATAGAGGAGGGGAGGAGGGAGAGGGGAAAGAATGAGAGAGGGGGGAGATAGAAGGGGATAGAAAGAGAGGGGGGGGGGGGGAGAGGAGGGGAGGGGGAGGGAGGGGGGAGGAGGGGGAGAGGGGAGGGGGAAGAGGAGGGGGGGGGGGGAGGAGAGGGGGGATAGAAAGGAGGGGGGGGAGGGGAGAGAGGGGGGTAGAAAGGGGGAGGGGGAGGAGAAGGGGGAGAAAGGAGGGAGGGGGGAGGATAGAGGGGGGGAAGGAAAGAGGGAGGGAGAAGAGATAGAAGTGGGGTAGAAAGAGAGGGAGGGGGAGATAGAGGGAGGAGGAGAAGAAGGGAGGAGAAGAGAAGAGGGGGAGGAAAGAGAGGGGAGGGGGAGGAGGAGGGGGGATAGGAAAGGGGGAGGGGGGAGGAGGGGGGATAGAAAGAGAGGGAGGGGAGAAGAGGTGGGGAGAAAGAGAGGGTGAAGGAGGGAGGGGGATGAGTGGCAAGGAGGGGAGGGGTATGAGAGGCAGGAGGTAGGAGGGGAAGATAGGAAGGAGGGAGGGGGGATGAAGAGGAAGGATTGGGGAAAGGGGGATGTGAGGAAGGAAGAGGGAGGGGATGAGAGGCATGAGGGAGGGATGAGAGGAAGGAGGGAGGGCTTGATGAGCGGCAGGAGGGAGGGGTGGGAAAATGAGAGGCAGGGAGTGGAGGGTGCAGATGAGGAAGGAAGGGAGGGGATGGGGATGAGAGGAGGAGGAGGCGAGGGGAAATGAGGGAGGGGATGAAAGGCAGGAGGGAGGGGATGAGAGGCCCCCCCCCAGGAGGGAGGGGCAGAGAGGAGAGGCAGGAGGGATGGGATTGAATGAGAGGAGGGGAGGAGGGATGAGAGGCAGGCGGGAGGGGATGAGAGGCAGGAGGGAGGGGATGAGAGGCCAGGAGGGGAGTGAATGCGAGGAAGGAGGGAGGGGATGAAGGAAGGAGGGAGGGGATTTGAGAGTCAGGGTAGGGGATGATGAGAGGAAGGAGGGTAGGGGATGATGAGAGGAAAGGAGGGAGGGGAAATGAGTGTGAAGGAGGTATGGCATGAGAGGAAGGAGGGAGGGGATGAGAGGCAGGAGGGAGGGGATGAGAGGAAGGAGGGAGGGGATGAGAGGAAGGAGGGAGGGGATGAGAGGAAGGAGGGAGCGGATGAGAGGACGGAGGGAGGGGATGAGGGGAAGGAGGGAGGGGTTTATGTGATAGGAAGGAGGGCGGGTGATGAGAGGAAGAGGGGAGGAGAAAGAGAGGAAGGAGGGAGGGTATGAGAGGAAGGGAGGGAGTGGATGAGAGGAAGGAGGGAGGGGAATAAGGAAGAGGGAGGGCTGAGAGGAAGGAGGGAGGGGATGGGATAGATTGACGAAGAGCGGTGGGTGATAGGTTGTAAGTACCACTCTAGTGTAGAAGGCACTCTGGGGCAGGGACACTCTAATGGAGACGACTCTCAGTGGCTGGGACACCCTAGTGCAAGGTTCTTTCCAGTGATGGGGCACACTAGTGCAGGGTTCATTCTAGTGGTGGGGCACTCTAGTGTAGAAGGCACTCTGGGC
The DNA here is from genome assembly GCA_019009955.1 of Riptortus pedestris. NCBI lineage: Eukaryota > Metazoa > Arthropoda > Insecta > Hemiptera > Alydidae > Riptortus > Riptortus pedestris. The sequence goes on from JADPXZ010000007.1 coordinate 3,257,025, forward strand.
GGGGGCACTCTAGTGCAGTCGACTCTTTTGGGCCGGGACTCTCTAGTGTAGAGTTCATTCTAGTGATGGGGTACTCTAGTGCAGGGTTAATTCTAGTGATGGGGAACTCTAGTGCAGGGTTCATTCTAGGTATGGGGCACTCTAGTGCAGGGTGCATTCGAGGTATGGGGTACTCTAGTGCAGGGTTAATTCGAGGGATGGGGCACTCTAGTGCAGGGTTCATTCTAGTGATAGGGCACTCTAGTGCAGGGTTCATTCTAGGTATGGGGCACTCTAGTGCAGGGTTCATTCCAGTGATGGGAGAAGTCTTGTGTAGAAGGCACTCTGGGGAAAGGGTACTCTAGTGCAGGGTTCATTCTAGTGATGGGGCACTCTAGTGTAGTATTCATTCTAGTTCAGAATGCACTCTGGGGAAAGGATACTCTAGTGCAGGATTCATTCAAGTGCAGATTACTCTTTAGGGGAGCAGGGGACTCTAGTGGAGGGTTCATTCATGTGCTTGGGAAGGGGCACTCTAGTGTAGAAGACACTCTGGGGAAAGGGTACTCTACTGCAGGGTTTACTCTAGAACACTATTATGCAAGGAGCACTCTAGTGCAGCGGCACTGTAAGACACTATTATGCAAGGAGCACTCCAGTGTAGAGGCACACCTGTGCTGAGGGCACTAGTGCAAGGACGCCCCATGCGTCTCTAGTGCAAAGCGCACTCTAGCGCAGGGGAAACTGTAGCACAGGCGCCACTCCAGTCAAAGTGCATTCGAGTGCAAGGGGCTCTCTAGTACAATGTGCACTCTAGCGCAGGGGACTCTATAATACAGACGCCACTACAGTCAAGGGGCATTCGAGTGCAAGGGGCTCTTTAGTGCAGTGTGCACTCTAGCGCGGGGACTCTATAGTACAGGGGCCACTCCAGTGCAATGAGACACCTCTAGCGCGGTGGGCCGAGCTATAGAGGCGCCACTACAGTCAAGGGCAATTCTGAAGCTGCAAGGGGCTACTCTAGAGCAAATGTGGCACGCATAGCGCGCGGGACTCTGATAGTACAGGGGCTCTCTAGTACAATGTATGCACTCTACGAGCGCAGGGGGCCTCAATAATACAGAACGCCACTACAGTCAAGGGGCATTCGAGTGCAAGGGGGGACAGCTTATGGCAGTGTGCACTCTACGCGAGGGACTCTCTAGTACACGGTAGGCCACACCAGTGCAACATGCGAGCACTCTAGCGCAGGGGGCTCTATAGTACAGGCGCCACTACAGTCAAGGGGCATTCGAGTGCAAGGGGCTCTCTAGTGCAATGTGCACGCTAGCGCGGGGACTCTATAGTACAGGGGCCACTCCAGTGCAATGAGCACTCTAGCGCAGGGGGCTCTATAGTACAGGCGCCACTACAGTCAAGGGGCATTCGAGTGCAAGGGTCTCTCTAGTGCAATGTGCACTCTAGCGCAGGGGACACTATAGTGCAGGCGCCACTCCAGTCAAGGGGCATTCAAGTGCAAGGGGCTCTCTAGTGCAATGCGCACTCTAATGCGAAAGGCACTCAAGTGTGGAAGCACACTGATCTAGGTGTACCTATTTATCTTTCTCTCTCTAATTTACAGAAGACCAACGGCGGCCTTCTCATGCTGACTATGGACTGTGCACTAATGGCGAGCAAGCCAGAAAACTGCACGGCAGATGATTTCAGAAGTGAGTTCTTTTAGATAATTCCAAATATCTCCGTTATTATGAGCCTGAGAGTAAAATGTTATAGAACCAATCTTGTTGAACTATTGATGCTCTACAATTGTTGTTATATGCACTTTTTCTCTATCGTAAATATTAACGCGAGCTAATTAGCGATTTTATGGTGTAAATAAGTGTTTTAACAAGACTAGTATTTCAAGATGTAAACTATTTATTTTAGCTAAAATTTTCCAAATATCTCCGTTTATTATGACCAAAATGTTTAATAGAACCAAATCTTGTTGAACTATTGATGCTCTACAATTGTTGTTATAATGCACTTTTTCTCTCATGTAAATAATTACCGAGATATTAGCGTTTTTCTTTAATAAGAGTGCTTTAACAAGACTAGTATATTCAGAATGTAATCTATTTATTTTAGCTAGAATTCCAAATAATCTCCCGTTATTATGAAGCCTGAGAGTAAAATGTTATAGAACCAATCTTGTTGAACTATTGATGCTCTACAATTGTTGTTATATGCAATTTTACTCTATCGTGAATATTAACCGAGATATTAGCGTTTTTCTTTAATAAAGTGTTGCAAATGGTTAGTATTCCAGACCTAATCTATTTATTTTTAGCTATAATTCCAAATATCTCCGTTATTATGAGCCTGAGAGTAAAATGTTATAGAACCAATCTTGTTGAACTATTGATGCTCTACAATTGTTGTTATATGCACTTTTTCTCTATCGTAAATATTAACCGAGATATTAGCGTTTTTCTTTAATAAAGTCTTGCACAAGGTTAGTATCTAGGAACTAATCTATTTATTTTAGCTAAAATTCCAAATATCTCCGTTATTATGAGCCTGAGAGTAAAATGTTATAGAACCAATCTTGTTGAACTATTGATGCTCTACAATTGTTGTTATATGCACTTTTTCTCTATCGTAAACATTAACCGAGATATTAGCGTTTTTCTTTAATAAAGTCTTGCACAAAGTTAGTAACTCGGCACTAATCTATTTATTTTAGCTAAAATTCCAAATATCTCCGTTATTATGAGCCTGAGAGTAAAATGTTATAGAACCAATCTTGTTGAACTATTGATGCTCTACAATTGTTGTTATATGCACTTTTTCTCTATCGTAAATATTAACCGAGATATTAGCGTTTTTTATAAAAACTGCTACGGTCCCTGCACCGGGCGCCATTTTAGAATGTCCTCATAAAATCCCAAATATCTCCGTTATTATGAGCCTGAGAGAAAAATGTTATAGAACCAATCTTGTTGAACTATTGATGCTCTACAATTGTTGTTATATGCACTTTTTCTCTAGAGTAAATATTAACCAAGATATTCGTGTTTTCCAGAACTGCTTTCAACGGCCAAAGGTACAGGGCTCAACTTGGGACTGGGTGGCGTCTTCGATTCATCGGCGAAAACTCCTCCCGGCCTCGAGTTTAAGGATCTGCCGGCATTGTTCGACAGCCTTCATTCGAAAGATGGCCACTCGCTTCAGTTCCTCCGCGGGCTAGCGGGAGACAATTTTTTACACGCTCTAAAAACCGTGGAAGAGGTGAGTAAAACAATATTCGGTATTTAAGCTTGGAATAATGCGGTTTATTATATAACAGAGTATTGTTTATGCGACACGAGCTGGAGTGGGGAGGAGGGAGAGGGAGAGGGAGAGAGAGAGGAGAGGGGAAAGGAGACGAGAGAGTGGGAGGGAGTGGAGAGAGAGGGGGGAGGGAGGGGGAGAGGGAGGGGGAGAGGGAGGGGGAGAGGGAGGGGGAGAGAGAGGGGGAGAGAGAGGGGGAGAGAGAGGGTGAGAGAGAGGGGGAGAGAGAGGGGGAGAGAGAGTGGGAGAGAGAGAGAGGGAGGGAGAGGGTGAGAGAGAGAGAGGGGTGAGGAAGGTGGAAGAGAGGGGGAGGGAAGGGGTAGAGAGAGGGGGGAGGAGGAGAGAGAAGGGGAGGGAGGGGAGAGAGGGGGGAGAGAGGGGGGAGAGGGGGGTAGGAGGGGGAGAGAGAGAAGAGAGAGAGAAGAGAGAGAGAGAGAGGAGAGATCGAGAGAGAGAGGAGAGAGGAGAGTGAGAGAGAGAGGAGAGAGAGAGAGAGTGAGAGAAGAGATGAAGGTGAAGAAGAGAGAGAGAGAGAGCAGAAGAGAGAGAGAGAGGGGGTGTGAGGAGGGAGAGAGAAGAGAGAGGGAGAGAGGGGAGATCGGAGAGGGGAGAGAGAGGAGAGAGAGTGAGAGAGAGAGAGAGGGAGTGAGAGAGGGGAGGGAGAGGGAGAGAGAGAGAGAGAAGGGGGGTGAGAAGAGGGAGAGAGAGGGGAGAGAGAGAGAGAGAGCGGAGAGAGAGAGCGAGAGAGAGGAGAGAGGGTAGAGTAAGAGATGTGAGAGAGGAGTAAGAGAGACAAAGAAAGGGGGAGAGGAGAGAGGGAGAGAGAGCGAGAGAGGGGAGAGGAGAGAGAGGTGGGGAGAGAAGAGAGAGAAAGAGAGAGAGAGAAGAGAGAGAGCGGGGGAGAGAGAGAGCGAGAGAGAGGGAGAGCGAGAGAGAGGTTGAGAGCGAGAGAGAGGAGAGAGTCGTGTGTGAGTGTGTGCGTGTGTTGTTGTGTGTGTGAGTGGAGAGAGATGAGTGTTGTGGTTGTTGTGTGTGTTGTGAGAGAGAGAGAGAGGAGAGAGGAGAGAGAGAGAGTGATTGAGAGAATAGAAGAGAGAGAGAAAAGAGAGAGAAGAGATGCAGAGAGAGAGAGAGAGAGTGAGAGAGAGAGAGAGAGAGAGAGAGAGAGGGAGAGTGTGAGAGGAGAGAGGAGAAGAGAGAGAGAGAGAGAGAGAGAGAGTATGAGAGGGAGAGAGAGAGAGAGAGAGAGAGAGAGAGAGAGAGAGAGAGAGAGAGTGAGAGAGAGAGAGAGAGAGAGAGAGAGAGAGAGAGAGAGAGAGAGTGAGAGTGAGAGAGAGATAAACAATACTCTGATATATAATAAACCTCATTATTCCAAGCTTAAATACAAAAAATAGTTAACTTTTGGAAATATGCTTACTTAACGCAGCCGTTTGCGTTACTGACTTCTTTTCCTGTTTCAGTACGCTAAGAAAAATAAGGCGAGCCTAAAGCCCGAAGAAGTTTTCTTCGATAAAACAACGCTGCCCGACTCTTCCAAGGCGTGTTACACCGATCTAACCCCTCCGCCGACGGAAAAACCTACGGAAAAACCTACGGAAAAACCAACGGAAAAACCAACGGATAAACCTACAGAAAAACCTACAGAAAAACCTAAAGAAAAACCGGGGAAATAAAAGCTACGAACATGAAAGATATACTAAACCCTTCCGAAATGCAAATCCAGCAAGATGAAAATCAAAATCTCGGCAGAGCTGACGGAGTCAAAAACGGAAGATGAAAACCGACGCCATCAACAAACAAACAAAAAGCTCGCATCTTCAAAAGTCACCAGCAGAAAGTCATACAAAACTCAAGCGACCAACAAAGAAGACCAGTGGTATCAAAACCACTCACTGGAAAGCCAACAGAAAAGCCGAAATATAAGATCAACAAGACAAAAACCTTGCAACAGCAAAGCCACCAGCAGAAAGCCATACAAACCTCAAGCGACCAACAAAGGAGTCCAGCTACATCGATACCACTCACTGGAAAGCCAACAGAAAAGCCGAAAGACAACAATCAACAAGACAAAAACCTTGCAACAGCAAAGCCACCAGCAGAAAGCCATACAAAACGCAAGCGAGTAACAAAGGAGTCTAGCGGCATCAAAACGACTCACTGGAAAGTCAACAGAAAAGCCGAAATATAAGATCAACAAGATAAAAACCTTGCAACAGCAAAGCCACCAGCATAAAAGTCCTTCAAAACTCAAGCGACCGACAAGGAAGACTAGCGGCGTCGATACCACTAGCTGGAAAGCCAACAGAAAAGCCGAAAGACAACAATCAACAAGACAAAAACCTTGCAACAGCAAAGCCACCAGCAGAAAGTCACACAAAACGCAAGCGACCAACAAAGAAGACTAGCGGCGTCGATACCACTAGCTGGAAAGCCAACAGAAAAGCCGAAATATAACAATCAACAAGACAAAAACCTTTCTATACCGAAGCCAGCAACAGAAGAGTCCTTTACATCGATACCACTCACTGGAAAGCCAACAGAAAAGCCGAAAACAACCAAACCCACTGACGGAAAGCCACAAGACGACAAACAACATGAGAAAAACCTGCAACTACAAAGCCAGCAATAGAAAGTCATTCGAGAAGCAAGAGATCAACAATGAAGACCAGCAACAACAAACCACTGAAGGTAAAACCAACAGAAAAGCCAAAAGACAAGACAAATAACTGCAACAACAAAGCTGGCGACGGAAAGCCCTCCGAAACGAAAGGGACCAAAGACGACTCCATAAGAGAACCCCCCCCCCCGCCCCCCAGAGAAAATCCACCAACAGAACCACTCCCAAAACAATAACCTCCAAAAGTATCAACAACAAAAACGCCTCCAAAACAGAACAACCTCCAGAAGAAAAGCTACTTACAGAAAACCTTCCAAAACAACAACCTCCAGGATTATAGGAACTATCAACAAGGCCTCCAAAAGAGAACAACCCTTCCAAAACAACAACCTCCAGGATTATAGGAACTATCAACAAGGCCTCCAAAAGAGAACGACCCTTCCAAAACAACAACCTCCAGGATTATAGGAACTATCAACAAGGCCTCCAAAAGAGAACAACCCCACAACAGAAACCCATCCGAAACAAACAACAACCTCCAGGATTATAGGAACTATCAACAAGGCCTCCAAAAGAGAACGACCCTTCCAAAACAACAACCTCCTAAAGTAACGTGAACAACAAGATCGATTCCAAAAGAGAAGCCACCAACAGAAACACTTCCAAAACAACAACCTCCAAAAGTCTCGTCACAACAACGCCTCCAAAAAAGAACAACCCCCAGAAGAACATTCAACAATAAAAACCCTTCCAAAACAACAAACTCCAAAACTATCATCAACAACAAACAACAAGGCCTCCAAAAGTGAACAACCCCAGGACAAAATCCAACATCAGTTCTCCTATTTGTTATTCTAAACCAATAAGAATGTCATAATTATCCATTGAATTCTTACTCCAAACATTTCAGTGTAAAATATTAAATACTTGCACATTAGAAGGATACTCTGCGTGCAAAACAGCAACCTATTTCCTTGTTTCCTATTTCAAAATGTATTAATGTAAAATTTAAGACTAAAATAAGTTTGTTATTTTTATATAATAAATATCAGTTCTTTTTTATTTAATGGTTGGTAAAAAATTATTTATTTTTGACCTACAAATGTCCATCGATCCTCCCCGGGAGATGACGAAAATGAGGAGCGAGAGAGAGAGCGGGGGGTGCGGGAGAGAGAGAGAGAGAGAGAGGGGGGGGGAGAGAGTGGGGGTGGGGAGATGAGAGAGAGAGAGAGAGAGAGAGAGAGAGGAAGGAATTTTAATTGCATATTGCAATAAAATAATTCTTAATACATTATTTTATTATTTTTATTAAATGGTAATTAAACAATTAAAAAGCTTACAATAAAAATCCTTATTGTCCGGCGAGCATCGAACCTTGTTTGGGAAGTCATAATAGACTGCCATCTCTCGATAACTTGCTTCATAATGTTTCTGTACAAAGCAGTTTGTGTCAAAAGCCTGAAAAAAAAATAGACATTTTAGCTATTCATAACAAACATTCCAAATATCTCCGTTATTCTGAGCCTGAGTGAGAGGTTATAATGTTTATAGAACCAATCTTTGATTGAACTATTGATGCTCTACAATTGTTGTTATATGCACTTTTTCTCTATCGCAAATATTAACCGAGATATTAGCGTTTTTCTTTAATAAAGTCTTGCACTAACTTACGTACTAAGTTTTCGATGAGGGCATTGCCGCCCAAATCACGATGACGCAGATGAGAATGGCTAGAAAAAGCCCGCCAAAAACCGCTACCTTCGTCTTGGAGAGAGGCGTTCTCATACCTAAGGACAGAGATATACATGAATTAATTAGAGAGAGAGAGACGGAGAGCACGAAAAGCCCTCGACACAACTGTTGCGTGCAACTAAGCAGATTTCCTCAGCGTGAAGATAAATCTATATTCGCATGTATCTCGTGTAATAAAGGCCTCTCGAAAACAATATTCGGTATTTAAGCTTGGAATAATGCGGTTTATTATATAACAGAGTATAGGTATTATGCGGCACGAGCAGGAGTGGGGCTTTGCTCGAGGATGAAAACTGAAAAATGCAAATATCTCGGCTAATATTCAAGATAGAGAATAAATGTATATAACAATATTTATAGGAAATTTAATTTGCAATAAGATTGGTTCTATAACATTTTACTCTACGACTCATAATAACGGAGATATTTGGAATTATAGCTAAAATAAATAGATTAGGTGATATACTAATCTTGTGCAAGACTTTATTAAAGAAAAACGCTAATATCTCGGTTAATATTTACGATAGAGAAAAAGTGCATATAACAACAATTGTAGAGCATCAATAGTTCAACAAGATTGGTTCTATAACATTTTACTCTCAGGCTCATAATAACGGAGATATTTGGAATTTTATCTGAAATAAATAGATTAGGTATTATACTAACCTTGTGCAACACTTTATTGAAGAAAAACGGTAATATCTCGGTTAATATTTACGATAGAGAAAAAGTGCATATAACAACAATTGTAGAGCATCAATAGTTCAACAAGATTGGTTCTATAACATTTTACTCTCAGACTCATAATAACGGAGATATTTGGAATTTTAGCTGAAATAAATAGATTAGGTCTGAGATACTAACCTTGTGCAAGACTTTATTAAAGAAAAACGCTAATATCTCGGTTAATATTTACGATAGAGAAAAAGTGCATATAACAACAATTGTAGAGCATCAATAGTTCAACAAGATTGGTTCTATAACATTTTACTCTCAGGCTCATAATAACGGAGATATTTGGAATTATTGCTGAAATAAATGGATTAGCCCTGAAATACTAACCTTGTGTAACACTTTATTAAAAGAAAAACGCTAATATCTCGGTTAATATTTGCGACAGAGCAAAAGTGCATATAACAACAATTGTAGAGCATCAATAGTTCAACAAGATTGGTTCTATAACATTTTACTCTCAGGCTCATAATAACGGAGATATTTGGAAGTTTCAAACGGATTTTCGTCATCTCCTGTTTAGGATCGACGGACATTTGAGGACAAATCTCCGTTTTTATGCGTCGGATCGAAAAATTGTACATAACCAATCTTATTGCAAATTAAATTTCCTATAAATATTGTTATATACATTTATTCTCTATCTTGAATATTAGCCGAGATATTTGCATTTTTCAGTTTTCATCCTCGAGCAAAGCCCCACTCCTGCTCGTGTCGCATAAACAATACTCTGTTATATAATAAACCGCATTATTCCAACCTTAAATACCTAATATTGTTGGTAATTCGCTTAAGGAACTCAAACGTGTGCGTACTTACATTCGTCACAAATGTCCCTGCATGTCATTTCAGAAAACGGCGTCAAAATAATAATGCTGTGATAACTCGTTATCAGCTCTTGATAAGAGCTAGAGATAACAAAGAATTAATCACTGGGATTTAATTAACAAAATAATGTATGTATATATATATATATATATATATATATATATATATATTGTCACGCTAACGGCTGCGTTTTGAGCGAATTTCCTAACGGCTAAACATCCAGCCATGCATAATCTATTTATAAACGCTAATATCTCGGTTAATATTTACGATAGAGAAAAAGTGCATATAACAACAATTGTAGAGCATCAATAGTTCAACAAGATTGGTTCTATAACATTTTACTCTCAGGCTCATAATAACGGAGATATTTGGAATTTTCGAATATTATATTAGGTAAAATTGTTGTTGGAAATGAAGGATGATAAATAAGGAATATAATAATAATAAAAAAACAAAATTTATAATACAAACGAACAAACAGAATTCAAATTAATATTTGTTTAAAGAAAATGTTAATATTAATTAGTTGAGCATATATTGCATAATTAAAAAAATAAATTATTAAAATAAACAAATAGCTACATATAAATAGATGAGCATTTACAACAGAATATACACTCAACAAATAAAAACCGGCCACTTCATATTTGTCGTATTAAAAGCTAATTTTCATCAATTTTCTTTATGTGGCTATTCTAGTTATTAGAGAGAATTTAGAGTACTTTAAGTCCATTGAACTAATCCCTTCAGAAAAAATTTTCCCCGCTTCTTCTTCCCCCTTTCCCCAAAATTCCTTCCCTTTAAAAAAAAAATTAAATAATTTTTTTTTTAAAATGTTTTTTTTTTTTTTTATTTTATTTTGTTTTCTTTTTTTTCTTTTTTTTTTCCTTTTCCTTTTTTTAAAAAAAAAATTTTTTTTCTTTTTTTAAAAAATTTAACTTAAAAAAATTTTTCGTTTTTTTTGCGGTTGGGTTATTTTTTTTTTATTTTTAAAAATTTATATTTTTTAATTTTTTTTTTTTATATTTTTTTTTTCTGTTTTCCCCCAAAGAAGGCAAAAAAACATTTTAAAGGGGGGGGGGGGGGTTTTGTTTTTTTTGGGGGGGGGAAAGGGGGAAAAAGGGGGGGGGTTTTTGGGGGGGGGGGGGGGTGTTCTTGGGTGGGGGGGGGGGGGAAAAAAAAGGGGAAAAGGGGGGAAAAAAGGGGGGGGGGGGAAAAAAAAAAGGGGAGGGGGGGGGGGGGGGGGGGAAAAGGGGGAAAAGGAAAAAAAAAAGGGGGGGGGGGGGGGGGGGGGGGGGGAAAAAAAAAGGGGGGGAAGGGGGGAAAAAGGGGGGAAAAAAAAAAAAAGGGGGGGGGGGGGGGGGGGGAAAAAAAAAAAAAGGGGAAAAAAAGGGGGGGGATAAAGGAAAAAAAAAGGGGGGGGGGGGGGGGGGAAAAAGGGAAAAGGGGGGGTTTTTTTCCCCAAAAAAAAGGGGGGGGGGGGGGGGGGGGGGGGTTTTTTTAAAAAAAATAGGGGAAAAAAAAAGGGGGGGGAAAAAAAGGGGGGGGGGAAAAAAAGGGGGGGGTTTTTTTTGGGGGGGGGAAAAAAAAAGGGGGGAAAGGGGGGGGGGGAAAAAAGGTTTTTTAAAAGAAAAAAAATTTTTTTAAGTTTTCAATTTGGGGCCCTTTTTTTCTATCCCCCCTTTTTTTTTGGATTCCCTCAAATTTTTTTTTTTCTTTTTTTTTAAAAAAAAAACCCCTTTAAATTAAATAAAAAAATAACCCTTTTAGTTTTTTAAAAAAAACCCCCCCAACCCCCCCCAAAATTTAACCTTTAAAATTTAAACCCACAAAAAAAAAAAATAAAAACCGAAAAAAAAAAAAAAATTTTTGAAAAAAAAAAATTTATAAAAAATTATTATAAAAAATAAAAACCAAAATCCCCAAACCAAAAAAAAAGGAAAAAAAACCTCCAAAAAAAATTAAAAAAATTTAAAAAAAAAAAAAAATTTTGCAAAAAACTAAAAAAACAACAAAATTTAGAAATTAAAAAATTTTTCCCATATATCTTTAACAACAAGATTCAAATAGCAAATCCAAAAAAAAATGAAGAAAAAAAATTTTAATTCCGTTTTTAAAAAAAAATTTAAATTTTAAATTCCAAAACTAATGATTAAAGATATACCCATTAAAAAGAACAAGGTTGGGCGATATAGCTTTTAAAATTCAAACTAAATTCGAATAGCTTTAAATTTCCCAGAAAAAATTACGATATTTTAACCCTAAAAAAAATTAAATTTAATAAAAAAAAAACAACAAAAATAATTAAAAAAAAAATTTTATTTTTTTTCCCAAAAAGAAAATAACAAAAACCCAAATTTTCATAGTTTTTTTTTAAAAAAATACCACAATAGAAATCCCAAAAAAAGAAAAAATATCTCCAAATTTTTGAAAAGAAAAAAAATTTTTAATGAGCAAAAACAAAAAAAAAGAAAAGCAAATTAAAAAATAATAAAAGTAAAGCAAAAACAAATTTCCCCCCAAAAAAAAAATTTATAAAAAAATAACAAAAAAAATTATTTCCCTTTTTGGGGGAAAAAAAAATAAAAAAAAAAAATTTTTTTAAAAATATAAAAAAAATTAAAAAGTTTTTAAAAATAAAAAAATACCAAAAAAAAAAAAAAAAAAAAAAAAAAAAAAAAAAAAAAAAGAAAATTTTAAAAAATTTTCTTTTTAAGGCAACAAAAAAGAACTTTTTAATAAAAAAATTTTTTTATAAATTAAAAAAAAGAAAAGTTTTAAATTTCCCTTATGAAAATTTGGGGAAAATTAAAAATTTTGTCTAATTAAATTAAAAAAAATTTTTTTTTCCCATTTTAATTTAGAACTAATTTAGATTTTTTTAATTCAAAAAAAAGATTTTTTTAAAATTAAAAAAAACAATTTACTTTAAGATTAAAAAAACAAAATAAAACCCCTAAATTTTAAAAAGAAAAAAATTATTTTTGCTTAATGAAAAAAATCCCCAAAAAAATTTTTTAAAAAAAATTAATTTTGGTTTTAAAAATACAAAAAAAAATTTATTCCATAAAAAAAAAAGGACTTAAAAAACAAAAAACAAAAAAAAAATTAAAAGGGGAAAAAAAAAGAAAAAAAAAAAAAATTCCCCAAAAAAAAAAAAGAAATTTATAATTAAAAATTTTTTTTTAATTTTTAAAAAAACCAAAAAAAAAAAAAAAGTCCTTTAAACAACGTAAAAAAACAAAATAAATTATAAATAAAAAAAAAACAAAAAAAATTTAAAATTTTAAAAAAAGTAAATACAAAATTTTGAAAAAAAAAAAAAATAAATAAAATTATAATTTATATAAATTTTTTTAATATAAAAATTTTTTAAAAAACAAAATAACAAAAAATTTTAAAAAAATTGTTGTTTGAAAAAAAAATTTTAAAAATAAAATTTTATTAAAAATTTTTTAATTTTTTTAAAAAAAAGGAAAAAAAATTAAATTTGCTTAATACATAGCCGGTTTAAATAAACAATGACCGACTTTGGTCATTAGCCAATAATTAAAAAAGGGGGGGGAAAATTAATTGTGATTCAAAAAAAAAAATTTTCATGCGGTTTAATGAAAAAAAACCCAAAGGCATTAAAATATAAATAAAAGAAAAAAAATGACATCTCACACTGCAGTAAATTGTTATGGAAAAGAGAATTTATGCTTCATTATGAGACAACTAAACGAAAAACTAATGACCGACCATATAGTCATTATCTGAGTAGCTACTGAACCAAAATATCACCATTAATGCAATAACAAATGACACAAAAAGAGGGCTCACAAGAAAAAACAAACAAGTTAATTGGAAAGAAAAATAAGAGAACTTATTGTTACTTATTATGAACAAACGAGAACTAATGACTCATTATGAGGACACTTAATGAACAACTAATGACCTAAGATAATGTAGTCATTAATCGAGATAAAAAATAATAGAACTTATTGTTTATTAATGGAAAAAGAGAAGTCATTATTAATTACTAATATGGTCATTAAGGCAATAACTAATGACTCTAAATATGGTCATTAATGCAATAACTAATGACACAAAATGAGGTCTCACAAGAAAAAAAAAGTTAATCGGGATAAAAAATAATAGGACGTATTTTTTATTATGAGACAATTAAACAAATGATGTCATTTAAGCAGTAATAAAACCATCTCATAACGAGTTACATCGGCCTCATAATTTCGACAAAAAAAAAATGAAATAAATAAAATAAAATAAAGGAATAATTAAAAAAACAATAAATACAATTAAATGTGTTATAAATAGTCAAATTCAAAATTGTTAATATGAAGGAAATAATGACTCATTACGCGGCCACTTAATGAAAAACTAATGACCTAACACAATGTCATTAAAGCTATAAATATAAAGCATAATGAGGTCTTGGAATAAAAATATATAGAACTAATGACTGACAAATATGGTCATTAAAGCACTAATTAATGATGTCAAAATATGGCCATTAATTGACAAAAGCAACTAAAAAATGACATAAAATGAGGCCTCAAATAAAAAAAAAAAAAAACAAGATAATCGGAAAGAAAAAATAAGAGAACTTATAGTTTATTATGAGATAATTAAACAAACAATGTGATTAAAGTAGTAATAAAACCGTCTCATAACGAGTTACATCGGCCTCATAATGTTGTCAAAAAATAAATACAACATCAACGTAATTATGAAATACATCAAATAAAGGAATAATTAAAACATTAATATGAGACATTAAATGCAATAACTAATATTTTATTAAGACTAAAGAAAAACTAATAATTATAGTTATTATGAACGAATGAGAAATAATGCTTCATTACGAGGCCACTTAATGAAGAACTAATGACCAAAAGTATGGTCATTAATGCAAAGAAAAAAAAACTAATTATCATAGTAAATTGTAAAGAAAATGACAATTTATGCTTCATTATGAGACAATTAAACGAAAAACTAATGACTGATGATATGGTCATTAAATCAAGAACTAATGACTCATTAATGCTATAACTAATGACTCTTATTGAGGTCTCTGAAGAAAAACTAATAATTATAGTTATTATGAACAAATGAGAATTAATGATTCATTATGAGGCCACTTAATGAAAGAACTAATGACCTAAGATAATGTAGTCATTAAAGCTATAACTAATGACTCATGCAATATACAACTCGTAATTACAAAATACATAAAATAAAGAAATAATTAAATAAAAAAACAAATGGTGAATACAATAAAATGTGTTATAAATAGTCAAATTCAAAATTGTTAATATGAAGGAAATAATGACTCATTATGAGGCCACTTAATGAACAACAAATGACCTACGAGAAGGTCATTAATGCTATAACTAATGACACTTAATGAGGTCTCTGAAGAAAAACTAATAATTATAGTTATTATGTACAAATGAGAATTAATGCTTCATTACGCGGCCACTTAATGAAAAACTAATGATCAAACACAATGTCATTAAAGCTATAAATATAAATAGGTCTCAAATAAAAAAAAAAAAAAACAAGATAATCGGAAAGAAAAAATAAGAGAACTTATAGTTTATTATGAGATAATTAAACAAACAATGTGATTAAAGTAGTAATAAAACCGTCTCATAACGAGTTACATCGGCCTCATAATGTTGTCAAAAAATAAATACATCATCAACGTAATTATGAAATACATAAAATAAAGTAATAATTAAAACAACAGTAAATACAATTAAATGTTTTATAAATAATCAAATTCAAAATTGTTAATATGAAGAATTGAAAAATAATGACTCATTATGATGCCAATTAATGAAAAACTAATGACCAATGAGAAGGTCATTAATGCTATAACTAATGACTTTTATTGAGGTCTCGGAAGAAAAACTAATAACTATAGTAATTATCAACAAATGAGAAATAATGATGTCATTATAAGGCCACTTAATGAAAAACTAATGACTCACAATATGGTCATAAATGCAATGAAAAATGACATAAAATGAAGTCTCACAATAAAATAAAATACAAAAACAGAACTAATATAGTTAATTGTAAAGAAAAGTAGAATTTATGTTTCATCATGAAACAACTAAATGAAAAACTAATGACCGTCGATATGGTCATTAAATCAAGAACTAACGGAATAACAAATGACACAAAATGAAGTCTCACAAGAGAATAAAAAAAACAAGTTAAGGAACTTACTGTTTATTACGAGACAATCAAATGAAAATGGTCATTAAAGTAGTTACAAAACTGCCTCGTAACGAGTTACATCGGCCTCATAATGAACCACAAAACAAAATACAACATGTAAAACAAAAAAAGGTACAATATACAACTCGTAATAATTATGAATATACACAATATTAAAAAAAAGGTATAATTAAAACAATAAATGGCAAATGCATTAAAATGTATTATAAAGAGTCAAATTCAAAATTGTTAATATAAAGAAATGTTAAACGAAAAACTAATGACCGACGATATGGTCATTAAATCAAGAACTAATGACTCATAATGAGGTCTAAGAAGTCAAACTAATAATTATAGTTATTATGAACAAACGAGAATTAATGACTCATTATGAGGCCACTTAATGAATAACTAATGACCAAAAGTATGGTCATTAATGCAAAGAAAAATGACATAAAATGATTTCTCACAATAAGAAAAAAAAACTAATTATCATAGTAAATTGTAAAGAAAATGACAATTTATGCTTCATTATGAGACAATTAAACAAAAAACTAATGACCGATGATATGGTCATTAATGCAAAGAACTAATGACTCCTAATGAGGTCTCGGAAGAAGAACTAATAACTATAGCTAATATGAACGAATGAGAATTAATGCTTCATTACGAGGCCACTTAATGAAAAACTAATGACCTAAGGTAATGTCATTAAAGCTATAACAAATGACATCAAATGAGTTCTCACAATAGGAAAAAAAAACTAATTATCGTAGTAAATTGTAAAGAAAATGACAATTTATGCTTCATTATGAGACAATTAAACGAAAAACTAATGACCGATGATATGGTCATTAATGCCAAGAACTAATGACTACTAATGAAAACAATGAGAAAAAGGAAAAAAAACTAATTGTCGTAGTAAATTGTAAAGAAATACAATTTATGTTATTTGAGCAATTAAACGAAAAATAATAAATATGTAATAAAAAAAAAATTTTTAGTTCCCCCCCCACCCCCCCCCCCCCCCACCCCCCCCCCCCCCCACCCCCCCCCCCCCCCACCCCCCCCCCCCCCCACCCCCCCCCCCCCCCACCCCCCCCCCCCCCCACCCCCCCCCCCCCCCACCCCCCCCCCCCCCCACCCCCCCCCCCCCCCACCCCCCCCCCCCCCCACCCCCCCCCCCCCCCACCCCCCCCCCCCCCCACCCCCCCCCCCCCCCACCCCCCCCCCCCCCCACCCCCCCCCCCCCCCACCCCCCCCCCCCCCCACCCCCCCCCCCCCCCACCCCCCCCCCCCCCCACCCCCCCCCCCCCCCACCCCCCCCCCCCCCCACCCCCCCCCCCCCCCACCCCCCCCCCCCCCCACCCCCCCCCCCCCCCACCCCCCCCCCCCCCCACCCCCCCCCCCCCCCACCCCCCCCCCCCCCCACCCCCCCCCCCCCCCACCCCCCCCCCCCCCCACCCCCCCCCCCCCCCACCCCCCCCCCCCCCCACCCCCCCCCCATTTATTAAAGAAAAACGCTAATATCTCGGTTTAATATTGACGATAGACAAAAGTTGCATATAACAACAATTGTAGAGCATCAATAGTATCACAACAAGATTGGTTCTATAACATTTTACTCTCAGGCTCATAATAACGGAGATATTTTGAATTATATCTAAAATAAATAATTAGGTCTGAGATATTGAGCTCGCGTGTTCAACACTTTATAAAAGAAAAAACGCTAATATAACTTTGTTAATATTTACGATAGAGAAAAAGTGCATATAAACAACAATTGTAGAAGCATTCAAATAGTTTTCATCAAGATTTGTTTCTATAACATTTTACTCTCAGGCTCATAATAACGGAGAGATATTTGGAATTTTTATAATCTACAAATGAAATAATTAGGTCTGAGATACTACCTTGTGCAAACTTTATTAAAGAAAAACGCTAATATCTCGGTTAATATTTACGATAGAGAAAAAGTGCATATAACAACAATTGTAGAGCATCAATAGTTCAACAAGATTGGTTCTATAACATTTTACTCTCAGGCTCATAATAACGGAGATATTGTTACCGCCTGATAGAGATATAAAATCTACTTCTTTGGCGTTCTGTTTATAACAGTTATTGCTACCTCTTTGGGCCAATTTGCCCGCCAAACTCCATCGCTCCTACCTGTTAGCTTCTTCAACTCTAGTCACTCAACTAAACTCCATTTCAAGCATAAAACAAGGTAATTATCTCATTTCAATTGATATTATTTCTATTTACTAATTATATGTACAATTTACGAAGCATTTCCCGCCGAATTGTTCCCGCAAAAAGTTATTAAACCCGAAACAGAAAGTGCTTTGTGTAAACTTAAGTCTTTGAACCTTCTCCATTTTTGTAAGGGCTTTTTTTGATATTCTGAGATTTATTCAGCTTCTAATTTGTAATTTAAATACCTTTACTGTTTTCTAATAAGTAAATCAATGTGAGTAACTTTACAAATGTACAAATGATTTTTTAGCAAAGAATATTATTATTGTGAATAAGAAATGATAAGAAGCAGCTAATAATATCTTATTATATATAAGATGCTTATAATAGCAACTAATATCTTATTAGGATTATAAATAGGAATTGAAATAAAATAACACAACATATTAGGATTATAAATAACTTCATAGTACTATAAATATTCTAATACTATTAGTTTTATAAATAGGAATGAAAATAATAATAACTTATTAGGATTATAAATAAGTTGATAATTAGGAATCGAAATAAAATAACAAAAAACTTATTAGGATTATAAATAACTTATAGCTTATGGATATTATAAATAAGAATTGAAATGATACAGCTAATAAGTTATTAGGATTTTAAATAGTACTAATATCTTATTTGGATTATAAATCTGTAACCCCAGTGAATAAGTGGTTAAGTCGACCAGTGAGTAAGTGGACTTAACCACTTATTCACTGGTACAACAGATATAGGAATTGAAATAAAATAGCTAATAACTTATTAGGATTATAAATCGTACTAATAACTTATTAGGATAATAAAAAGTACTAATATCTTGTTAGGAATTTAAATGAAACAACAAATAACTTATTATTATAATGAATTATTTAATAGTATTATAAATTGTGCTATACCTTATTAGTATTATAAATAAGAATTGAAATGAAACGGCTAATAACTTATTAGTATTATAAATAGAAATTGAAATAAAATAACTTATTAATATTATAAAAAAGTTAATAATATTACAAATAGTACTAATAGTTACTATGATGACTACTAATATTTACTATAATGATTTATAATACTAATCAGTTATAAGCTTTTATAAATACCTTATAATTTCTTATTATTATAAATTGGAGTTGAAATGAAATAATTTATAACTTATTAGTTTACGTAAAAACTTTATTCGACACACAGCTAAATAATCCACATAACTGATATTTTAAATATAATAATAATAGTACTAATATATTATTAGGATTATAAATAGGAATTGAAATAAAATGACTTATTAGGATTATAAATATTACTAATAGCTTATTAGGAATATAAATAGGAATTGATATAAAATAGCTAATAACTTATTAGGATTATAAATCGTAGTAATAGCTTATTAGTATTACTAATAGGAATTGAAATGAAACAACTTATAACTTATTAGTGTAATAAAGAACTTATATCTTATCTCTAGACCAGAAAAACTTCATTTAAAGCATAAAACGAGGTAATTATCTCATTTCAATTGATATTATATCTTTTAATTAATTATATGTACAATTTATGAAGCATTTCCCGCCGAATTGTTCCCGCAAAAAGTTATTAAACCCAAACAGAAAGTGGTTTGTGTGTAAACTTAAGTCTTTGAACCTTCTCCATTTTTGTAAGGGCTTTTGTGATATTCTGAGAATTATTCAACTTGTTACAGGTAATTTAAATACCTTTTCTGTTTTCTAATAAGTAAAACAATGAAAGTAACTTTATAAAATCACTTGTTATACAAATGATTTCATTGCCAAGCTAAAAAAATAATGTCCGAAGTGCTGATTTGATTAGGATTATAAATAGGATTTAAAATTAAATGACTAATAACTTGTTAGTATTATAAATAGTACTAATAACTTATTATTATTTATAATCCTAATAATAATATTAGTACTCTTTATAATCCTAATAAGTTAACAGTATTATTATATTTATAATCCTAATAAGTTATTGTGCGTTTTATTTCTATTTATAATCCTAAATAGTTATTTTATTGCAATTCCTATTTATAATATCAATAAGGCATTAGCGCAATTTATAATACGATTAACTCATTTAACAATTCTAATAAGTTATTAGTTATTTTATTTCTATTCCTATTTATAATCCTAAAAAGTTATTAGTTGTTTGTTTCAATTCCTAGTTATAATAACTAATAAGCTATTAGGGGTTTCATTTCATATTTGACTCCTTTAAAAGTGGAACGACAGAATTAATATTATAAATAGGAATTGAAATG
Source organism: Riptortus pedestris (assembly GCA_019009955.1). NCBI lineage: Eukaryota > Metazoa > Arthropoda > Insecta > Hemiptera > Alydidae > Riptortus > Riptortus pedestris. Next base: position 3,276,995 of record JADPXZ010000007.1, read on the forward strand.
AAACAACAAATAACGTATTAGGATTATAAATAATTGAATAGTATTATAAATATTGTAATACTATTATTATTATAAATAGGAATTAAAAGACTAATAACTTATTAGGATTATAAATTACTTATAACTTATGGATATTATAAATAGTATTAATAACGTATTAGGATTATAAATAGTATTAATAGATAGAAATAGCTTATTAGTATTATAAATAATATTAATAGATAGAAAAACTTATTAGTATAATAAATAGTATTAATAGATAGAAATAACTTATTAGTATAATAAATAGTATTAATAGATAGAAATAACTTATTAGTATTATAAATAGTATTAATAGATAGAAATAGCTTATTAGTATTATAAATATGAATAGAAATAAAATAACTTTTTAGGATTATAAATAGTATTAATAGATAGAAATACTTATTAGTATTATAAATAGTATTAATAGATAGAAATAACTTATTAGTATAATAAATAGTATTAATAGATAGAAATAACATATTAGTATTATAAATATATTAATAGATAGAAATAACTTATTAGTATTATAAATAATATTAATAGATAGAAAAACTTATAGTATTATAAATAGTATTAATAGGTAGAAATAACTTATTAGTATTATAAATAGTAATAATAGATAGAAATAACTTATTAGTATTATAAATAATATTAATAGATAGAACTAACTTATTAGTATTATAAATAATATTAATTGATAGAAATAACTTATTAGTATTATATAAAAGTTAATAGCTTTGGGGCTCAGGTTAGCCATGCGAGTTAAAGCGTCGACCTTTAACTCACATGGTAAACTTAGAGTGGCGAGTTCGATTCTTGCCTGGGCAAAGGAAATTATTTAGTGACGAAATTCATTAAATAACATCCTAAAATCCTACCCTGGCTAGAAAAGGGTGGTAACCTGTAGATAACCCGTCCCGATTAGCCTGAGTTGCAAAAGTGGACGTATAATAATAATAATAATAATAATAATAGCATAATAAATTAAAAGCTTGAAATAGAGTAGCTAATAACTTATTAGTAATAAAAAATGATAATAGTATTATAATTATTTAATTTCATTTCTCATTTATAATACTAATACAACATTAGCACTATTTATTATACTAATAAGTTATAAGTAATAATAATGTATTTATAATCCTAACGAGTTATTAGTTATTTCATTTCAATGCATATTTATGGTAGATTTTTTAGGACTATAAATATAATTTAAAAGACTAATGACTTATTAGGATTATAAATCGTACTAATATCTTATTAGGATTATAAATAGGAATTGACATAAAATAACAAATAACTTATTAGGATTATAAATAGTACTAATAGCTTATTAGGATTATAAATAGGAATTGAAATGAAATAGCTAATAACTTATTAGGATTATAAATTGTACTAATATCTTATTAGTATTATAAATAAGAATTGACATAAAATAACAAATAACTTATTGGGATTATAAATTGTACTAATAGCTTATTAGGGGTGATTTTATTCAGGAGATTAAATTCTATCAACAATTTTTAGTAGTAGATTTTCTAATGTCTTATAGGATTACAAATAGTTGTAATAGCTTTTTAGGATTATATATGTACTAATAACTTATTAGGATTATAAATACCTTAATAGTATTATAAATAGAGCTCATAACTTATTAGGATTATAAATACCTTAATAGTATTATAAATAGTACTAATAACTTATTAGGATTATAAATAGTAGTAATGGCTTATTAGGATTATATATGTACTAATATAACTTATTAGGATTATAAATATTACTAATAACTTATTAGGATTATAAACAGTACTAATAGGGTTATTAGGATTATATATGTACTAATATATTTTTTAGGATTACAAATAGTACTAATAACTTATTAGGATTACAAATAGTAGTAATGGCTTATTAGGATTATATATGTACTAATATTATTAGGATTACAAATAGTACTAATAACTTATTAGGATTACCAATAGTAGTAATGCTTATAGGATTATATATGTACTAATATATTATTAGGATTACAAATAGTACTAATAAACTTATTAGGATTACAAATAGTAGTAATGGCTTTAATTAGGAAATTATTATAATGTTACTATTATATATTTTTTAGGATTACAAATTTGTACTAATAACTTATTAGGATTACAAATAGTAGTAATGGCTTATTAGGATTATATTGTACTAATATATTATTAGATTACAAATAGTACTAATAACTTATTAGGATTACAATAGTAGTAATGCTTATTAGGATTATATATTACTAATATATTATTAGGATTACAAATAGTACTAATATTAGGATTATAAATAGTACTAATAGGTTATTAGGATTATATTGTTTTAATAGTTATTAGGATTACAAATGTACTAATAAATATTAGGATTATAAAAAGTACTAATAATTAAATTTGGATTACAAATAGTAGTAATAGCTTATTTAGGATTATATATGTACTAATATCTTATTAGGATTACAAATAGTACTAATAACTTATTAGGATTACAAATAGTAAGTAATGGCTTATTAGGATTATATTTGTACTAATATTTATTAGGATTACAAATAGTACTAATAATTTTAGGATTATAAATAGTTTCTAATATATTATTAGGATTATATTTGTAGTAATGCTTATTAGGATTATATATGTACTAATATATTATTAGGATTACAAATAGTACTAATAACTAATTAGATTAATATATGTATAATGGCTTATTAGGATTAAAATAGTACTAATAATTATTAGGATTACAAATAGTACTAATAATTATTAGGATTACAAATAGTAGTAATAGCTTATTAGGATTTATATGTAACTAATATCTTATTAGGATTACAAATAGTACTAATATTATAGGATTATAATAGTACTAATTATTATTAGGATTACAAATAGTAGTAATACTTATTAGGATTATATATGTACTAATAACTTATTAGATTACAAAAGTAACTAATAACTTATTAGATTAACAAATATATAATGGCTTATTAGGATTATATATGTACTAATATAAATTATGTATTACAAATAGTACTAATAACTTATTTTTGATTACAAAAGTTTAAAGGCTTATAGGATTAAAATATGACTAAAAATTATTTAAAACAAATAGTACTAAAACCCTTTTTAGGATTACAAATATATAATGGGATTAGGATTTTATATGTACAAAAAAATTATTAGATTACAAAAATTAAATAACTTATTTGGGTTACAAATAATAAAGTCTTTTTTAGTTATAATGTACTAATATATTATTTGGATTACAAAATACTAATAACTTTTGGATTACAAAAATAGTAATGGCTTATTAGGATTATATTTGTACTAATACTTAAATTTGGGTTACAAATAAATAAGTCTTTTTAGGAATATAAGTACTAATATATTATTAGGATTACAAAAGTACTAATAACTTATTAGATTACAAAAAGTTAAAGCTTATTAATTATAAAATGTACAATTATTATTAGAATTTCAAATAGTACTTTAAAACTTATTAATTACATAAGGGATAATGTCCTTATAGGATTATATATGTACTAATATATTATTAGGATTACAAATATAATAATAACTTTTTAGGATTACAAATAGAGTAATGGGTTATAGGTTATATTTGTACTAATATCTTTTTAGGATACAAATAGTACTAATAAAATTTTGATTAAAATAGTACTAATATATTAAATTTGGATTACAAATAGTAGTAATAGCTTATTAGGATTTTATATGTACTAATAACTTATTAGGATTATAAATCGTAGTAATAGCTTATTAGTATTACTAATAGTAGTAATGGCTTATTAGGATTATATATATATGTACTAATATATTATTAGGATTACAAATAGTACTAATAACTTATTAGGATTATAAATAGTACTAATGACTTATTAGGATTATATTTGTACTAATATATTATTAGGATTATAAATCGTACTAATAACTTATTAGGATTACAAATAGTAGAAAATAGCTTTTTTAGGATTATATATGTACTAATATCTTATTAGATTACAAATAGTACTAATAATTTAGGATTATAAATAGTACTAATATATTATTAGGATTACAAATAGTAGTAATAGCTTATTAGGATTATATATGTACTAATAACTTATTAGGATTACAAATATTTAGTAATAGCTTATTAGGATATATATGTACTAATATCTATTAGGATTACAAATAGTACTAATAATTTAGGATTATAAATAGTACTAATGACTTATTAGGATTATAAATAATTTAATAGCATTAATAAATAGAATTAAAAGAGGTATAAATTTATTAGGATTAAATATAACTTATTAATATAACAAATGCCTTAATAGTATTATATATTGTACTAATAACTTATTAGCATTATAAATAATATTATTACAATACAATTGATATTATATCTATTAACTAATTATGTGTACAATATATGTAGCATTTCCTACCGAATTTGTTCCCGCAAAAAGTTATTAAACCCAAACCAAAAGGTTGTTTGTGTAAAACTTAAGTCTTTGAACCTTGTCCATTTTTGTAATGGATTTTGTGACGTTTTGAGAATGTATTATTGCTTATAATTTTTAATTTAAATACCTTTACTGTGTTTTAAATAATTAAATCAATGAAAGTAATTTTTATAAAAACACTTGTTATGCAAATGATTTCATTGTTTAGCTAACAAATTAAGAATATTAGTATTGTAAATAAGGAATTGAAAAGAAGCAGGTAATAGCTTATTAGGATTATAAATAAGAATTGAAATGAAACAGCTAATAACTTATTGGGATTATAAATAATTTAATAGTATTATAAATATTGTAATACTATTATTATTATAAATAGGAATTAAAATTAATTGTCTAATTAAATTAATAAAACTAACTTTTTCTGTAATGGTGAATAATGTAACATTACTAAACTGAAATGAGTGAAGAAAGTGAAACATTCTGCAATAGAGTGAAGAAAGTAATCACTTTCTTCACAAGTGAAGAAAGTGAATTGCCTTCTTAATTAGTAATAAGTATAAATTAAAAAATAATTTGAAGTTTAAAATTAAATGCTTTTAAATGTTTCTTAACATTGTAAGAATTTATTTAAAAAAAAATAAATTGAAATGTGAATGAATTATTGGTGGAAATGCATATAACCTACCAACAATCCTAATCTTTTAAATTATTGGAAATAATCGATATATTTTAAAATTTAAATATAATAATAATTAGCTTCCTTGTTTATAACGTGCACTTGTTTATAACTGGACTACTTGACAATCATCACTAGTTGTTTTATAACTATGCTTATAACCTGCCAACAACGATGCTTATAACCTACCAACAACATACCATAATCTTGACAACATCCTAATTTTGTTCGTATTCTGCTTAGATCTGATCATGTATTACACGATTACAGAAAAAAATTTAATATTACACTCGTGACCAAAGTAGAATTTACAACTCTCG
>JADPXZ010000007.1:3290000-3330000 GCA_019009955.1 Riptortus pedestris
GTCCTGACACCAACCCCACCAAAAAACAAAAAAAAAAAAAAAAAACCCCCGGCCAAGAAACGGAAGCTCATCTCCCCGTACGACATGGACCACCTCCCGCCGTCCGCCGCTGAGCACAAGAGCCCCCGCAAAGCCCAACGACAGCCAGCAACAACAACAACGAAGGAGCACTACGCTACTCAGCTAGCGGCAGCTATAGCCAACGATTTCTCTGAAGACGAAGAGGAACAACACAAAGACGTTGATCAGCTGATTGAGAATCTGAATCGGGACGTAGCGGGCTTTTTAGGGAAGAAAGCATCAAAAGGGAAAATAATATAAATATAAAAATATATATATATATATATATATAAATATAAAATTTATTATATATATATATATATATAATATATATATATTTTATATAAATAAATTATATATATATATATATTAAATATATGAAATATTTATATAAAATATATATATATATATTTATTATATATATATATATATATATTCAGCTTAGATAGCCGGCTTCCCCCCGGGGAAATTTAATTTGAAAACCCGAATGGTTATGGTATTTTTTTTTTTAAAGGGTTTACTTTGCCAATATTTTGACATTTACCCGTCCCAATTTTAGGGGTTAAATTTCCATTTGGTTTCCGTGGATTCGCTAAAAATAAAATTAATTTTTTTTGTAAGCTTCCCCTGTCCTCCATATTGTCATATTTCCCGTCTCCCGTAATTATGCATAGCTTTGAATTATTAAGGACTAAATAATTTAAAAAACATTTGAATTTAAATTTTTTTAAGGGGTGGTACCTTTATATTCATATTGAAAAGAATTGGGAGACAAATTTCTCTAAAAAAACAAAATAAACAACTTTTTTCTGTAACGTTGAATAATGGTAAAAATTACTAAACTTTAAATGAGTGAAAAAGTGAAACTTTTTCAAAGGTGAAGAAATAAAAAAATTTTTTTTACAAGTGAAGAAATCCACCCCCCCCCCCCCCCACCCCCCCCCCCCCCCACCCCCCCCCCCCCCCACCCCCCCCCCCCCCCACCCCCCCCCCCCCCCACCCCCCCCCCCCCCCACCCCCCCCCCCCCCCACCCCCCCCCCCCCCCACCCCCCCCCCCCCCCACCCCCCCCCCCCCCCACCCCCCCCCCCCCCCACCCCCCCCCCCCCCCACCCCCCCCCCCCCCCACCCCCCCCCCCCCCCACCCCCCCCCCCCCCCACCCCCCCCCCCCCCCACCCCCCCCCCCCCCCACCCCCCCCCCCCCCCACCCCCCCCCCCCCCCACCCCCCCCCCCCCCCACCCCCCCCCCCCCCCACCCCCCCCCCCCCCCACCCCCCCCCCCCCCCACCCCCCCCCCCCCCCACCCCCCCCCCCCCCCACCCCCCCCCCCCCCCACCCCCCCCCCCCCCCACCCCCCCCCCCCCCCACCCCCCCCCCCCCCCACCCCCCCCCCCCCCCACCCCCCCCCCCCCCCAAGAAACAAAAAGGGGTTATGTGAATTTCGTGAAAAAAAAATCAATGAAAGACAGGGGCTACAATTTTTATATATATTATTATTTAATATATATATTTTATAAATAATATATATACGATAATGATATCATTAATAGTTATTACACATAAAAAAACTCTATGCCGTAGGTTGGCCGTACTGAGATTTGTATAATAACTGTAGGTTGGCTGCACTGTGCTTTATGATTTCGGTAGAATATTAGAATTTGACAGCCCATTCCCTCTCTCTCTCTCTCTCTCTCTCTCTCTCTCTCTCTCTCTCTCCCTCCCTCCCTCGCTCACTCCCTCCCTACCTTCCTCCCCCTCTCTCTCTCTCCCTCTCTCCTCTCTCTTCTTCTCTCCTCTTCTGTCTCTCTCTCTCTCTCTCTCTCTCTTCTCTTCTCTCTCTTCTCTTCTCATCTCTCTACTCTCTCTTCTCTCTACTCTCTCTACTTCTCTCTCTCTCTCTCTCTCTCTCTCTCTCATCTCTCTCTCCTCTCTCTCTCTCTCTCTCTCTCTCTCTCTCTCTCTCTCCTCTCTGCATCGTCTATCTCCTTCTCACTCTCTCTCTTTCTTCTCCTCCCTCCTTCCCACCCCCTCTCTCTCCTCCTATTTCCTTCTCTCTCTGTCTCTATCTTCTCCTCCCTCCTTCCCACCCCCTCTCTCTCCTCCTATTTCCTTCTCTCTTTGTCTCTATCTTCTCCTCCCTCCCTCTCTCTCTCTCTCTTCTCAGTCTATCACCCTTCCCCCCCCCCCAGCCCCCTCCTATATCCTTCACTCACCCACCCCGGCTCTCTCTCTCTTTGTCTCTCACTCACTCTCTCCTTCTCTCTCTGTCGCTGATATTCTCCTCCTTCTCTCTTTGTCTCTATCTTCTCCTCCCTCCTTCCCACCCCCTCTCTCTCCTCCTATTTCCTTCTCTCTCTGTCTCTCTTCTCCCTCTCTCTCTCTGTCTACTCATCACTCATCTCTCTCTCTGTCTCTATCTTCTCCTCCTTCTCTCTCTGTCTCTATCTTCTCCTCCTTCTCTCATTGTCTCTATATATTTCTCCTCCCTCCCTCCCCCACTCTCTCTCTCTCTCTTTCTCTGAGCCTCCCTCCCTCTATTCCTTCCTTCTTGCACATTATCTCCTCCCTCTCTATCTTCTCTCTCTCTCTCTCTCTCATCTTCATAATACAAAATATATCTACTACCAGTCCATTCGGTAGCGTGGCAGCATTTGAGTTCATATATTGGTAGTTGGCATTGTACCCCGTCGGCTGGCAGATCAGCATCTCAGGGCTCAGCTGGAACAGGAAGCAGTTCTCATCTCCTAGAACCAACGGTAAAACGGAAATCAGTCACAGCCTTTATTAGAATGACATTAAAGTAAATAAATAAAAGTCCGTCACGCAGGGGCTGCGTAAACTAAGCAGATTTCCCACGTGAAGTAATACAATAGAGAAATCTCCATACAAGAGCCCAACACATACAGCAAAGGGCCGAACTAGGTTTTTGCGGGAAACTCAAAAATCCGTTACCGGCCCAAATTTAATAAAAATGCAAATATCTCCGTTAATATTCAAGATAGGGAATAAATGTATAGAACAATATTTATAGTAAATTTAATTTGTAATAAGATTGATTCTATACAATTTTTCGATCCGACGCATAATAACGGAGATATTTCGAATTTTCCGAAAATCCCCCCTCTAAAGCCCCCCTCCCAAGTTTTACAATAGAGAAATCTGCCTAATAACAACTGTACTAGTAAGAAACCTCTAAACCTAAAAAACATTATTTAGGGCGTAATAACCCAGTAGTTTCTAGCCCAACAAACAGTTAACCTAACCTCTAAATCTATTCGCGAGGGACGATAGTTATAGAAACGGCCGCCAGAGCTCTCGTCGGAAACTCCGAACATAGACTAGGTGACCACACGCAGAATACAAATGCAAATATCTCGGTTAATATTCAAGATAGAGAATAAATGTATATAACAATATTTATAGTAAATTTAATTTGCAATAAGATTGGTTCTAAACAATCTTTTGATCCGACGTATAGTAACGGAGATATTTCGAATTTTCGAAAATCCTCCCCTCTAAACCCCCCCTCCCACTGGTCCGATTTCAGCCGTTAACGAACTTGATCTTTCTTTTTACATAAAACGCTTAAATATGAAGTTTGGTAAGGATCAAACAAAAATTGCGACCGCTAGAGCGGTAACAGACAAATATATAGATAGATAGATATATATATATATATATATAGATTATATATATATAGATATATATATACAGTTTTGAACGGACATCATTTTCGTCATCTCCTAGGTAGGATCGATGGACATTTGAAGAAAAATGTCTAAAATTCCGTCATGAGTACAACCTCAATAGCTGATTTCCCTTAAGGGAAATCTGCTAAAATTATATATTCCCGTATCCAGTTTGTTGGAACCGGAGCTACTTAATCCTGGCAAACTATCTGCAGCCTTTTCTAGCAATGTTTGGGACCAAGGAATTGATTCTATGAATTCTGGCACTAAATAAATTCCTATTGCCCAGGCGGGAATACAACTCTCCTTAAATTATATATAGATAACAAAATATATATACAGTAGCTATATAAACACACACACACACACACACATATACGAATAAATAAATGAGTATATATATATATATATATATATATATATATATATACTAGCTGAGATAGCCGGCTTCGCTCGGGAATTGATTTGAGGCTGAATGGTGATGGTATTTTTTTGGCAAGGCTTTACTTTGCACAATATTTTGACATTTACCCGTCCCAGTGTTTAGGGTTAATACCCGTCGTTGCTGTGGATTTGTTAATGAAATTATTTTTTTATGTAAGACTTCACTGTTCTCCAAATTGTCATATTTCCCGTTTCTTGTGCATTGTGCATAGACTTGAATTATTAAGCACAAAATATTAACATATATTAGAATTAATTTTTCCCGGTAAGGTACCTGGTATTTCCAAAGAATTGTTGAGCAAATTTCTCTAAATAACAGAATAAACAACTTTTGTTATGTGCATATTTGGCGAAAAACGAATAGAAAACGAAATACCGCTATTTTTATTTTCAGGTCTCCCTTACAACTCCCACTCCTGCCCGTCCCTAGAAATGTTGGAATGGCTTATTATAAGGAAGATGTTAGTGCTAATTCACATACCGAGTTTGGTTTAGTTCGGTTGAGTCTTATGTGCCAAATAAAATTGTTGACTTCCGCTATCATTTTTAGCGTATAATACCTTTATACTTAGGTATACGACAAAAGTGTATATAACAAAAGTTACTCAAAATAACAAATTAAACAACTTTTGTTATGTGCATAATTGCCGAAAATGCAATAGGAAACGAAATATCGCTATTTTTAATTGCAGGTCTCCCTTATAACCCCCACTCCTGTTTGTCTCAGAGAATATTAATATAGCCTAAAGTCTAAGTTGGACAGCTAAACACTTAATATACGATCGCAGACTACTGACTAACCAACGACAAAAACCAAAACAAGACACTGAACAAAAAAAAGGCAAATTTCCAATAGAAGAAGACGAGTTATTTTTAAAATATAATAACACTTTTAAAATATTCGCAGAACATGCTTTCGATACAATTAATCGGTCGAATACTTATTACAGCTGATACAACTACTATACTTAAAATATTTACAAATACTCAATAATTCTATTTCTTTTTTTCTTTTTCCAGACTAATAATCTTCTCTTTATATGTTTTTATTTTTATTTAACGTTGTTATTGTTAATTCTTTATATATATGTCATAGTTTTGAAATAATCTATGTATAAATTGCTTGTAGTCGACTCCAAATGCATGTGATATGCTAACTTGCATCGGACATGCAGAAACAAATAAACGGCCTTCTTATAGCTGCACTATACCAACGAAACAAATAAATAATAAATATATATATATATATATATATATATATATATATCTATATATAACAAACAAATTAAGCTGCCCTCTTTCTGAGGGTAGCTGTGTGGTCAGCCTCCTAATCTGCCAGTTTTGGTAATGATGTTTTGTTTTCTAAATTTTAAATGAAAATTTGGAATTGAATGCGTGCAGATTAGGGGGGTATCTCAGGTGAGAGTGCAGCTTAACTTTATCATCTTTATTTTTTGTATAAATGGTGATTTACGATTCTTATCGGTGATTTTAGGATAAGTGTCGATAACTCCTTCAAATCATCTTTTGTCAGCCCATGCTCTATTAAAGTCTTCACAGTTTTTTGGTGGAGTACTCCTATTGAGCCGAATAGTAGTCGCATATCAGCACTATCTGGTATTTGTTATTTTTTTGAGTTATTCGGGCTGCACGGTTCATATATTGATTTTTTCTATTGATATATATATATATATATATATATATATATATATATATATATATATATATATATATATATGGATAGATAGATGGTTTAATGGTTTATATTTAAGAAGTCTGGCGCAATCTGTGTATATATAACATTTTTGAAAACTATTCCAAAATTAAATACACGAGTATTTCAATTCTAGTCAAAATATATGCCCAACACACTGTGTGTGTGTGTGTGTGTGTGTGTGTGTGTGTGTGTGTGTGTGTGTGTGTGTGTGTGTGTGTGTGTGTGTATATATATTTATTCTATTTATTATATATATATATATATATCATACATATATATACTTCTAGTGTATGTTGTGTAGTATGTGAAGTGACACTACTGTTGCTAATTCGGCTGGAGCGATTTGAATGAATTGTATGCGTTTGGGTGACGTTCCGTGGTTTCATGGTGTTAGAAATTTCACAAATCGCAGCTTCCTCAAAAAGGACAGTGATGGCAATAATATGGTGAGGATAGATAATCTATTAGGAAAGTTGGCCGCATACATATTATCTCGGTTACGACTCAAACTTAAAAAAATATACGCTCAACACTTATTAATCGTTTTCTTCCTAGCGGTTTTTCTCGGAGCAAATCTTTAATGCACAGGAAACAAATAGTTGGCTTTATTTTGTTTATTTTAGAGTAACTTTAGTTGTTATATTCACTTTTGTCGTAGAGAACAAAAGTTTAAATTAGAGATTTAATCATTCTAAAGAAACCATATAGTTAAAAGCGGGTCGCCAAATCAATTTTTTACTAGGGCACTAACGATAATTGCAATGTTGTGAATTTTAACAAAACTTCTATATGTAATTCAGCACATTATTCTTCCAACACTTTTTTATCAGATATTATAAAATTTTTTGTTTTTTTTTGTGCTCGCTCTAACGGGATAATTAATGTCCATGAAACTTTGCGGTTAATAAACGTGAGTCAGGCCTATCTGAAAATACAATAATATTCGAAGTATATTATCATTTTATCTAATTTTGTCTTTTTGAATGACAAACAGTTTTTTTATAAATACTAACAGTTGTAATCTAATAAATAATTATACTATATAGTCATATATATAGATATATATATATATAATATACTATATATATATCATCTTTTTGCATTGAATATAATCATCCAGGGACAACGTCTGCTGGAGATCACTAGTCGTATATTTATATATATATTATTTAATATATATATTCATACTTATATATATATTTTTATCTATATGTGCTGCGTGACTCATGTTCATTTTTATAAAAATTCAATGGGGCTTTAATTTCGTTATTGGTCTACCTATTTTTGAAACATTAGCAACTTAGATAATTTTCTCTCTACCTCTCTCTCTCTCTCTCTCTCTCTCTCTACTCTCAACTCTCTCCCTCTCTATCTCATCTCCTCTCTCCTCACCCTATCTCCTCCATCCCTCCCCTCCCCTATCTCTGCTCTAAATTTACCTCACCATAGAAAATTAGGGGCCAATTGCGACTTCCAAGACTGCGAACCAATATCCCTACATTAAAAGATAGGTACCGCCTCCTTTTTTCTCACGCCAAATGGTACTACGATCTAGGTCCCCTGTTGGTTATATAATTATTAATACCGAACAGCTTGTCTGCTGGAAGTTATTATTCCAAAGCACCAAGGAGTGGGCCTTACTAGTCGGCAGGATGAATGAAGAGTTAGAAAGAGCAGGATCGCCAATTACATATTCCAAATAGAAAGTATCTAGGTATGAAGTGGGGTTAAAACGCTAACACGGCTCTTCGGAATATGGGAGGAGAACTCTGAAAAATAAATAAATAAATGAAAATTTATATATATATATATATATATAGATATACTATATATATATGATATACATATATATATTTATATATGGGGTGTGAGTCCTATTTAAATAACTGGCAGGACTGACGCTGCCTACAGGAAGAAGTGTGCATATGCGCCCAAAACATGCCAGACTAACTAACCGAACTGTTATCGGTTTGATGCTTACCTTACTTTCGAATATAGATGCAACGTCGCTCTCTGTAGAAACAAATATCAGTACAGCCGTAGCTTTCGTTCGCATTAGATGATTGTTTTATTTTGTTTGTTGCCGGGGGGTAAGAAAAATGTTAGTGTGTAAACAGTTAGAGCAATGAATTGTTGTGGAAGTTTCTTTACCTCTATGTGAAAATTGGAAAGAAACGCCTAACTGGAAACTATGTATAATCTTATTGAAAGAAGTGTATGGCAATGAATGTTTATCGCGTTGCCACGTCGTTTTTGTGCGGTTCAAGCGTTTTCAAGTATGGCCGAGAAGCACCCCAGCCATAGATACCCCTCCCCCCCTCCTCGCCACCCACCCCCCCCCCCCCCCCAATACCCCCCCCCCCCTTCTACCCCCCACACACACCGCCCCTCCCCCCCCCCCCTCCCACAGCTCCCAGAAAAAACTGATCACCTGGGTTCCTGGAAGGTCCACACAATTAATCAAACCCAATTACGTACCTTCATGTTCTTGACTTGAACTCCTGCGTATCGTGCTCGCCCGTTCTCCTGTTCCACCTGGAATTGTGGGAAAGGGGACAAAGTCACTTAGTGGGTTTCTCGGTAACCAAGGAACAATTGGCGCCCGCGCCCTCTCATTCCGCATTGTCTGTCAAGACTGGTTATCTAGCCGAATTCACGCATCCCAGTGTTAGACCTATCCGCCCTTATTCGCCGGAATCATTGCGCTGTTGCGAACCTTTCTATCTGTTTTTTCCTAAGGATGAAAAATCTGCATTAATAAATGGAAACAAGATTTTGGAGTCTGTTGAAGCATGTATGGAAAGTAGAACCCGCCGCCGACACATGAAGGAGCTGCACAGCTCAGGAAAAAAAAGACTTGCAGCCACTGTTTTTCTATTGAACAATGGAAGAGTTCGCAATGGAGCATTATGTACAAGCGGATAAAGGGAGGGCCTGTACTTGTATAGTGAATGCTGTTTATAGTAATAACGCGATCTCACTCACAAAGTCGCTTATGTATGAAAATAAAAATTAAATAAATGTTTTACAGCGGTCACTCAGTCTCGTTATTTAATAGCGCACAACCTCGTGTAGCTGTAACTATATATAAACTATTATATATATATATATATATATATATATACACAGGCCAACCCACACTAGCTAAAGCTTATTAACTGATAATAGGTTTGTTGTGAAGAAAAATTGCTAAATATCGCTCCCCTTATATTAGGTCGGGAAGCCGGTAAAAATTGGTACCTTAACCTCGAATCTTATTGCAACATTAAATTTCCTATAATATATTGGTTATATACAATGAGTTATTCTCTATCTTGGAATATTAGCCGAGAGTTTTGCATTTTTTTCACCTTTCTTATAAGGTGTTTACACTTAGGTAAACTGAGACATTATCTTTTTATTTGTACGTCATCTTTATAACCAAAATTCCAAGTAGATCTCCGGTTTATTATATTGAGTCTTGTATGAGTGAAGTGTGAAGTTTTGGGGATGCATCTAGATTATGTCATATCTTTGTTTGCCCCTATAGAGATCCAGATAATTTGTGTGAACCTCTTGATGCCTCTAGCATATTGTTGTTTATATGCACTTTTTCTTTATCGATAAATATTAAACCCGAGATATGTGAGGCTAGTTTTTCTTAGTTTAAATGTGTTGCACAGGTATAGCATTGCAGACGGGTGAAATTTATTAATTTCAGGAGAAAAAATTCCAAATATCTCCGTTATTATGAGCCTGAGAGTAAAATGTTATAGATCCAATCTTGTTGAACTATTGATGCTCTACAATTGTTGTTATATGCACTTTTTCTCTATCGTAAATATTAACCGAGTTATAATTGAATAAGTGCTACGTACAGACGGTTTATCAGCTTTAGGCAGCGCCGGCCGCAGTTCGTCGGTGTCCGTCCCGAAAGCCATTTTGACGACGGTTTCCATGATGTCCTTGATGAAGCCGTTCTCGTATAGCCATCTCTCGAGGATCTCAGCGGAAAGCTGCGAATGAAGGAATGGTTAGTAGTAGCTCTCTCTCTCTCTCACACACACACACACACTCTCTCTCCCCATTCTCTCTTTTTCTTCCTCTCTCTCTCATTCACACTATCTCTATCTCTCTCTCATTCCCACTATCCCTCTCTATCTCCTCGCTGCCTCTCTCTCCCTCCTATCTCCCCCCTCTCTCACACTCCTTCTCGGTCTCGGCTCTCTCCTCTCTCGTCTCTCTCTGCTCACTCTCCTCTCTCATTCTGTCTACCTCTCTCTCTCTCTCTCCTTCCTCCTCTCATTCACACTCTCATTCTTCTCTCAGTCCCTGCCTCTCTCTCCTCCGGCTCTCTCTCAAAACTTCTCTCTCCCTCTCGCATCTTTCTCTCTCCTCTCCATCTTCTCTCTTCTCTCCCCTCTCTCCCTCTCGGTCTTCTCTTCTCCTCTCACCCTCTCAACCTGCTCACCTGTTCTCCTCTCTCCCTCCTACTTTCTCTCAAGCACTCCCTCACTCCCCTTCTCTCTCTTTCTTCCTCCCTTCACCTCTCTCTCCTCTCTCTCCTCCCCCCCTCCCTTCCTCTCTTCTCTCTCCCCCCCCTGCCACCCTCACTCTCTCTCTCACTCCCTCTCTCCCTCCTCTCTCTCTCTCCATCCCCTCTCTCTCTCTCTCTCTCTCTCACTCTCCTCTCTCTCCCAGCCACTCTCTCTCTCTCTCTCCCACTCTCTCCATCTCTCTCTCCCATCCCCTCTCTCTCTCTCACCTCCTCTCCCCCTCACACTCACCCACTCTCTCTCTCTCTCTCCCCCTCCCACCCTCACTCTCTCTCCCTCCTCCCCTCTCTCCACTCTCTCTCTCGTCCTCTCCCCCCCACCCCCCCTCTCTCCCTCTCCCTTTCTCTCTCCTCTCTCCCCACCCCTCTCTGCGTTCTCTCTCTCTCCCCCTCCCCCTCTCCCTCTCTCTCTCTCCCCCTCCCCCCCTCCCCCCCTCTCTCCCTCTCCCCCTCCCTCCTTCCCCCCTCTCTCTCCCTCTCTTTCTCTCTCGTCCCTCCCTCCCATACCCCTCTCTCTCTCTCTCACACACACTCTACCTATCTCTCTCTTTCTCCTCCCTCCCCCCCTCTCTCTCCCTCCCTCTTTCTCCTCTCCCTCCCCCCTCTCCACCTCTCTCTCTTCTCCTCCCTCCCACCCTTCTCTCTCTCCCCCCCCTTCCTCTCTCCTCTCTCCCCCCTCCCCCTCTCTCTCTCTCTCCCTCCCTCCCTTCTCTCCACCCTATCTCCTCTCTCTCTCTCGTCCCTCCCCCCCACCTCCCTCACCCCCCCTCCTTCTTTCTCGTCCCTCCCTCCCCCCTCCCACCCTCCTCTCTCTCTCACACACACTCTCCCTCTCTACCTCTCTCTCTCTTCCTTCCCCCATCCTTCTTACCTTGTCGTCCATCTCCTTGACCAGGAACTCAGCTACGACCCCCACCCCAGTTTTCTGTGCGGCTCCGCTCCTAGCCCACGATGTGTATGCATCAGGCGACGCCTTCTCCAAGATCTTCATGTACGACTCCAGCAAATCTGAAACAAACTAATCCACATATACACACTCACTAGAAGCTCCAGCAAAATCCAAACAGTTTAATACAACACTGAAGATAAGATAGACAGTTAAATGGTGTGTGTGTGTGTGTGTGTGTGTGTGTGTGTGTGTGTGTGGTTGTGCATGTTGTGTTATATATATATATATATATATATACACTCGACCGGAAAAAAAATCGGACACTTCATATTTGTCGTATTAAAAGTTAATTTTCAGAAATTTTCTTTATGTGGCTATTCTAGTTATTACAGAGAATTTAGAGTCTAAGTCCATTGAACTAATCCCTTCAGGATTAGTAAACAATTAGATATAACTTAGATTAGATTTATTTGTCGTCAAGTTGATCTATTCTAAACTGTAAAATAAGTAGTTTTTTGCACATTTAAACATCTTTAATTATTAAGAAAGCATTTTCTTTAATTAATGTTTTATTTTTATTTCGGTCCAGAATAATGGCTCTTTCAAACTTAGATGGAAGGCCGGAGCTTACGTTACATTGCCGAAACGCTTCGGCTAGCCAAGTCTACCATTCACTGTAATAAAAATGAAGAATAATTTTTTTTTTTTAAATGTGTTAATTTATCTTTTTTTTGTTTTGTATTTTTTTTAAATAATCAATAAAAATTATTCACTTTTGGCAGATTTTGTTTAAATAACCTATAGATTAACCAATTATTTTAATTAAAAAGATTAATATACATATATATTAAGCATTTAACAAAATTATAAGACTAAATCTAAGTGTCCGGTTTTTTTGCGGTAGAGTTTATATATATATATATATATATATATATATATATATATATATATATATATATATATATACTAGCAGACCCGAAAGACGTTGCCCTAGATGATATTATCAAGCAATTAGGATATTAAATTTAATAATATTATGTTTAAAACAAATAGAAAATGAAATATCGCCAATTTTTTATTTATGCCTCCGTTATAACCACCACTCCCGTTCGAACCTATAAAATTTAATATAGCTTATAATCGTGGAAGAATTAATGCTAATTTACATATAGAGTTTTGTTAAGTTTGGCTCAATCGATGGTGCCCGATAAAATTGTTGGCTTACACTTTAATGTTTTAGTGTATATCTCGTTTATACTTTTTTATACGACAAAAGTGAATATAACAAAAGTTACTCTAAATAACAAAATAAACGACTTTTATCCTGTGTATATTTGTCGAAAAACCGCTAGTAAATAAAATATGTCTATATTTAATTAGAGTCGTCCGTTGGCCACTCCTACCTCCATCTGCCTTGGGCTGATTTGTGAATCTAAACCATCCACGGCGTCACCCAAACGCATACAATTCATTCAAATTGCTCCAGTCGTTTAGGAACAGTTCACTCACATACACACAACTACACTAGAATTATATATACAAATATTAATTTAGGACATTAGTTTCTTACGAAACGTATTTTAAAAAAGTCTGTAAGAATAGCATTAGGTTAAAATTATAACATTTGCTAACAGAAGTATGTAATAAAAGAAATAAAAAGATAAGAAGTAAAAATTAAAAAAAAAGTGTTAATTAATAATAAAATTAATGCCTTTCTAAATTTAAGTTTTAGCCTAAACGCCAAATATTGTTTCCATTGGCTTTATCTACATTTCGAGATAAATTCAAATACATGATGCACATCTGAATACTGTATGATGATACACACTCACATTTGAGGCGTTTGGTTTCAAAACCAGGTACATCTGTTTTTTTCAAAAACATTTTTTTAAAAATTTTTCATAAGTTTATAATGCCGGAAATGATGTATTTGCGTTCCAAAACCATTTAGATCCTTCCAAAATCAATACCGGTAACTAATGAAAAAAATGTGTTAAACTGACTTTTTTAAAAAATGAAATCTATTTCGATCAGTACTGAAAATTTTTTGAAAATGGACGTACCTGGTTTTGAAACCAAACGCCTCATATATAAAATTAAATTATAAATTAAATGTTGTAATAATTATACGAACGGTGTGTATGGTGATGTCGGGCGATAGGAGAGAGATGACGGTCTTGGCTCTCTCGTCGAACGGGGCTTCGACCATGTGGTAGAAGAATTTCTCTAATTCCTCTACTGTTGTTGTTTTGGATGACCTGGAACAGGAGAATAGTTACGTGAGAGAGAGGGGGGGAGAGAGAGAGGGAGAGAGAGAGAGAGAGAGGGGGGGGAGAGAGGGGGGGAAGAAAGGGGGAGGAGAAGAAGAGAGAAGAGAAGAGGAAGAGGAGAGAGGGAGAGAGAGAGAGAGGGGAGAGAGAGAGAAGGGAGGGGGAAATGAGAGAGAGAGAGGGGGGGAGAGAGGGGGGTGGAGTCGGGGGGGGGGGGATGGAGAGAGAGAGAGAGAGAGGGGAGAAGAGAGAGTGAGAGAGAGAGAGAGAGAGAGAGAGAG
This sequence comes from Riptortus pedestris, assembly GCA_019009955.1. Classification (NCBI taxonomy): domain Eukaryota; kingdom Metazoa; phylum Arthropoda; class Insecta; order Hemiptera; family Alydidae; genus Riptortus; species Riptortus pedestris. The sequence continues at coordinate 3,303,885 of JADPXZ010000007.1, forward strand.
AGAGGGGGGGAGGAGGAGAGATAATGGAGGGAGAGAGGATGGTGGAGAAAGAGAGAGGAAAAGAGGGGGGGTGGGGAGAGAGAAAGTGGTTGGAGGAAGAGGGTGGGGGGGGGAGAGAGTGAGAGAGGGATGGAGAGTGATAGAGGGGGTGAGAAAGGGGGAAAGAGGTTGTGGGGGGGTCGTGTTGTGGGTGGTGGTGGAGGGTGAGGTGTGAGTAGGGGGGTGGGTTTTGAGTGTGTGCTGTTGGGGGGGGGGGGTGTTGTTTCGGGGGGGAGAGAGTGAGAATGGTGGAGGAAGAGAGAGAGTGTCGGGGGGGTGGGGAGAGAAAGTGGTGGAGGAAGAGCGGGGGGAGTGAGGGAGAGAGAATGGTGGAGGAAGAGAGGAGATAGGGGGGTAGGGGAGAAAGTGGTAGAGGGGGGAGGGTGGGACGAGGAGAGAGAATGGTGGAGGAAGAGAGAGAGATAGAGGGGGTGGGGAGAGGAAAGTGGTGGAGGAAGAGGGGGGGAGAGAGAGTGAGAAGTGGAGGAGGGGGGAGTGGATGATGTGTGTGTGATTGGGGTGGGGAGAGAAAGTGGTGGAGGAAGAGGGGGGGGGGGGTGTGAGAGAGTAGGATTTGGAAGTGGGGGGAGTTGTGGGAGTGGTGTGTGTTGAGAGGGGGATAGGTTGTGGGAGAGAGAGAGAGAGAGAGAGGAGGGAGAGAGAGAGAGATGAGACGAGAGAGAGATGAGAGGAGAGAGAATGGTGGAGGAAGAGTGAGAGATAGGGGGGGGGGAGAGAAAGTGGTGTGTGATATTAGGGGGATGGTGGAGAGATTGATTGTGTAGTGGGGTTGAGCGAGAGTGAATTGGAGTAGGTGAGAGAGAGTCTGGATGTTGAGATGTGTGAGAGTGAGAGTTGTGGAGTGAATGGTGGTTGGAAGAGAGAGAGCACTAGGGGAAGCGGGGGGGAGAGTAAGTGTGGAGGTAGTGGGGGTGTGTGTGGAGAGTGATATGGTTCGGTAGGTATAATTGTGTGGAGTTTAGAGATTTGTGGGCTTGGTTTGTGCGGTTGTGAGAATGTTGGTGGGTTGGGTTATTGTGGGGGGGAGATGAGAGAGAGATGGGTGGAGAAGTTAGAGAGAGAGTTGTGGGGGTGGGGAGTAGAATTGTGGTTGGAAGGTAGTGGGGTGGAGGGTAGTTAGGTGAGTGAGGTGTGTATATGGGTGGAGGAGAAGATTGGAGGGGGAGAAGGAGAGATAGGGGGGTGAGTTAGTGGGGGAGGTAGAGGGGGATGAGAGAAAGGAGTTTGGGGGGAAGAGTGAGAGATAGGGGGGGGAGTGGAATGTGGGGGAGGAAGAGGGGGGGAGTGAGTGTGTGAGATGGTGGAGAAGAGTGAGAGTTTGGGGGGTTGTTGGAGGAAGAGAAAGTGGAGCAGGGAAGAGGGGGGTGGGGGAGAGAAAGTGGTGTGAGTGGTGTTAAGAGGGGGGGGTATGGTATAGAGATTGGGCGGAGAATGGATGGAGGAAGAGAGAGAGATAGGGGGGTGAGATAGGGATGAGAAAGTGGTGGAGGAAGAGGGGGGGAGAGAGAGAGAGAATGGTTGAGGAATAGAGAGATATAGGGGGGTGGGGAGAGAAAGTGGTGGAGGAAGAGGGGGGGAGAGAGAGAGAGAGAATGGGGGAGGCAGAGAGAGAGATAGGGGGGTGGGGAGAGAAAGTGGTGGAGGAAGAGGGGGGGGAGAGAGAGAGAGTGGTGTAGGAAGAGGGGGGGAGAGAGAGAGAGTGGTGGAGGAAGAGGGGGAAGAGTGAGATAGGGGAGGGGAGAGAGAGAGAGAGAGAGAGAGAGAGAGATAGAGAGAGAGAGAGAGAGAGAGAGAGAGAGAGAGAGAGAGAGAGATGTAACCATACCTGAAGAGATAATTCATGAATGTCAGGTAGAGCCCGTCAGATAATTTTTCCTTCCATAATTTCTGCAATATTCAAAAAACAAATCATCAGTTAATATAACAATTACTCATTTTATTACTCAATAATTATTAATAATATATCTAAGACTTTAATAATACAACATCCCAATAAATCAGAATTTACAAAACACCCATAATTCCCTCTTGGAACATTGCAAGGCTAGTAGTTTTCGAGTCGCGGGAATATAGGTAGAGAGCCGAGCCCGCCGAAACTAGTCTAGATGGGTTCCAGCGACGCCTCCAACACCCATAATTCCCTCTTGGAACATTGCAAGGCTAGTAGTTTTCGAGTCGCGGGAATATAGGTAGAGAGCCGAGCCCCGAACTAGTCTAGATGGGTTCCAGTGACGCCTCCAACACCCATAATTCCCTCTTGGAACATTGCAAGGCTAGTAGTTTTCGAAAGTCGCGGAATATAGGTAGAGAGCCGAGCCCCGAACTAGTCTAGAAGGTTCCAGCGACGCCTCAAACACCCATAATTCCTTTGGAACTTTTGCAAGGCTAGTAGTTTCGAAAGTCGGGGAATATAGGTAGAGAGCCGAGCCCCGAACTAGTTCTAGATGGGTTCCAGCGACGCCTCCAACACCCATAATTCCCCTCTTGGAACATTGCAAGGCTAGTAGTTTTCGAGTCGCGGGGGAATTAGGTAGAGAGCGAGCCCCGAACTAGTCTTGATGGGTTCCAGCGACGCCTCCAACACCCATAAATTCCTCTTGGAACATTGCAAGGCTAGTAGTTTCGAGTCGCGGAAGATAGGTATGAGCCGAGCCCGAACTAGGTCTAGATGGGTTCCAGCGACGCCTCCAACATCCAATAATTCCCTCTTGGAACTTGCAAGGCTAGTAGTTTTCGAGTCGCGGGAATATAGGTAGAGAGGCCAAAACCAGAACTAGTCTAGATGGGTTCCAGCGACGCCTCCAACACCATAATTCCCTCTTGGAACATTGCAAGGCTAGTAGTTTTCGAAGTCGCGGGAATATAGGTAGAGAGCGAGCCCGAACTTTCTAGATGGGTTCCAGCGACGCCTCCAACACCCATAATTCCCTCTTGGAACATTGCAAGGCTAGTAGTTTTCGAGTCGCGGGAATTATAGGTAGAGAGCCGAGCCCGAACTAGTCTAGATTGGGTTCCAGCGACGCCTCCAACACCCATAATTTCCTCTTGGAACATTGCAAGGCTAGTAGTTTTCGAGTTCGCGGGAATATAGGTAGAGAGCGAGCCCCGCGAAACTAGTTCTAGATGGGTTTCCAGCGACGCCTCCAACACCCATAATTTTCCCTCTTGGAGACATTGCAAGGCTAGTAGTTTTCGAGTCGCGGAGAATATAGGTAGAGAGCCCAACCCAACTAGTCTAGATGAGGGCCGCCTCCAACACCCCATAAATTCCCTCTTGGAAACATTGACAAGGCTAGTAGTTTTCGAGTCGGGGAAATATAGGTAGAGGAGCGAGCGCCCGAACTAGTCTAGATGGGTTCCAGCGACGCCTCCCAACACCCAATAATTCCCTCTTGGAAACATTGCAAGGCTAGTAGTTTTCGCGAGTCGCTGGGAATATAGGTAGGCGAGCCGAGCCCCGAAGAACTAGTCTAGATGGGCTTCCAGCGTCGCCTCCAACACCCATAATTCCCTCTTGGAACATTGCAAGGCTAGTAGTTTTCGAGTCGCGGGAATATAGGTAGAGAGCGAGCCCCGAAACTAGTCTAGATGGGCTCCAGCGACGCCTCCCAACACCCATAATTCCCTCTTGGAACATTGCAAGGCTAGTAGTTTTCGAGTCGCGGGAATATAGGTAGAGAGCCGAGCCCCGAACTAGTCTAGATGGGTTCCAGCGACGCCTCCAACACCCATAATTCCCTCTTGGAACATTGCAAGGCTAGTAGTTTTCGAGTCGCGGGAATATAGGTAGAGAGCCGAGCCCCGAACTAGTCTAGATGGGTTCCAGCGACGCCTCCAACACCCATAATTCCCTCTTGGAACATTGCAAGGCTAGTAGTTTTCGAGTCGCGGGAATATAGGTAGAGAGCCCAGCCCCGAACTAGTCTAGATGGGTTTTTCATATAACATATTACATTACATCTTAAACGTCTATATTTCAACAATAGCATACCTGGAGCAAATCCTGAGTCACAGGAAAGTTCTTATCAGCTTTGCCAATCTTCAACATCTTTCTAATAGAATCTTTCTGTTCTGGAGATAACGTTGGACTGTATTTCGCTTTGCTCTTTTCATTACCCATTTTCGTTCAAAATCTGAAATTAAAAATGATATTAATACATTAAGCCATGATCTCGCTGAATAAAATCCTTAGGCAAAGGGTGCCCAGCTGTAGATAAGCCCTCCCTATTAGCCGTACAGTCGGTAGAGCTAGAGTCGTGGCTTCCATTTATCTAGTGAGCGACTCGCTGCATAAAATCCTTAGTCCCAGCCGAAAGGGTGCCCAGCTGTAGATAAGCCCTCCCTATTAGCCGTACAGTCGGTAGAGCTAGAGTCGTGGCTTCCATTTATCTAGTGAGCGGACTCGTTGCATAAAATCCCTTAGTCCCAGCCGAAAGGAGTGCCCAGCTGTAGATAAGCCCTCCCTATTAGGCCGTTACAGGCGGTAGAGCTAGGAGTCGTGGCTTCCATTTATCTAGTGAGCGACTCGCTGCAATAAATCCTTAGTCCCAGCCGAAAGGGTTGCCCAGCTGTAGATAAGCCCTCCCTATTAGCCGTACAGTCGGTAGAGCTAGAGTCGTGGCTTCCATTTATCTAGTGAGCGACTCTCTGCATAAAAAATCCTTAGTCCCAGTCGAAAGGGTTGCCCAGCTGTAGATAAGCCCTCCCTATTAGCCGTACAGTCGGTAGAGCTAGAGTCGTGGCTTTCCATTTATTCTAGTGAGCGACTCTCAGCATAAAATCCTTAGTCCCAGCCGAAAGGGTGGTGCCCAGCTGTAGAATAAGCCCTCCCTATTAGCCGTACAGTCGGTAGAGCCTAGAGTCGTGGCTTTCCATTTATCTAGTGAGCGACTCGCTGCATAAAATCCTTAGTCCCTAGCCGAAAGGGTGCCCAGCTGTAGATAAGCCTCCCTATTAGCCGTACAGTCGGTAGAGCTAGAGTCGTGGCTTCCATTTATCTAGTGAGCGACTCGCTATCAATAGAATCCTTAGTCCCCAGGCCAAAAAGGGTGCCCAGCTGTAGATAAGACCTCCCTATTTAGCGCATACAGTCGGTAGAGCTAGAGTTGGTGGCTTCCATTTATCTAGTGAGCGACTCGCTGCATAAAATCCTTAGTCCCAGCCGAAAGGGTGCCCAACTGTAGATAAGCCCTCCCTATTAGCCGTACAGTCGGTAGAGCTAGAGTCGTGGCTTCCATTTATCTAGTGAGCGGACTCGCTGCATAAAATCCTTAGTCCCAGTCGAAAGGGGTGCCCAGCTGTAGATAAGCCCTCCCTATTAGCCGTACAGTCGGTAGAGCTAGAGTCGTGGCTTCCATTTATCTAGTGAGCGGACTCTCTGCATAAAATCCTTAGTCCCAGCCGAATGGTGCCAGCTGTAGATAGCCCCCCCATATTAGCCGTACAGTCGGTAGAGCTAGAGTCGTGGCTTCCATTTATCTAGTGAGCGACTCGCTGCATAAAATCCTTAGTACCAGCCGAAAGGGTGCCCAGTGTAGATAAGCCCTCCTATTAGCCGTACAGTCGGTAGAGCTAGAGTCGTGGCTTCCATTTATCTAGTGAGCGACTCGCTGCATAAAATCCTTAGTCCCATACGAAAGGGTGGCCAGCTGTAGATAAGCCCTCCCTATTAGCCGTACAGTCGGTAGAGCTAGAGTCGTGGCTTCGATTTATCTAGTGGGCAACTCGCTGCATTAAATCCTTAGTCCCAGCCGAAAAGTGGTGGCCAGCTGTAGATAAGCCATCCCTAATTTAGCCGTACAGTCGGTAGAGCTAGAGTCGTGGCTTCCATTTTTGATCTAAGTGAGCGACTCGCTGCAATAAAATCCTTAGTCCCAGCCGAAAGGGTGCCGCAGCTGTAGATAAGCCCTCCCTATTAGCCGTACAGGTCGGGTATAGCTAGTGTTCGTGGCTTCCATTGGTATCTAGTGAGCGTACTCGCTGCATAAAATCCTTAGTTCCGAGCCGAAAGGGTGCCCAGCTGGTAGATAAGCCCTCCCTATTAGCCGTAACAGTCGGTAGAGCTAGAGTCGTGGTTCCAATTTATCTTTGGAGCGACTCGACTGCATAAAATCCTTAGTCCCAGCCGAAAGGGTGCCCCAGCTGTAGATAAGCCCTCCCTATTAAGCCGTTTCAGTCGTAGAGCTAGAGTCTGTGGCTTCATCTTATCTAGTGAGCAACTCGCTGCATAAAATCCTTAGTCCCAGCCGAAAGGGTGCCCAGCTGTAGATAAGCCCTCCCTATTAGCCGTACAGTCGGTAGATATATAAACGGCTGAACCGAATTTTATGAAACTTGGTATGTATATTACTACTAACCCAACTTAGACTTTAGGCTATATTAATATCCTATGTGACGAACAGGAGTGGGGGTTATTAGGGAAACCAGAAATTAAAAATAGTGCATATTATCGTTTCCTATTGGTTTTTTTTCGGCAATATACGAAAACCATAACCAAAGTTTGTTTATTATTGTAAAATTTAGGAGGTAACTTTTGTAATATACACTTTTCGTATACCGAATTATAAACAAAATATTATAAAACCTATAGCGGAAGTGAACAATTTTATTTGGGACAAAAGACCAAACCGAAATAAATAAAACTCGGTATGTGTATTAGCACTAACGCCTTCATTATAACAAGCCATACCATCATTTCTAGGGATGGGCAGGAGTGGGGGTTGTAAGGGAGTCAGTATATGAATTTAAAATCGTCTCGCGTCACCATAGCACTATTTCGTTTTCTCTTCGTTTTTCGGCAAATATGAGCATAAAAAAGTTGTTTATTTTGTTATTTAGAGTAACTTTTGTGAAATTTATTTTTGTCTTTTGACAATGTATAAACGAGATATACACTATAAACTAAAGCGGGAGTCAACTATTTTATTGGGCGCTAACGATTAAACCGAACTTAACAAAACTCGGTATGTCAATTAGCATTAATTCTTCCATGATTATAAGCTATATTAAAATGTTTAGGTTAGAAACGGGGAGTGGGGGTTATAGGGAGGGCCTGAAATAAAATATTTGCGATATTTCATTGTCTATTTGTTTTTCGACAAACATGGACACATAACAAAAGTTGTTTACTTTGTTATTTGAGACTAACTTTTGTTTTATACAATGTCTAAGGAAACAATGTGTGGAGCAAGTAATTTGCGTAGAAATATAGATATGCTCAACAATTCATTCCAATATGAACTAACAGGTACCTCAAGCTGGAAAATTGAATTCAAATCTAATGTTAATATTTTGTCCCTTAATAATTCAAATCTATGCATAATGCACAGGAGACGGGAAAATGACAATATGGAGGGACAAATGAGGTCTTACATACAAAATTAATTTTATTATTAACAAATCCACAGCAACGACGGGTATTAACCCTAAACACTGGGACGGGTAAATGTCAAAATATTGTGCAAAGTAAAGCCTTGCCAAAAAAAAACCATCAACATTCAGCCTCAAATCAATTCCCGGGCGAAACCGGCTATCTCAGCTAGTATATATGTATGTATATATATATATATATATATATATATATATATATATATATATATATATATATATATTAACACATCAACTTCACTTAAACAAAAACATTATTACCTCACAGCACCAATACAGCAGTTCAAATAGGCTTGACAGTTTATTCAACTCTTCTGGCACTTTTGAATAGTTAGTTTATTCGAAATAATAAAACATATTTTGAATAAGAAATAATTTAAAATAGCTATCACCAACTAATACTAGCTAGACAAAGACAACACCAAACGCCCAAAGCAAGCGTAGTGGAAACAGCAATTGTAACCTTCCTCTAGTAGACCAAAGAGGTAGAACTGAAGTAAGTTTAAGCTGTCTTTCATGACGTCATGAGTTACTCGCTTAATATTAGAGTTACGACAAAAGTGCATATAACAACAATTGTAGAGCATCAATAGTTCAACAAGATTGGTTCTATAACATTTTACTCTCAGGCTCATAATAACGGAGATATTTGGAATTTTTGTTACGAATAGCTAAAATAGAATAGGTATGAGATACTTCCCTTGTGCAACTACTTTAAAATATAAACGATAATATCTCGGTTAATATTTACGATAGAGAAAAAGTGCATATAACAACAATCGTAGAGCATCAATAGTTCAACAAGATTGGTTCTATAACATTTTACTCTCAGGCTCATAATAACGGAGATATTTGGAATTTTGTTAAGAATAGCTAAATTTAATATGAAAAAGTGCATATAACAACAATTGTAGAGCATCAATAGTTCAACAAGATTGGTTCTATAACATTTTACTCTCAGGCTCATAATAACGGAGATATTTGGAATTTTTGTTACGAGTAGCTAAAATAAATAGGTCTGAGATACTAAACCTTGTGTTTTTGAAAAAAACAGCTAATATCATGGTTAATATTCACGATAGAGAAAAAGTGCATATAACAACAATTGAAGAGCATCAATAGTTCAACAAGATTGGTTCTATAACATTTTACTCTCAGACTCATAATAACGGAGATATTTGGAATTTTTGTTACGAGTAGCTAAAATAAATATGTCAGAGATACTAAACCTTGTGTTTTTGAAAAAAACCGCTAATATCTCGGTTAATATTTACGATAGAGAAAAAGTGCATATAACAACAATTGTAGAGCATCAATAGTTCAACAAGATTGGTTCTATAACATTTTACTCTCAGGCTCATAATAACGGAGATATTTGGAATTTTTGTTACGATTAGCTAAAATAGATTAGGTCTGAGATACTAGTCTTGTGCAACAATTTAAAAGATAAACGCTAATATCTCGGTTAATATTTACGATAGAGAAAAAGTGCATATAACAACAATTGTAGAGCATCAATAGCTCAACAAGATTGGTTCTATAACATTTTACTCTCAGGCTCATAATAACGGAGATATTTGGAATTTTTGTTACGAGTAGCTAAAATAAATATGTCTGAGATACTAAACCTTGTGTTTTTGAAAAAAACCGCTAATATCTCGGTTAATATTTACGATAGAGAAAAAGTGCATATAACAACAATTGTAGAGCATCAATAGTTCAACAAGATTGGTTCTATAACATTTTACTCTCAGGCTCATAATAACGGAGATATTTGGAATTTTTGTTACGAATAGCTAAAATAGATTAATTCTTAGGTACTAACGTTTTGCAACAAATTAACGCTAATATCTCGGTTAATATTTACGATAGAGAAAAAGTGCATATAACAACAATTGTAGAGCATCAATAGTTCAACAAGATTGGTTCTATAACATTTTACTCTCAGGCTCATAATAACGGAGATATCAGCAGTTATGCAAAATTTCTGATTAGAATAGCTGTTATCAGCGAACTAATTGAATGATAATGACCCCGCCAAAATTTGAGAGGGAATCACTAAATATTATATTTTTCTGTAATGGTTGAATAATGGTAACATTACTAAACTGAAATGAGTGAAGAAAGTAAAACATTTTGCAATAGAGTGAAGAAAGTAATCACTTTGTTCACAAGTGAAAAAAGTGAATTGCCTTCTTAATTAGTAATAAGTATAAATTAAAAAATAATTTGGAGTTGGAAATTACTTTTAAATTTTTAATTAATTTTTTTAAAAAATTTAATTAAAATTGGTTAATCACTAGTTGTTTTATAACTATGCTTATAACCTGCCATTACAGAAAAAATTTGGTGGGGGATTATGAAAATTCAATATATTTCCGATACTATGCGTCGGATCGAAAAATTGTATATCACCAATCTTATTGCAAATTAAATTTCCTATAAATATTGTTATATACATTTATTCTCTATCTTGAATATTAGCCGAGATATTTGCATTTTTCAGTTTTCATCCTCGAGCAAAGCCCCACTCCTGCTCGTGTCACATAAACAATACTCTGTATAATAAACCGCATTATTCCAAGCTTAAATACCAAATATGGTTATCAACGGTTCACTACAAGCCGAGATAAATTAAGAGATGTATTTGAGTCCGGTTCGGCGAGAGGGAACGAATCAAAGGTTCATGGAATCCGTCTTCTTCCACGAACGAATCACTGAGTCGTTCTTGTTCCTGCGAATGAATCACTGAGTCGTTCTTGTTCCTACGAAACGTCCGTCACGCAGGGGCTGCGTAAACTAAGCAGATTTCCCAGGTGAAGTTATACAATAGAGAAATCTCCATAGGAGAGCCGAAAGGTTACGGCAAAGGGCCGAACTAGCTTTTCGCGGGAAATTCAAAAATCCGGTATCGGCCCAAATGTCATAAAAATGCAAATATCTCGGTTAATATTCAAGATAGAGAATAAATGTATATAACAATATTTATAGTAAATTTAATTTGCAATAAGATTGGTTATGTACGATTTTTCGATCCGACGTATGGTAACGGAGAATTTTCGAAAATCCCCCCCTCTAAACCCCCCCTCCCACGGGTCTAATTTCAGCCGTTAACGAACTTGATGTTTCTTATTACATGAAACGACTGAATATCAAGTTTGGTAACGATCAACCAAAAATTGCGACCGCTAGAGCGGTAACAGACAAATATATATAATATATATATATATATATATATAATATATATATATATATATATATATATACTGTTTTGAACCGAGCTAGGTAGGATCGATGGACATTTGAAGAAAAATTTCGAAAATCGCCATGATTAGAACCTCAATAGCTGATTTCCCTTAAGGGAAATCTGCTAATGAATCACTGAGTCGTTCTTGTTCCTACGAATGAATCACTGAGTTGTTCTGGTTCCTACGAATGAATAATTGAGTCGTTCTTGTTCCTACGAATGAATCACTGAGTTGTTCTTGTTCCTACGAATGAATAATTGAGTCGTTCTTGTTCCGACGAATGAATCACTGAGTTGTTCTTGTTCCTACGAATGAATCATGAGTCGTTCTTGTTCCTACGAATGAATCACTGAGTTGTTCTTGTTCCTACGAATGAACAATTGAGTCGTTCTTGTTCCTACGAATTAATTATTGAGTAGTTATTGTTCCTACGAATGAATCACTGAGTTGTTCTTGTTCCTACGAATGAATAATTGAGTCGTTCTTGTTCCTACGAATGAATCACTGAGTTGTTCTTGTTCCTACGAATGAATCTCTGAGTCGTTATTGTTCCTACGAATGAATCACTGAGGAGTTCTTGTTCCTACGAATGAATAAATGAGGTGTTATTGTTCCTACGAATGAATCACTGAGTCGTTCTTGTTCCTACGAATGAATCACTGAGTTGTTCTTGTTCCTACGAATGAATAATTGAGTCGTTCTTGTTCCTACGAATGAATAATTGAGTCGTTCTTGTTCCTACGAATGAATCACTGAGTTGTTCTTGTTCCTACGAATGAATCTCTGAGTCGTTCTTGTTCCTACGAATGAATCACTGAGTCGTTCTTGTTCCTACGAATGAATCACTGAGTTGTTCTTGTTCCTACGAATGAATAATTGAGTCGTTCTTGTTCCTACGAATGAATCACTGAGTTGTTCTTGTTCCTACGAATGAATAATTGAGTCGTTCTTGTTCCTACGAATGAATAATTGAGTCGTTCTTGTTCCTACGAATGAATCACTGAGTTGTTCTTGTTCCTACGAATGAATAATTGAGTCGTTCTTGTTCCTACGAATGAATCACTGAGTTGTTCTTGTTCCTACGAATGAATAATTGAGTCGTTCTTGTTCCTACGAATGAATCACTGAGTTGTTCTTGTTCCTACGAATGAATCACTGAGTCGTTCTTGTTCCTACGAATGAATCACTGAGTTGTTCTTGTTCCTACGAATGAATAATTGAGTCGTTCTTGTTCCTACGAATGAATCACTGAGTTGTTCTTGTTCCTACGAATGAATAATTGAGTCGTTCTTGTTCCTACGAATGAATAATTGAGTCGTTCTTGTTCCTACGAATGAATCAGTGAGTCGTTCTTGTTCCTACGAATGAATCACCGAGTCGCTCTTGTTCCTACGAATGAATCACTGAGTCGCTCTTGTTCCTACGAATGAATCACTGAGTCGCTCTTGTTCCTACGAATGAATCACTGAGTCGTTCTTGTTCCTACGAATGAGTCACTGAGTCGTTCTTGTTCCTGCGAATGAATCACTGAGTCGTTCTTATTTTCACGAACGAATCATAGAATAGTTCTTGATTTTTTTTACGAATCAGAGTTACTAATGATTCGGTTCGCGGATATACAGTTCATTTTTATAGGTTGCTATTCCAATTGTGGACCATTTCATTGGATGATGCTTAATAGAATTATAGCTAATTGGGTTATTTTGTCGCGGGTGAGTTATGGCTAGTTTCTGTTTAGTTGGAATATTGAGAATTGAGGATTTTTAGCAATTTTTTTTTTAAAGGCTGGAAGAGATTTTGAGTTTGAACTCACGTCGAGATAATAGAGTCATTTTTTATCATGTTTCCTTATCTAGGAACTATAAATGTATCTAGGAGATGGTTATGTATCTAGGAACTGTTTGAATCTAGATACGTATGTATCTAGGAGATGGTAATGTAATAGGAGCTGTTTTTTGTAATCTAGATACGTATGTATCTAGGAGATGGTTATGTATCTAGGAGCTGTTTGTATCTACATAGATACGTATGTATCTAGGAGCTATTTATGTATCTTTTGATACCCGCTCTCTCACACTCTTTCACACCCCTCTCTCTCTATTCCATCATTTCTCTCTCTCTCTCTCTCTCTCTCTCTCTCTCTCACTCTCTCTCTCTCTCTCTCTCTCTCACTCTCTCTCTCTCTCTCTCTCTCTCTCTCTCTCTCTCTCTCACTCTCTCTCTCACTCTCTCTCTCTCTCTCTCACTCTCTCTCCCCTCTCTCTCTCTCTCTCTCTCTCTCTTCCATCCTTTCTGTATCTCTTTCTCCTCTCTCTCTCCTCTCCCTTACTCTCTCCTCTCATTGTCTCTCTCTCTCTCTCTCTCTCTCTCTCTCTCTCTCTCTCTCTCACACACCATCTCTCTCTCTCTCTCTCGCTCTCTTCTCCTTTCTGTATCTCTCTCTCTCTCTTCTCTCCCTCCTACTCCCTTACTCTCTCTCTCTTCCCTTCCAAAAACTTTTTTTTCCCTACCCCAACTCTCTCTCCTCTCCTCTCTCTCTCCTCCCTCTCTCCCTCTCCCTCTCTCTCTCTCTCTCTCTCTCTCTCTCTCTCCCATCCTTTCTGTATCTCTTTCTCCTCTCTCCCTTACTCTCTCCTCTCACTTTCCCTCCCCCACCTCTCTCTCTCTCTCTCTCTCTCTCTCTCTCTCTCCCTATCTCTATCTTCTTTCTTCCATAATTTCTGTATCTCTCTCTCATCTCTCCCTCCTCTCTCCCTTACTCTCTCCTCTCACTTCCTTCTCCCACCTTCTCCTCTCTCCTCTCCCCCTCCCCTCTCTCTCTCCCTCTCTCTCTCCTCTCTTCCAACTTCTCGCTCTCTAAGTCTTTCTCCTCTCCCTCTCTCCCCCGCTACTTCTCAAACAAATACTCAAACCAAAGGGACAAACAAGGAATGGAAACAAAAGGTTAACAAATCGAAAACCAGCTTAAATGCTATTTATAACAGCTTATTTTATTTTTTACATCGTCTGGGCCATTTACTGGCGCTGTCTGAACATCAGTGATGCTCCATCACCTTCACGCTTTCGGGGGAACTACTGGTTCTGAAAGGAAACAAAGATAAATAGATTAGTGCTCAGCTACTAACCTTGTGAAACACCTTAAACTAAGAAAACGCTAATATCTCGGTTAATATTTACGATAGAGAAAAAGTGCATATAACAACAATTGTAGAGCATCAATAGTTCAACAAGATTGGTTCTATAACATTTTACTCTCCGGCTCATAATAACGGGGAGATATTTTCGGAAACTTTTGTTACGATAGCCTAAATAGATTAGGTCTGAGATACTAGTCTTGTGCAACAGATTTTAAAAAAGATAACGCTATTTAGTGTATCGTACTGAAGATTAATATTTACGATAGATAAAAAGTGCATATAACAACAATTGTAGAGCATCAATAGTTCAACAAGATTGGTTCTATAACATTTTACTCTCAGGCTCATAATAACGGAGCTATTTGGATATTTTTACGAAACTTTAAAAATGGCGCCATAAACAGGGACAAAATCTTTTTATACGTAAAAACGTAAATATCTCGGTTAATATTTACGATAGAGAAAAAGTGCATATAACAACAATTGTAGAGCATCAATAGTTCAACAAGATTGGTTCTATAACATTTTACTCTCAGGCTCATAATAACGGAGATATTTGGAATTTTTGTTACGAATAGCTAAAATAGATTAGGTCTGAGATACTAATCTTGTGCAATACTTTTAAAAGAAAAATGCAAATATCTTGGTTAATATTTACGATAGAGAAAAAGTGCATATAACAACAATTGTAGAGCATCAATAGTTCAACAAGATTGGTTCTATAATTAAAGAAACAAGGAATAGAATAGTTAGACTGACGTCATTGCGTGTGATTGCTCATCGATGACGTCAGCTGTCCTAGGTCCAGAGGGTAGGGAGTGACTCTACGTTTCCTAGGGGTACCTGGACCGCTAATACACGTCACCTCCTCCAATATATAACCTGCAAACACCCATATTCAATTCCTTGTTTCTACCTCATTTGCTAAATATCTCGGTTAATATTCATCCTAGAGAATAAATGTATATAACAATATTAATTGTAAATTTAATTTTCAATAAGATTGATTATGTACACTTTTTCGATCCGACGCTTAATAACGGAGATATTAAGAAATTTAGAGAAAAAGTTGTTGTTTGAAGTGAAAAAGTTATTGTAGGCTATAAACTAAAAAAATGCAAATATCTCGGTTAATATTCAAGATAGAGAATAAATGTATACAACAATATTTATAGTAAATTTAATTTGCAATAAGATTGATTTTATAACATTTTTCGATCCGACGCATAGCAACGGAGATATTTGGAATTTTTCCCTAACTATTCTCTGCAATCCTAAGCCCTCACTGTTTAAGGTCTACAATCCTAAGCCCTCACTTCATAAATCCTATATTCCTAAGCCATCACTATCTAATCTCTACAGTCCTAAGCCCTCACTAACCAAACTATACAATCCTAGCCTAAATTTGAAGCTCCGTCATCCTAAGCCCCATTCTTCCATCTAGAGTTATAATAAAGGACTCGTCCACTCCCTAAATTCGTTGCTTCGTCATTCTAAGCCCTATTATTACTTATACCATGTATTCCATAAGCCATAACTTCTCAAATCATTTACTCCTAAGCCCTGACATCCCGTATTCCTAATCCGCTCTTTCTAAGGCATATATTCCTAAGCCCTCACTTCATAAATCCTATATTCCTAAGCCATCACTATCTAATCTCTACAGTCCTAAGCCCTCACTAACCAAACTATACAATCCAAAGCCCTCCCTAACAATTCTCTTCCCGAATTATTCTCTGCAGTCCTAAGCCCTCACTGTCTAAGGTCTACGATCCTAAGCTCTCACTTCATAAATCCGATATTCCTAAGCCCTCATTGTCTAAGGTCTACAATCCTAAGCCCTACTTCTAAATCTATATTCCTAAGCCCCTACTTCACCAATCTATACAATCCTAAGCCAACCCTGACTATTGTCATCTATAATCTGCAATCCTAAGCCCTCACTATCTAATCCCTGCAATCCTAAGCCCTAAATGTGAAGCTCTGTCATCCTAAGCCCATTCTTCCATCTAGAGTTATAATAAAGGACTCGTCCACTCCCTAAATTCGTTGCTTCGTCATTCTAAGCCCTATTATTACTTATACCATGTATTCCATAAGCCTAACTTCTCAAATCATTTACTCCTAAGCCCTGACATCCCGTATTCCTAATCCGCTCTTTCTAAGGCATATATTCCTAAGCCCTCACTTCATAAATCCTATATCCCCCTTAGCCTTTACTATCTAATCTCTACAGTCCTAAGCCCTCACTAACCAAACTATACAATCCAAAGCCCTCCCTAACAATTCTCTTCCCTAATTATTCTCTGCAGTCCTAAGCCCTCACTGTCTAAGGTCTACGATCCTAAGCTCTCACTTCATAAATCCGATATTCCTAAGCCCTCACTGTCTAAGGTCTACAATCCTAAGCCCCCACTTCATAAATCCTATATTCCTAAGCCCTCACTAACCAATCTATACAATCCTAAGCCAACCCTAACTATTCTCTATCCTAAATATAATCTGCAATCCTAAGCCCTCGCTATTTAAGCTCTTTAATCCTAAGCCCTAAATTTAAAAATTCGTTGCTTCGTCAATTCTAAGCCCTATTAACTTACATATACCATGTAATAAGCCAACCATAACTTTTCAAATCCTTTACTCCTAAGACCTGATGTCGTGTATACCTAACCCGCTCTTTCTAAGGCATATATTCCTAAGCCCTCACCTCCTAAACCATATATTCCTAAGATCTCACACCCCATTACCATATATTCCTAAGCCCTCACCTCCTAAACCATACATTGCGAAAGCCTTTAAAGTATATAACATATTTTCTCACACTCTTTTAAATTCTATATTCCTAAGCCCTCGCTGTTTATAACATATATTTCAAATACCCTCCCCCATTTTATATATTCCTAAGCCCTCACTGTCTAAACGCTACATTTCAAAACCCCTCACTCCCTAAACATATATTTTCAAACGTCCTCACTCACTACACCATAAACTCCTAAGCCTCCAATCCGCCCTAAATCATATATTCGTATGCCCTCACTTCCTAATCTAGTACATTCCTAAGCACTCAACTCTCTAAATTAATACAACCCTAAGCCCACTCGCACTCATAATTAATACATTCATAAGCCCTCACTTACCCCAATCTATTACAATCCTAAGACCTCACTATCTAAGCTACACAATCCTAAGCCCTAAATTTGAAAGCTCCGTCATCCTAATTCCCCATTTCTTCCTTCTAGAGTACTAATAAAGGACTCCTCCACGCCCAAAATTCGTTGCTTCGTCATTCTAAGCCCTATTATTACTTATACCATGTATTCCATACAGGCCATAACCTCTCAAATCCTTTATTCCTAAGCCCTGATATCCCCGTATTCCTAACCCGACCCGCCCCCTCTTTCTAAGGCATATAGTTCTAAGCCCGCCCCACTTCATAAATCACTATATTCCTAAGCCCTCACTAACCAATCTAAACAATCCTAAGCACACCCTCATCTATTTAAGCTCTACAATCCTAAGCCCTAAATTTGGAGCTCCGTCATCCTAAGCCTCATCCTTCCATCTAGAGTTATAATAAAGGACTCGTTCCCACTCCCTAAATTCGTTGCTTCGTCACTAATTCTAAGACCCTATTATTACTCTCACAATGTATTCCATAAGCCATAACTTTCTCAAATCATTTACTCCTAAGACACACTGACCCATCCCTATATCCCTAATCCGGCTTCTTTCTAAGGCCATATATTCCTAAACCCTCACTTATTAATCCTATATTCCTAAGAAAAGCCAGTCACTATCTAATCTCTAAGTCTAATATCCAGAAGCGCATTTCCCTAATTAAACCTTTACCAAAAAAAAAAATAAGGAAGCAGAACCTTTCTATCCTGCTTACCCTTGGGCTTGAGTGAGCAATTCTAAACATTCCAAGACCAGTCGCCATTTCAGTGTCTCCCTGTTGAAACCTCCGTAAAAGTTGCCAGAGGGCACTTATCTAACGTCTTCCCGCTCTATATTCCTAAGCCCCCTCATCTTAAAACACTATCTCCTAAGAGCCCTCTATACTAACTAATGCATTCTTGTACTCCCTTGCCTTAGTAAAATCCTCCTACTCCTCTCTCTCTGGTAGTGGCAACTCACTTCTTAAATCCTATATTCCTGATCACTTCCTTAGTAAAACATATACTACTTAAATCCTCACATCCTATTTACATCCCTATATTCCTAAAGCCCTCCTATTATTACTAATCCTTTGCTTAGTAAATCCTATATACATATGCCCCCACTTCTTAAATCCTACATTCCTTATCACTTCCTTAGTAAACCATATACTCATAAACCCCTCACATATTACATCCTATATTCCTAAGCCCTCTATTACTACTAATCTATGCTTAGTAAATCCTATATACATATGCCCTCACTTCTTAAATCCTATATTCCTAATCACTTCCTTAGTAAACCATATACTCTTAAATCCCTCACATACTACATCCTATATTCCTAAGCCCTCTATTACTACTAATCCTTGCTTAGTAAATCCTATATACATATGCCCTCACTTCTTAAATCCTATATTCCTAATCACTTCCTTAGTAAACCATATACTCTTAAATCCCTCACATATTACATCCTATATTCCTAAGCCCTCTATTACTACTAATCCTTGCTTAGTAAATCCTATATACATATGCCCTCACTTCTTAAATCCTATATTCCTGATCACTTCCTTAGTAAACCATATACTCTTAAATCCCTCACATACTACATCCTATATTCCTAAGCCCTCTATTACTACTAATCCTTGCTTAGTAAATCCTATATACATATGCCCCCACTTCTTAAATCCTATATTCCTGATCACTTCCTTAGTAAACCATATACTCTTAAATCCCTCACATACTACATCCTATATTCCTAAGCCCTCTATTACTACTAATCCTTGCTTAGTAAATCCTATATACATATGCCCTCACTTCTTAAATCCTATATTCCTAATCACTTCCTTAGTAAACCATATAATACCTCTTGAATTAAATCCCCTCACATAATTACATCCTATAATCCTAAGCCCTCTATTACTACTAATCCTTGCTTAGTAAATCCCTATATAACCATATGCCCCCACTTCTTAAATCCTATATTCACTGATCACATCCTTAGTAAACCATATACTCTTAAATCCCTCACATAAACTACATCCTATATTTCCTTCAGCCCCTCTATTACTACTAATCCTTGCTGAGGTTAATTCCATATATACATATGCCCTCACTTCTTAAATCCTACATTTCCTAATTCACTTCATTAGTAAAACCATATACTCTTAAAAATCCCCTCACATACTACATCCTATATTCCTAAGCCCTCTGTTACTACTAATCCTTGGCTTAGGGTTAAATCCTATATACATATGCCCTCACTTCTTACATCCTATAATCCTAAGCACTCTTTTGCCAAACCCTAAAATCCTTAAGCCTCTCTTAAAAGACCTATATTCCTAAGCCCTCACATACGAAATCATACATTCATAGGGCCCTCTCCTTAAATCTTATATTCCTAAGCACTTTCTTACAAAATCATGTATTCCCAAATCTCTCACGTTCTAATTATTATAAACCTAAGCCCTCTCTTCCTAATCCATACACTACTAAGCCCTCACTAACTAATCTCTATTCTAATTACAAGACTCTCTTACAATTTTACTCCTAAGCCCTAAATCTCCTGCTTACCCCTTGGGCTTGAGCGAGCAGTCTACATCCCAAGCCCAGTCGCATTTCAGTGTCTCCCTGTTGAACCTCCTCAACAGCCAGAGGCATCTATCTACCGTCTTCACGTTCTATATTCCTATTCCCCCTCCTCTTAAATCTTATATTCCTAAGCACCCATTTCTTATATCGTATACTCCTAAGCCCCCACTTCGTATATATCGTATACTCCTAAGCCCCCACTGACTATATATCGTATACTCCTAAGCCCCCACTTCGTATATATCGTATACTCCTAAGCCCCCACTTCGTATATATCGTATACTCCTAAGCCCATACTTCATATACATGAATACTCCTAAGCCCCCACTTCGTATATATCGTATACTCCTAAGCCCTCACTTCGTATATATCGTATACTCCTAAGCCCATACTTCATATACATGAATACTCCTAAACCCCCACTTCCTATATATCGTATACTCCTAAGCCCCCACTTCCTATATATCGTATACTTCTAAGCCCCCACTTCCTATATATCGAATACTCCTAAGCCCATACTTCATATACATGAATACTCCTAAACCCCCACTTCCTATATATCGTATACTTCTAAGCCCTCACTTCCTATATATCGAATACTCCTAAGCCCATACTTCATATACATGAATACTCCTAAGCCCCCACTTCCTATATATCGTATACTCCTAAGCCCCCACTTCCTATATATCGTATACTTCTAAGCCCCCACTTCCTATATATCGAATACTCCTAAGCCCATACTTCATATACATGAATACTCCTAAACCCCCACTTCCTATATATCGTATACTCCTAAGCCCCCACTTCCTATATATCGTATACTCCTAAACCCCCACTTCCTATATATCGTATACTCCTAAGCCCCCACTTCTTATATATCGTATACTCCTAAGCCCATACTTCATATACATGAATACTCCTAAACCCCCACTTCCTATATATCGGATACTCCTAAACCCCCAATTCCTATATATCGTATACTCCTAAGCCCATACTTCATATACATGAATACTCCTAAACCTCCACCTCCTATATATCGTATACTCCTAAGCCCCCAATTCCTATATATCGTATACTCCTAAGCCCATACTTCATATACATGAATACTCCTAAACCCCCACCTCCTATATATCGTATACTCCTAAGCCCCGCCGCTCCAAATTATATAGTATATGCATAAAGACTCACTACATAGATCACATATTCCCTAAGCCCTCTCTTCTTAAATCATTTATACCTAAGCCCTCAGTTTTTAAAACATACATTCCTAAGCCTTCTCTTCCGTAAATTATATATTCCTAAACACCCAATACATAAATCACATATTCCTAAGCCATCACTTCTTATATCATATTTTCCTAAGCCCTATCTTCCGTAAGTCATATATGCCTAGACACTCCCTACATAAAATATCTAGCCCTCTATTAACTAATCCTCTTAGTAAATCCTATATACATATGCCCCACTTTTAAATCCTATTCCTATCACTTCCTAGTAAACATATACTCTTAATCCTAATATACACCTATATTCCTAAGCCCTCTATTACTACTAATCCTTGCTTGTAAATCCTATATACATATGCCCTCACTCTAAATCCTATATTCCTATCACTTCCTTAGTAAACCATATACTCTTAATCCCTCACATATACATCCTATATTCCTAAGCCCCCTATTACTACTAATCCTTGCTTAGTAAATCTAATACATATGCCCTCACTTTTTAAATCCTATATTCACAATCACTTTCTTCAAAAATTATATACTCTTAAATCTCTCACATATCACATCCTATATTCCTAAGCCCTCTCTTCCTAAGCCCACTATTACTACTAATCCTTGCTTATTAAATCCTATATACCTAATATCTTCAATTCTTAAATCCTATATTCCTAATCACTTCCTTAGTAACCATATACTCTAAATCCCTCACATACTACATCCTATATTCCTAAGCCCCGTATTACTACTAATCCTTCTTAGTAATCCTATATACATATGCCCACTTTTAAATCCTATATTCCTAAGCATTTCCTTCCTAAATCATATACTCTTAAATCCCTCACATATTACATCCTATATTCCTAAGCCCTCTCTTCCTAAGCCCACTATTACTACTAATCCTTGCTTATTAAATCCTACATACCTAATATCCTCACTTCTTAAATCCTATATTCCTAAGCATTTCCTTCCTAAATCATATACTCTTCAATCTCTCACATATCACATCCTATATTCCTAAGCCCTCTCTTCCTACTATCCTTGCTTAGTAAATCCTATATACATATGCCCTCACTTCTTAAATCCTATATTCCTACACTTCTTGTAAACATATACTCTTAAATCCCTCACATATCACATCCTATAAACCTAAGCCTCTATTACTACTAATCCTTGCTAGTAATCCTATATACATAGCCCTCACTCTTAAATCCTATATTCCTATCACTTCCTTAGTAAACCATATACTCTTAAATCCTCACATACACTCCTAATTCCTAAGCCCTCTATTACTACTAATCTTCTTAGTAAATCCTATATACATATGCCCTACTTTTAATCCTATATTCTAATCACTTCCTTAGTAAACCATATACTCTTAAATCCTCACATATACATCCTATATTCCTAAGCCCACTATTACTACTTATCCCTGCTTATTAAATCCTATATACATATGCCCTCACTTCTTAAATCCTAATTCCTATCACTTCCTTAGTAACCTATACCTAAATCCCTCACATATACATCCTATATTCCTAAGCCCTCTATTACTACTAATCCTTGCTTAGTAAATCCTATAACATATGCCCCACTTCTTAAATCCTATATTCTATCACTTCCTTAGTAAACCATATACTCTTAAATCCTCACATATACATCCTATATTCCTAAGCCTCTATTACTACTAATCCTTGCTTGTAAATCCTATATACATATGCCCTCACTTCTTAATCTATATTCCTATCATTCCTTAGTAAACCAATCTTTAATCCTCACATATACATCCTTATTCCTAACCCTCTATTACTACTAATCCTTGTTGTAACTAAATGCCCACTTATCCTATTCTCACTTCTTAGAACTCTCTACCACATACATCTAATCCTAGCCTCATTACTCTACTTGCTTGTAAATCTTCATTGCTACTTAATCTTTTCCAACATCTTAGTAAACATATCTAATCCCTCAACTCACTATATCCAGCTCTTTACTACTATCTTGCTATAATCTATAATATCCCCTTCTTATCTATCTATCTCCTAAACATACTCTAAATCCTCAATATACTCCAATTCAGCCTCATTATAACCTTGCAAACATATTGCCACTCTAATCCTATATCCTAATTCTTAGTAACATATCTCTTATCTCACAATACATCATCCAAGCTTATTATAACCTTGCTTAGTAAATCATACAAGCCACTCTAATCTATATTCCGTTCTTAGTAAACATATACTATCCACATATACTCCATATCCTAAGCCTCATCTATATTGTATAATCCTATTATCTTATCTAATCTATACATCCTTATTAACTTTACAACGGGCCATATCTTCACTCCGGGAACGGGCATTGTCAACTCCGGCGGCAAAGCCCCCCCCCCCCCACCCCCCCCCCCCCCCACCCCCCCCCCCCCCCACCCCCCCCCCCCCCCACCCCCCCCCCCCCCCACCCCCCCCCCCCCCCACCCCCCCCCCCCCCCACCCCCCCCCCCCCCCACCCCCCCCCCCCCCCACCCCCCCCCCCCCCCACCCCCCCCCCCCCCCACCCCCCCCCCCCCCCACCCCCCCCCCCCCCCACCCCCCCCCCCCCCCACCCCCCCCCCCCCCCACCCCCCCCCCCCCCCACCCCCCCCCCCCCCCACCCCCCCCCCCCCCCACCCCCCCCCCCCCCCACCCCCACCCCCACCACCACCCCCCCCCAACCCCCCCCCCCCCCCCCCCCCCCCCACCCAACCCCCACCCACCCCCCCCCCCCCCCCCCCCCACCCCCCCCCCCCCAACCCCCCAGACACCACCCCCCACCCCCCCCCCCCCCCACCCCCCCCCCCCCCCACCCCCCCCCCCCCCCCCCCCCCCCCCCCCCACCCCCCACTTACTAGTATTATATTCCTAAGCCCCCTCTTACTAGTATTATATTCCTAAGCCCTCTCTATTTTATATATCCCTAAGCCCCACATCCTATGGAGTATATTATTAAGCATTCTCTTCCTAAGACCTACAATCCTAAAACACTATCTCGCTAAATCCTATATTCCTAAGCCCTCTCTATTTTATATATCCCTAAGCCCCACATCCTATGGAGTATATTATTAAGCATTCTCTTCCTAAGACCTACAATCCTAAAACACTATCTCGCTAAATCCTATATTCCTAAGCCCACTCTTACTAGTATTATATTCCTCAGGCCCTCTCATTTTATATATCCCTAAGCCCCACATCCTATGGAGTATATTATTAAGCATTCTCTTCCTAAGACCTACAATCCTAAAACACTATCTCGCTAAATCCTATATTCCTAAGCCCCCTCTTACTAGTATTATATTCCTCAGCCCTCTCTATTTTATATATCCCTAAGCCCCACATCCTATGGAGTATATTATTAAGCATTCTCTTCCTAAGCCCTACAATCCTAAAACACTATCTCGCTAAATCCTATATTCCTAAGCCCACTCTTACTATCACTATATTCCCCTGAACTCACTAAGTCATATATATCTAAGCCCATGTTAGTAAACCCTCACGTCCTATTATGTAGTATATTATTAATCACTCTTTCCTATGCACTAAAATCCTAGACACTATCTTGCTAAGCCCTATATTCCTAAGCCCTTGTTACTATGCCCACTCCTCCTATATCCCTATATCCCAAGCCCTCACTAACTATTGTCCCACTCTTTCCCTATGAATTAAAAACCTCTGCCCTAGCTTCCTAAGCCCTATACCCCTCTCCTGCTAGCCCTATATTCCCCAGCCCTCGCTAACTAAGCCCTATATTACTAAATCCTTGTTACCGTTTATTCTCAAGCCCCACTCCAGTAAACCAAATATTCCTAAGCCCTCGCCCCTAAACCATATAATGCTAAGCCCTCACTCACTAAACCATATATTCCTAAGATCTCACAACCCGTTACCATATATTCCAAAGCACTACAGTATATATATATATATATATATATATATATATATATCATACTTTTCAGATTCCACGCTTTTAAATCCTATATTCCTAAGCCCTCGTTGTCTAAATTATATACCCCCCATTTAGTAATCTATACATTCCTAAGCCCTCGCTCACTAAACCATATAATCCTCGGATCTCACACCCCATTACCACATATTCCTATGCCCTCACATCCTACAACATATATTCCTAAGCCCTCACATCCTACACCATATATTCCTAAGTCCTCACATCCTACACCACATATACCTAAGCCCTCACTCCATAAACCAAATAAGCCTATATCTCTAAAACCCTTCTCCTGCTAGTCCTATATTCCCCCAAGCCCTATTTTCCTAAACCTTTGTTACTAAGCCCTATATTCCTTAACCCTTGTTACTAAGCCCACTCCTCGGATATATCCCCCTGTAATACTAATCACTCTCTAGTTAAACCCTATATTCCTAAGCCCTAAATTCTAACCTCCATCATCTCCAATGGACTCCACCACGGCCTAAATTTCGTAGACTGCTTCGTCAAATCTAAGCCCCTATTATTGTGACTTATACCATGTATTCCATAGGTCATTAACTTTCTCAAAATCCTTTACTCCTAAGCCCTAATATCCCGTAAATACCTAACCCGCAACTTTCTAATGGCATATATTCCTAATCCCTCACTTCTGATAAATCCTATATGTTCCTAAGCCCTCACTAACCAATCTATACAATCCTAAGGCCCTCACTATCTAAGCTCTAGCCCCCCACTAATCATAAGCCTTTCCTTCCCTAATTATCTCGTCCCTAATTGAATTCTCTGCAATCGTAAGCCTCAAAATTTGAAGCTCCGTCATCCTAGAAGCCCATTCTTCCTTCTTTTACTCTTAAAGGAATCCTTTACTCCCGATCTCACAAGCGAATTTCACCTATTAAAACCTCACGAAAGCAGAAGAAAAAATGGAAGGTGAATAGCCTTCATTTCTTACACCTTGGGCTTTACGGAGTCAGTCTTACATTCAAAGCTACTATATTCCTAAGCCCATCTTATTACGAGTACTCACTTCCCTAAATCATATATTCCTAAGCACTATCTATCTTAATCATAATATTCCTAACACTCACTTCCTAAATCATATATTCCTAAGCACTCTCTATCTTAATCATATATTCCTAAGCACTCTCTATCTTAATCATATATTCCTAAGCCCTCTATTACTACTAGTCCTCACTTCCTAAATCATATATTCCTAAGCACTCTCTATCTTAATCATATATTCCTAAGCCCTCTCTATCTTAATCATATATTTCCAAAGCACTCTCTACCTTAATCATATAGTCCAAAGCACTCTCTACCTTCATCATATA
>JADPXZ010000007.1:3335000-3350000 GCA_019009955.1 Riptortus pedestris
ACTCACTAAACTATACAGTCCTAAGCCCTGACTTAGAAAACCATACAGTCCTAAGCCATCGCTTCCTAAATCATAAATTTCGAATCCCTCACCCATTAAACCATATATTCCCTAAGCCCTGACTCACTTTGCCATACATTCCTAAGCCCTGACTCACTAAACTATACAGTCCTAAGCCCTGACTTAGTCAACCATACAGTCCTAAGCCATCGCTTCCTAAATCCATAAATTTCGAATCCCTCACCCATTAAACCATATATTCCTAAGCCCTGACTCACTTTGCCATACATTCCTAAGCCCTGACTCACTAAACTATACAGTCCTAAGCCATCGCTTCCTAAATCATAAATTTCGAATCCCTCACCCATTAAACCATATATTCCTAAGCCCTGACTCACTTTGGCCATACATTCCTAAGCCCTGACTCACTAAACTATACAGTCCTAAGCCATCGCTTCCTAAATCATAAATTTCGAATCCCTCACCCATTAAACCATATATTCCTAAGCCCTGACTCACTTTGCCATACATTCCTAAGCCCTGACTCACTAAACTATACAGTCCTAAGCCCTGACTTAGAAAACCATACAGTCCTAAGCCATCGCTTCCTAAATCATAAATTTCGAATCCCTCACCCATTAAACCATATATTCCTAAGCCCTGACTCACTTCTGCCATTCAATTCCTAAGCCCTGACTCCACTAAACTATACAGTCCTAAGCCCTGACTTAGTAAACCATACCAGGTCCTAAGCCATCGCTTCCTAAATCCATAAATTTCGTTCCCTCACCCTTTTAAACCATATATTCCTAAGCCCTGACTCACTTTGCCATACATTCCTAAGCCCGGACTCAGCTAAACTATACCGTTTCCTAAGCCCATCGCTTCCTAAATCTTAAATTTCGAATCCCTCACCCATTAAACCATATATTCCTAAGCCCTGACTCACTTTGCCATTCATTCCTAAGCCCTGACTCACTAAACTTATTACAGTCCTAAGCCATCGCTTCCCTAAATCATAAATTTCGAATTTCCCTCACCCATTAAACCATATATTCCTAAAGCCCCTGACTCACTTTGCCATCACATTCCTAAGCCCTGACTCACTAAACTATACAGTCCTAAGCCCTGACATTAGTAAACCATACATTCCTAAGCATGACTCACTAAACGTTATATGCAGCTCCGTAAGCCCATCGCTTCCTAAATTCATAAAATTTCGAGTATCCCTACCCCATTAAACCATATATTCCGAAGCCATCACTCACTAAACCATACATTCCTAAGCCCTGACTTAAGTAATCCATATAGTCCTAATCACTGACTTAGTAAACCATATAGTCCTAAGCCCTGACTCACTAAACCATACAGTCCTAAGCCATCGCTTCCTTAAATCATAAATTTCGAATCCCTCACCCATTAAAACCAAATATTCCTAAGCCATCACTCACTAAACCATACATTCCTAAGCCCTGACTTAGTAAACCATATATTCCCTAAGCCCTGACTTAGTTAAACCATATAGTCCTAAGCCCTGACTCACTTTAAACTATACAGTCCTAAGCCATCGCTTCCTAAATCATAAATTTCGAATCCCTCACCCATTAAACCATATATTCCTAAGCCATCACTCACTAAACCATACATTCCTAAGCCCTGACTTAAGTAAACCATACATTCCTAAGCCCTGACTTAAGTAAACCATATAGTCCTAAGCCCTGACTTAGTAAACCATATAGTCCTAAGCCCTGACTCACTAAAACTATACAGTCCTAAGCCATCGCTTCCTAAATCATAAATTTCGAATCCCTCACCCATTAAACCATATATTCCTAAGCCATCACTCACTAAAACCATACATTCCTAAGCCCTGACTTAGTAAACCATATAGTCCTAAGCCCTGACTTAGTAAACCATATAGTCCTAAGCCCATGACTCACTAAACCATACAGTCCTAAGCCCTGACTTAGTTAAACCATATAGTCCTAAGCCCTGACTCACTAAACCATACAGTCCTAAGCCCTGACTCACTAAACCATATAGTCCTATGCCCTGACTTAGTAAACCATATAGTCCTAAGCCATCACTCACTAAACCATACATTCCTAAGCCCTGACTTAGTTAAACCATATAGTCCTAAGCCCTGACTTAGAAAACCATATTGTCCTAAGCCATCGCTTCCTAAATCATAAATTTCGAATCCCTCACACAGTAAACCATATATTCATAAGCCCTCACTCACTAAAACCATATAGTCCTAAGCCCTGACTTAGTAAACCATATAGTCCTAAGCCCTGACTTAGTAAAACCATATAGTCCTAAGCCATCGCTTCCTAAATCATAAATTTCGAATCCCTCACACAGTAAACCATATAGTCCTAAGCCCCTCTGAACCCCCCCCCCCCCAAATATAGCAATAAGAACTCAACCCCCAAAACGTACATTCCTAAGCCCCCAACCCCCCCCCCCCAAACGCGAATTCCTAAGCCCGCACTCAGTAAACCACCTATCCCTAAGCCCGTACCCCAAAAAACCGCATATTCCTAAGCCGTCACTCCCCAATCCGCATATTACTAAGCCCCCACCCCCTAAACCATATATTCCTAAGCCTTCACTTGTTAAACCATAAATTTCAACTTGGCTACCTCCACTAACCCATATATTCTAAAGCCTCACTCCCCTGAACCATAAATTCCTAAGCCCTCGCCCTTTAAAACCATATAATGCTAAAAGCCCTCACCCCTAAACTAATATATCCCTAAGCCCTTACTCCCTAAACTAATATATCCCTAAGCCCTTACTTCCTAAACTAATATATTCCTAAGCCCTTACTCCCTAAACTAGTAAAATTCCTAAGCCCCTCACTCCTTAAACTAATACATTCCATAGCCCTAGCTCCCTAACTAATACCTTCCTAAGCCCTCTCACCCTAAACTAATGCATTCCTAAGCACTCACTCCCTAAACTAATACATTCCTAAGCCCTCACTCCCTAAACTAATGCATTCCTAAGCACTCACTCCCTAAACTAATATATTCATAAGCCCTGACTCCCTAAACTAATGCATTCCTAAGCACTCACTCCCTAAACTAATATATTCCTAAGCCCTTACTCCCTAAACTAATATATTCCATAGCCCTAGCTCCCTAACTAATACCTTCTAAGCCCTCTCACCCTAAACTAATGCATTCTTAAGCACTCACTCCCTAAACTAATATATCCCTAAGCCCTTACTTCCTAAACTAATATATTCATAAGCACTCACTCCCTAAACTAATATATTCCTAAGCCCTCACTGTCTTAAATGCTGTATTCCTAAGCCCTCATTCCAGAAACTAACACATTCCTAAGCCCTCACTGTCTTAAATGCTGTATTCCTAAGCCCTGCCCGAGTGTCTACCCATTGTAGGAATTGTATATTGTAGATGTAGGTCGGAGGAAATATACACCGAAGCTGGGATGACGTTGACGGCTCCTCAATGAGAGACAGAGAGGGAGAGGGAGGGACGGGAGATTGGCTTCCGCAGGTCATTGATAACTTTCACCAGCTCACTCCTTCCTTGTCACTCACTCAATAGACAAGGCACGAAAATAGAACATCCCCCTATTCGCCTCTCTCTCTCTCTCTCTCTCTCTCTCTCTCTCTCTCTCTCTCTCTCCCTCCCTCCCTCTCTCTCTCCCTCCCTCTCCCTCTCCCACCCTCCCTCTCCCCCTCCGTCTTTCTCTCTCTCTCTCTCTCTCCCTCCCTCTCCCCCCTCCCTTACTCCCTCCCACTCCCCCCCTCCCTTACTCCCTCCCACTCTCCCCCTCCTTTACTCCCTCCCACTCCCCCCCTCCCTTACTCTCTCCCACTCCCCTTCCGTCTCTCTCTTTTTCTCTTCTTTCTCCCTCACACTCTCTCTCTCTCTTCTCTCTCTCTCTCTCTCTCTCTCTCTCTCTCATCCTATCTCTCATTCTCTCTCACACTCTCTCTCTCTCTCACTCCCTCTCTCTCACTCACTCTCTCTCTCTCACTCACCCTCTCTCTCTCACTCTCACACTCACTCACACACTCTCTCTCTCTCTCTCTCTCTCTCACACACTCTCTCACACTCTCTCTCTCTCTCACTCACACACACAAACTCTCACTCTCTCTCACTCTCACACACACTCTCTCTTTTTCTCTCTTTCTCACACACACACCCTCCCTCCCTCTTCCTCTCTCCCTCTCTTTCTCACACTCTCTCACTCCCTCTCTTTCTCACACACTCACTCACTCCCTCTCTTTCTCACACACTCTCTCTCTCCCTCTCTTTCTCACACACTCACTCACCTCCCTCTCTTTCACACACACACACTCACTCTCTCTCTTTCTCACACACTCACTCACTCTCTCTCTCTCTCTCTCTCTCTCTCTCACTCTCTCTCTCTCTCTCTCTCTCCCCTCCCCCCCTCTCTCTCCCCCCTCCCTCTCCCTCTCCCCCCCTCTCTCTCCCTCTCTCGCGATTTTTTAACAAGACCCCGAATCAAATGTTTTCCATCGATGAGACATCGCGACATCGATGGACACCTCTCATCCTCCCAACGATCTATCGATTACTTCCAGACCAGCCAGAGAGAGATAGAGCTATACGGGAGACGCCCAGCCAACACCCGCTCGATAACGAGGCAAGGCGCATGTTCTCCCAACAGCTACCTCCTAGCCACCTCCAGTACGCAACTAACAGACTCAAAGACATCATCCGCTATAGCTCTCTCTCTCTCTATCTATCGTTCTCTCTCTCTCTATCTCTCTCTCTCACTCTGTTTCTTCACTCTCTCTCTTTCTCGGTTTTTTTCCTCCGTCTCTCTCGCACGATCTACGTTCTTTAAGGTCCTCCTATAATTCTAGCGCCGTTTGCAAAACGGGCACTCAAACTCTCTCGAGGAAGTCGCCAAAATCTCCGAAAAAACCACAAGGTAAGAAAGCTTGATATCTTTAATTATATCTCTGCTTTATTGACAAGATCTTATGAATTAACAAGGTTAAATGCGTTACGAGCTTAAAGAAGTCGCAATCCTATGTTGATTTGTCCAAAGCCTTGTTGGGATTTGATCTTGTTATTCCGAAGAATAAAGGTAACGGTAAAGGTCTTAACTTGAACATTTGCATTTAAATGCTTAAATTAAGGCAGCCCATTCAAAATTATTGCTGTGCTACAAATGCTTAGCAATCCTATATACATTGTTGCAATAGTTCTGATAACCTTAGCAAACGTCAGATCTTAACAACGCTAGATCTTAGCAAACGAAAAATCTTAGCAAGCGCCAGGACCTTAGAAAACGCTAGATCTGAACAAACGATAGTCCTTAGCAAACGCCAAACCTTAGCTAACGCCTGACCTTAGCTAACGCAAGACCTTAGCAAACGTCAAAACTTAACTAACCCCTGATCTTAACAAACGCCAAACCTTAGCTAACGCAAGACCTCAACTAACCCCTGATCACGACAAACACTAGCTAACGCAAGACATTAGAAATCGCTTGATCTAAACAAATTCGTAACAAACGCTAGACCTTAACAAACGCTATACCTTAGCAAATGCCAGTACTTAGCAAACGCCAGAACTTAACCATAGCTAAATCGCAACAAACGCAAAACCTTAGCAAATGCCAGATCTTAGCAAACGCCAGAACTTAACCATAGCTAAATCGCAACAAACGCTAAACCTTAGCAAATGCCAGATCTTAGCAAACGCCAGGCAAACGCCAGATCTTAGCACACGTGAGACTTTAGTAAATGCCAGATCTTAGCAAACGCCAGATCTTAGCAAACGCCAGATCTTAGCAAACGCCAGATCTTAGCAAACGCCAGATCTTAGCAAATGCCAGACCTCAACTAACCCCTGATCTTAACAAACGACAAATTTTTGCAAACGCCAGGCTTGAGCAAATGTCATATCTTAACCTTAGCCAAATCGTAAAAAAACACTAGACCTTAACAAACGCCAAATCTTAGCAAATACCAAATCTTAATAAACTCCTGATCTTAGCTAACGCCAAAACTTTCCCAATTCTCCGAAAAAAACCACAAGGTAAGAAAGATTGATATTTTTATTTATATCCGTGGTTCAAAATTGACAAGATCTTAGGAATTAACAAGGTTAAATGCGTTCCGAGCTTAGACATAGGAATCCCATGTTCGTCTGTGCAAAAACTGTGTTAAAATTATTGGCTTTCCATTTGTTATTTGTTAGACAAATGTTGGACATCCTAGCACACTAAGTAGCAATAGCAAGCAATGATCTAGTTACTAGAATATCTTAGCAAACGCCAGATCTTAGCAAACGCTAGACCTTAGCAAACGCCAGACCTTAGGAAGCGCCAGACCTTAGCAAACGCTAAACCTTAACAAACGCCAGATCTTAACAAACGCCAGATCTTAACCTTAGCCAAATCGCAACAAACGCTAGACCTTAGCAAACGCTAAACCTTAGCAAGTGCCAGATCTTAGCAAACGCCAGATCTTGACCATAGCCAAATCGTAACAAACACTAGACCTTAGCAAACGCCAGACCTTAGCAAACGCCAGATCTTAGCAAACGCCAGACCTTAGCAAACGCCAGACCTTAGCAAACGCCAGACCTTAGCAAACGCTAGATCTTAGCAAACGCTAGATCTTAACCATAGCCAAATCGCAACAAACGCTAGACCTTAGCAAACGCCAGACCTTAGCAAACGCAAGACCTTAGCAAATGCCAAATCTTAGAAAACCCAAGGTATTAGCAAACGCAAGACCTTAGCAAACGCCAGAGCTTAACTAACGTCAAAGCGTAACAAACGCCAGACCTTAGCAAACGCTAGACCTTAGAAAACTCTAGATGTTAACCAACGCCAGATCTTAACCATAGCAAAATCGTAACAAACGCCAGACCTTAGCAAACGCTAGACCTTAGAAAACTCTAGATGTTAACCAACGCCAGATCTTAACCATAGCAAAATCGCAACAAACGCCAGACCTTAGCAATCGCTAGACCTTAGAAAACTCTAGATCTTAACCAACACCAGACCTTAGCAAACGCTAGATCTTAGCAAACGCTGATCTTAACCATAGCCAAATCGCAACAAACGCTAGACCTTAGCAAACGTCAGACTTTTTAGTAAATGCCAGATCTTAACCATAGCCAAATCGTAACCAAACGCCAGATCTTAACAAACGTACTCCTTTAACCGCCAGACCTTAACATAACTCTAGATCTTAACAGATCGTCCAGTAACAAAGGGACCCTTAACGAAAACAGACTATCAAACGCTAAGACCTTTACAAACGCTACATCTAACAAACGCAAAATCTAAATCTTGGAAAATCCAGACCTTAGCAAACGGTAGACCTTAGCAAACGCTAGAACGAAAGATCTTAGCAAAGGCTAGACCTTAGAAAACGCCAAATCTTAGGCTAAATTGCCAGACCTTAGCAAACGCCAGACCTTAGCAAACGCTAGATCTTAGCAAACGCTAGATCTTAGCAAACGCTAGATCTTAGAAGAGGCTAAATCGTAACAAACGCTAGATCTTAGAAAATGCCAAATCGTAACAAACGCTAGACCTTAGCAAACGCCAGACCTTAGCAAACGCCAGACCTTAGCAAACGCTAGATCTTAGTAAACGATAGATCTTAGCAAACGCCACACCTTAGCAAACGCCAGACCGTAGCAAACGCAAGATCTTAAAAAAACGTTGAATCTTAGCAAACGCCAGATCTTAAAAAAACGTTATGTCTTAGCAAATGCCAGATCTTAGCAAACGCCAGATCTTAGCAAATGCAAAATCTTAACTAACCCCAGATCTTAGCAAACGCCAAATCTTAACTAACGCAAGACCTTAGCAAATGCCAAATGTTAGCTAACCCAAGGTATTAGCAAACGCTAGACCGTAGAAAACGCCAGAGCTTAACTAACGCCATAGCGTAACAAACTCTAGATCTTAACAAACACCAGACCTTAGAAATCGCTAGATTTTAACAAAAGACAGACCTTAGCAAACGCAAGACCCCAGAAAACGCTAGCTAGACCTTGGCAAACGCCAAATCATAAAAAACTCACAATCTTAGAAACGCCAGATCTTAACAAACGCCAGACCTTAGCAAACGAAAAATCTTAGCAAACGCAATATCTTTGATTTGGCAGAACCATAAGTCAAATTTAAGTATGTCAGTTTTTCATAGGATAACAAGATCCATTATTGACTTTTCATTTGTTATTGGTTTGATATCTTAGCACACATAATTCAAATTTGATCTTGTTACTAGAAGATCTTAACAAACACTTAAATTTGGCAAACGCCAGATCTTAACAAAGGCCAGACATTGGTTTTAACAAAGGATAGATATATTTTCAAATAGCAAATCAGACACCTAATAGTCCAAAAAATTGTTTAACTTTGATATCGGTAGTAGAAGGGTTCTTAACAAACGCCAAAACTTAACAAACCCCGGATCTTAGCACACGCCAGATCATAACCATAGCAGCCATTAAGAAACACGGAAACATAGCAAACGCCAGACCTTAGCAAACGCCAGATCTTAGCAAACGCCAGATCTTAGCAAACCCCGGACCTTAGCAAACGCCAGATCTTAACCATAGCCAAATCTTTGCAAACGTCAGTTCTTAGCAAACGCCAGACCTTAGCAAACGCCAGATCTTAACCATAGCCAAATCTTTGCAAACGTCAGTTCTTAGCAAACGCTAAACCTTAGCAAACGCCAGATCTTAGCTAACGCCAGATCTTAACCATAGCCAGTCTTAACCATAGCCAAATCTTTGCAAACGTCAGTTCTAAGCAAACCCCGGACCTTAGCAAACGCCAGATCATAGCAACGCTAGACCTTAGCAAAACGCCAGATCTTATCAAATGCCAGACCTTAGCAAACGCCAGATCTTAGCAAACACCAGACCTTTGCAAACGACAGGTCTTAGCAAACACCAGATCTTAGCAATCGCCAGATCTCAGCAAACGTCAGATCTTAACAAACGCCAGATTTTAGCAAACACCAGACCTTAGCAAACACCAGATCATAGCAAAAGCAGGATCCTAGCAAACGCTAAACCTTAACAAACGCCAGAACTTAACAAAAACGCCCTATCTTAGCAATCACCAGACCTTAGCAAACGCCAGATCTTAGCAAACGTCAGATCATAGCAAAAACGCCCTATCTTAGCAAAAACGCCCGATCTTTTAGCAAAGGCCAGATCTTAGCAGAAACGCCTGATCTTTGGAAACCCCTGATCTCAACAACCGCCAGATCTTAGCAAACACCAGATCTTAAACATAGCCAAATCTTAGCAAACACCAGATCTTAGCAAAAGCAGGATCTTAGGAAACGCCAGATCTTAGCAAACACTAAACCTTACGAAACGTAAGATCTTAGCAAACGCCAGATTTTAACCATAGCCAAATCTTTGCAAACGTCAGCTCTTAGGCAAACGCCAGATCTTAACCATAACCAAATCTTTGCAAACGTCAGTTCTTAGCAAACGCCAGATCTTAACCATAGCCAAATCTTTGCAAACGTCAGTTCTTAGCTAACGCCAGATCTTAACCATAGCCAAATCTTTGCAAACGTCAGTTCTAAGCAAACCCCGGACCTTAGCAAACGCCAGATCTTAACCATAGCCAAATCTTTGCAAACGTCAGTTCTTAGCAAACGCCAGATCTTAACCATAGCCAAATCTTTGCAAACAGTCTTAGCAAACGCTAAACCTGAGCAAATGCCAGATCTTAGCAAACGCCGGATTTTAGCAAACCCCTGATCCAAACAATCGCCAAATCTTAACAAATGCAGGATCTTAACAAACGTCAGATTTTAGCAAAAACTCAGGATCCTAGCAAACGCTAAACCATAGCAAACGCCAGATCTTAGCAATCACCAGATCTTAGCAAAAACGCCTGATCTTAGCAAAGGCCAGATCTTAGCAAACGCCAGATCTTAACCATAGCCAAATCTTTGCAAACGCCAGTTCTTAGCAAACGCCAGATCTTAACCATAGCCAAATCTTTGCAAACGTCAGTTCTTAGCAAACGCTAAACCTGAGCAAATGCCAGATCTTAGCAAACGCCAGACCTTAGCAAACGACGCCTGATCTCAACAATCGCCAAATCTTAACAAATGCAGGATCTTAACAAACGTCAGATTTTAGCAAAATCAGGATCCTAGCAAACGCTAAACCATAGCAAACGCCAGATCTTAGCAATCACCAGATCTTAGCAAAAACGCCTGATCTTAGCAAACGCCAGATCTTAGCAAACGCCAGATCTTAACCATAGCCAGATCTTAGCAAACGCCAGACCTTAGCAAACGCCAGATCTTAACCATAGCCAAATCTTTGCAAACGTCAGTTCTTAGCAAACGCTAAACCTTAGCAAACGCCAGATCATAGCAAAAGCAGGATCCTAGCAAACGCTAAACCTTAGCAAACGCCAGATCTTAGCAAACGCCAGAACTTAACCTTAGCTAAATCATTGCAAACGTCAGTTCTTAGCAAACGCTAAACCTAAGAAAACGTCAGTTCTTAGCAAACGCCAGACCTTAGCAAACGCCAGATCTTAACCAAAGCCAAATCTTTGTCAACGTCAGTTGATAGTAAACGCTAGACCTTAGCAAATGCCAGATCTTAGCAAACGCCAGACCTTAGCAAACGCCAGATCTTAACGGTAGCCAAATCTTAACAGATGCATGATCTTAACAAACGCCAGATTTTAGCAAACCACAGACCTTAGGAAATACCAGATCATAGCAAAAGCAGGATCCTAGCAAACGCTAAATCTTAGCAAATGCCAGAACTTAGCAAACGCCAGACCTTAGCAAACGCTAGATCTTAACGGTAGCCAAATCTTAACAAATGCAGGATCTTAACAAACGCCAGATTTTAGCAAACACCAGACCTTAGCAAACGCCAGATCATAGCAAAAGCAGGATCCTAGCAAACGCTAAACCTTAGCAAACGCCAGATCTTAGCAAACGCCAGAACTTAACAAAAACGCCCTATCTTAGCAATCACCAGATCTTAGCAAAAACGCCTGATCTTAGCAAAGGCCAGATCTTAGCAAAAACGCCCGATCTTAGCAAACGCAAGATCTTAACCAAAGCCAAATCTTTGCAAACGTCAGTTCTTAGCAAACGCTAAACCTTAGCAAACGCCAGATCTTAGCTAACGCCAGATCTTAACCATAGCCAGTCTTAACCATAGCCAAATCTTAACAAATGCATGATCTTAACACACGCCAGATTTTAGCACACACCAGACCTTAGCAAACACCAGATCATAGCAAAAGCAGGATCCTAGCAAACGCTAAACCTTAGCAATCACCAGAACTTAACAAAAACGCCCTATCTTAGCAATCACCAGATCTTAACAAAAACGCCCTATCTTAGCAATCACCAGATCTTAGCAAAAACGCCTGATCTTAGCAAAGGCCAGATCTTAGCAAAAACGCCCGATCTTAGCAAACGCAAGATCTTAACCAAAGCCAAATCTTTGCAAACGTCAGTTCTTAGAATACTCAAGATCCATTTGTCCGATTTCAGCCGTTAACTACCATGATCTTTCTTTTTATAAAAAAAAAAAAAGATTAATTATCAAGTTTGGTAACGATCAAACAAACATACTTCAGCCAAAATCTGCTTCGTCATTTCCAAAGTTGAATTAACTCAAGATAAACCAGTAAACATTACTTCAATTCATTTGTGGACAATACATAACCAATATTAGTTCTATAAAATAGAACTACGTAGATAATTTTTCATTGGTTCAGAATAACCTAGAATATACGAAATATTTTATTTAAGTGTAATAAAAGTATTAATTTCAAGCGAAAAGCTCTAACCACTAAAGTTATTGTCGGGAGTCCAAGGTAAATGAAATGTATAAGCTCAGCAAAATCTCGACGTGTTTTATATCGGATCGCAGGCATTAATATGATGCAACTGGAGTATATCGGCTAAATTGTGCTATTTAGCCAGCTGAAGGACTTTTTAGTAAGTGTACTAGGTAGTAGAGTGGGCTATTGTAGCTGTATAGCTGTCAACATAATTACAGGCCGATCTGCTTCTATTTAACATTCTCCTAGTTGTGTCTAGCAAAATCTCGGCGTGTTTTATATCGGATCGCAGGCATTAATATGATGCAACTGGAGTATATCGGCTAAATTGTGCTATTTAGCCAGCTGAAGGACTTTTTAGTAAGTGTACTAGGTAGTAGAGTGGGCTATTGTAGCTGTATAGCTGTCAACATAATTACAGGCCGATCTGCTTCTATTTAACATTCTCCTAGTCGTGTCTAGCAAAATCTCGACGTGTTTTATATCGGATCGCAGGCATTAATATGATGCAACTGGAGTATATCGGCTAAATTGTGCTATTTAGCCAGCCGAAGGACTTTTTAGTAAGTGTACTAGGTAGTAGAGCGGGCTATTGTAGCTGTATAGCTGTCAACATAATTACAGGCCGATCTGCTTCTATTTAACATTCTCCTAGTTGTGTCTAGCAAAATCTCGACGTGTTTTATATCGGATCGCAGGCATTAATATGATGCAACTGGAGTATATCGGCTAAATTGTGCTATTTAGCCAGCTGAAGGACTTTTTAGTAAGTGTACTAGGTAGTAGAGTGGGCTATTGTAGCTGTATAGCTGTCAACATAATTACAGGCCGATCTGCTTCTATTTAACATTCTCCTAGTTGTGTCTAGCAAAATCTCGACGTGTTTTATATCGGATCGCAGGCATTAATATGATGCAACTGGAGTATATCGGCTAAATTGTGCTATTTAGCCAGCCGAAGGACTTTTTAGTAAGTGTACTAGGTAGTAGAGTGGGCTATTGTAGCTGTATAGCTGTCAACATAATTACAGGCCGATCTGCTTCTATTTAACATTCTTCTAGTTGTGTCTAGCAAAATCTCGACGTGTTTTATATCGGATCGCAGGCATTAATATGATGCAACTGGAGTATATCGGCTAAATTGTGCTATTTAGCCAGCCGAAGGACTTTTTAGTAAGTGTACTAGGTAGTAGAGTGGGCTATTGTAGCTGTATAGCTGTCAACATAATTACAGGCCGATCTGCTTCTATTTAACATTCTCCTAGTTGTGTCTAGCAAAATCTCGACGTGTTTTATATCGGATCGTATGGATTATGGATTGAGTTCCATTTCATTTCATTCTGATTGAATGGACTTTCAATAGACACGAATTGGATTGAATCTAATTTTACACGGGGCGTATCAATCAATCCACGCCTTCCAATCCATTATAACTTTTTTATCAATCAAATTCCAAATATCTCCGTTATTATGAGCCTGAGAGTAAAATGTTATAGAACCAATCTTGTTGAACTATTGATGCTCTACAATTGTTGTTATATGCACTTTTCCTCTATCGTAAATATTAACCGAGATATTTCCTGTTATCTAGACTAGTTCGGGGCTCGGCTCTCTACCTATATTCCCGCGACTCGAAAACTACTAGCCTTGCAATGTTCCAAGAGGGAATTATGGGTGTTGGAGGCGTCGCTGGAACCCATCTAGACTAGTTCGGGGCTCGGCTCTCTAGGAACCCATCTAGACTAGTTCGGGGCTCGGCTCTCTACCTATATTCCCGCGACTCGAAAACTACTAGCCTTGCAATGTTCCAAGAGGGAATTATGGGTGTTGGAGGCGTCGCTGGAACCCATCTAGACTAGTTCGGGGCTCGGCTCTCTACCTATATTCCCGCGACTCGAAAACTACTAGCCTTGCAATGTTCCAAGAGGGAATTATGGGTGTTGGAGGCGTCGCTGGAACCCATCTAGACTAGTTCGGGGCTCGGCTCTCTACCTATATTCCCGCGACTCGAAAACTACTAGCCTTGCAATGTTCCAAGAGGGAATTATGGGTGTTGGAGGCGTCGCTGGAACCCATCTAGACTAGTTCGGGGCTCGGCTCTCTACCTATATTCCCGCGACTCGAAAACTACTAGCCTTGCAATGTTCCAAGAGGGAATTATGGGTGTTGGAGGCGTCGCTGGAACCCATCTAGACTAGTTCGGGGCTCGGCTCTCTACCTATATTCCCGCGACTCGAAAACTACTAGCCTTGCAATGTTCCAAGAGGGAATTATGGGTGTTGGAGGCGTCGCTGGAACCCATCTAGACTAGTTCGGGGCTCGGCTCTCTACCTATATTCCCGCGACTCGAAAACTACTAGCCTTGCAAGGTTGCAAGAGCGAATTAAGGGTGGTCGAGGCGTCGCTGGAACCAATCTAGACTAGGTTCGGGGCTCGGCTCTCTACCTATATTCCCGCGACTGCGAAAACTACTAGCCTTGCAATGTTCCAAGAGGGAATTATGGGTTTGGAGGCGTCGCTGGAACCCATCTAGACTAGTTCGGGGCTCGGCCTCTCTAACCTATATATTCCCGCGACTCGAAAACTACTAGCCTTGCAATGTTCCAAGAGGGAATTATGGGTGTTGGAGGCGTCGAAGGAACCCCTCTAGAGTAGTTCGGGGCTCGGCTCTCTACCTATATTCCCGCGACTTCGAAAACTACTAGGCTTGCATTGTTCCAAGAGGGATTTTTGGGTGTTGGAGGCGTCGCTGGAACCCATCTAGACTAGTTCGGGGCTCGGCTCTCTACCTATATTCCCGCGACTCGAAAACTACTAGCCTTGCAATGTTCCAAGAGGGAATTATGGGTGTTGGAGGCGTCGCTGGAACCCATCTAGACTAGTTCGGGGCTCGGCTCTCTACCTATATTCCCGCGACTCGAAAACTACTAGCCTTGCAATGTTCCAAGAGGGAATTATGGGTGTTGGAGGCGTCGATGGAACCCATCTAGACTAGTTCGGGGCTCGGCTCTCTACCCTATATTCCCGCGACTCGAAAACTACTAGCCTTGCAATGTTCCAAGAGGGAATTATGGGTGTTGGAGGCGTCGCTGGAACCCATCTAGACTAGTTCGGGGCTCGGCTCTCTACCTATATTCCCGCGACTCGAAAACTACTAGCCTTGCAA
>JADPXZ010000007.1:3355000-3420000 GCA_019009955.1 Riptortus pedestris
TACTTTTAGCATTGGAGTGTTATTCTGGGATACGTGAGTTGGAGTCCCGTCGTGGATATTGTGCTTTTCCATGTGATTCCCTGGAATATTGTTTGGCTGTTCGTGCTATCCTTGCAGCTTTAGTTAGTGTGGACTAGATGTGTTATATTATGGTTAACAGTCTGAAGATTCGACGCTTATACTTTTAGCATTGGAGTGTTATTCTGGGATACGTGAGTTGGAGTCCCGTCGTGGATATTGTGCTTTTCCATGTGATTCCCTGGAATATTGTTTGATTGTTCGTGCTATCCTTGCAGCTTTAGTTAGTGTGGACTAGATGTGTTATATTATGGTCTAACAGTCTGAAGATTCGACGCTTATACTTTTAGCATTGGAGTGTTATTCTGGGATACGTGAGTTGGAGTCCCGTCGTGGATATTGTGCTTTTCCATGTGATTCCCTGGAATATTGTTTGATTGTTCGTGCTATCCTTGCAGCTTTAGTTAGTGTGGACTAGATGTGTTATATTATGGTCTAACAGTCTGAAGATTCGACGCTTATACTTTTAGCATTGGAGTGTTATTCTGGGATACGTGAGTTGGAGTCCCGTCGTGGATATTGTGCTTTTCCATGTGATTCCCTGGAATATTGTTTGATTGTTCGTGCTATCCTTGCAGCTTTAGTTAGTGTGGACTAGATGTGTTATATTATGGTCTGAAGATTCGACGGTTATACTTTTAGCATTGGAGTGTTATTCTGGGATACGTGAGTTGGAGTCCCGTCGTGGATATTGTGCTTTTCCATGTGATTCCCTGGAATATTGTTTGATTGTTCGTGCTATCCTTGCAGCTTTAGTTAGTGTGGACTAGATGTGTTATATTATGGTCTAACAGTCTGAAGATTCGACGCTTATACTTTTAGCATTGGAGTGTTATTCTGGGATACGTGAGTTGGAGTCCCGTCGTGGATATTGTGCTTTTCCATGTGATTCCCTGGAATATTGTTTGATTGTTCGTGCTATCCTTGCAGCTTTAGTTAGTGTGGACTAGATGTGTTATATTATGGTCTAACAGTCTGAAGATTCGACGCTTATACTTTTAGCATTGGAGTGTTATTCTGGGATATGTGAGTTGGAGTCCCGTCGTGGATATTGTGCTTTTCCATGTGATTCCCTGGAATATTGTTTGATTGTTCGTGCTATCCTTGCAGCTTTAGTTAGTGTGGACTAGATGTGTTATATTATGGTCTAACAGTCTGAAGATTCGACGCTTATACTTTTAGCATTGGAGTGTTATTCTGGGATACGTGAGTTGGAGTCCCGTCGTGGATATTGTGCTTTTCCATGTGATTCCCTGGAATATTGTTTGATTGTTCGTGCTATCCTTGCAGCTTTAGTTAGTGTGGACTAGATGTGTTTATATTATGGTCTGAAGATTCGAACGCTTATACTTTTTAGCATTGGAGTGTTATTCTGGGATATGTGAGTTGGAGTCCCGTCGTGGATATTGTGCTTTTCCATGTGATTCCCTCGAATATTGTTTGATTGTTCGTGCTATCCTTGCAGCTTTAGTTAGTGTGGACTAGATGTGTTATATTATGGTCTGAAGATTCGACGCTTATACTTTTAGCATTGGAGTGTTATTCTGGGATACGTGAGTTGGAGTCCCGTCGTGGATATTGTGCTTTTCCATGTGATTCCCTGGAATATTGTTTGATTGTTCGTGCTTATCCTTGCAGCTTTAGTTACTGTGGACTTAGATGTGTTATATTATGGTCTAACAGTCTGAAGATTCGACGCTTATACTTTTAGCATTGGAGTGTTATTCTGGGATACGTGACTTGGAGTCCCGTCGTGGATATTGTGCTTTTCCATGTGATTCCCTGGAATATTGTTTGATTGTTCGTGCTATCCTTGCAGCTTTAGTTAGTGTGGACTAGATGTGTTATATTATGGTCTGAAGATTCGACGCTTATACTTTTAGCATTGGAGTGTTATTCTGGGATACGTGAGTTGGAGTCCCCGTCGTGGATATTGTGCTTTTCCATGTGATTCCCTGGAATATTGTTTGATTGTTCGTGCTATCCTTGCAGCTTTAGTTAGTGTGGACTAGATGTGTTATATTATGGTCTAACAGTCTGAAGATTCGACGCTTATACTTTTAGCATTGGAGTGTTATTCTGGGATATGTGAGTTGGCGTCCCCGTCGTGGATATGTCTTTTTCATTGTGATTCCCTGTGGTTTGATTGTGTTATATTATGGTCTAACAGTCTGAAGATTCGACGCTTATACTTTTAGCATTGGAGTGTTATTCTGGGATACGTGAGTTGGAGTCCCGTCGTGGATATTGTGCTTTTCCATGTGATTCCCTGGAATATTGTTTGATTGTTCGTGCTATCCTTGCAGCTTTAGTTAGTGTGGACTAGATGTGTTATATTATGGTCTAACAGTCTGAAGATTCGACGCTTATACTTTTAGCATTGGAGTGTTATTCTGGGATACGTGAGTTTGAGTCCCGTCGTGGATATTGTGCTTTTCCATGTGATTCCCTGGAATATTGTTTGATTGTTCGTGCTATCCTTGCAGCTTTAGTTAGTGTGGACTAGATGTGTTATATTATGGTCTAACAGTCTCAAGATTCGACGCTTAAACTTTTAGCATTGGAGTGTTTATTTCTGGGATACGTGAGTTGGAGTCCCGTCGTGGATATTGTGCTTTTCCATGTGATTCCCTGGAATATTGTTTGATTGTTCGTGCTATCCTTGCAGCTTTAGTTAGTGTGGACTAGATGTGTTATATTATGGTCTAAGAGTCTCTCAAGATTCGACGCTTATACTTTTAGCATTGGAGTGTTATTCTGGGATACGTGAGTTGGAGTCCCGTCGTGGATATTGTGCTTTTCCATGTGATTCCCTGGAATATTGTTTGATTGTTCGTGCTATCCTTGCAGCTTTAGTTAGTGTGGACTAGATGTGTTATATTATGGTCTAACAGTCTCAAGATTCGATATTATGGTCTGAAGATTCGACGCTTTATACTTTTAGCATTGGAGTGTTATTCTGGGATACGTGAGTTGGAGTCCCGTCGTGGATATTGTGCTTTTCCATGTGATTTCCCTGGAATATTGTTTGATTGTTCGTGCTATCCTTGCAGCTTTAGTTAGTGTGGACTAGATGTGTTATATTATGGTCTAACAGTCTCAAGATTCGACGCTTATACTTTTAGCATTGGAGTGTTATTCTGGGATACGTGAGTTGGAGTCCCGTCGTGGATATTGTGCTTTTCCATGTGATTCCCTGGGAATATTGTTTGATTGTTCGTGCTATCCTTGCAGCTTTAGTTAGTGTGGACTAGATGTGTTATATTATGGTCTAACAGTCTCAAGATTCGACGCTTATACTTTTAGCATTGGAGTGTTATTCTG
The DNA here is from genome assembly GCA_019009955.1 of Riptortus pedestris. NCBI lineage: Eukaryota > Metazoa > Arthropoda > Insecta > Hemiptera > Alydidae > Riptortus > Riptortus pedestris. Next base: position 3,358,403 of record JADPXZ010000007.1, read on the forward strand.
GGATACGTGAGTTTGGAGTCCCGTCGTGGATATTGTGCTTTTTCCATGTGATTCCCTGGAATATTGTTTGATTGTTCGTGCTATCCTTGCAGCTTTAGTTAGTGTGGACTAGATGTGTTATATTATGGTCTAACAGTCTCAAGATTCGACGCTTATACTTTTAGCATTGGAGTGTTATTCTGGGATACGTGAGTTGGAGTCCCGTCGTGGATATTGTGCTTTTCCATGTGATTCCCTGGAATATTGTTTGATTGTTCGTGCTATCCTTGCAGCTTTAGTTAGTGTGGACTAGATGTGTTATATTATGGTCTGAAGATTCGAACGCTTATACTTTTAGCATTGGAGTGTTATTCTGGGATACGTGAGTTGGAGTCCCGTCGTGGATATTGTGCTTTTCCATGTGATTCCCTGGAATATTGTTTGACTGTTCGTGCTATCCTTGCAGCTTTAGTTAGTGTGGACTAGATGTGTTTATATTATGGTCTGAAGATTCGACGCTTATACTTTTAGCATTGGAGTGTTATTCTGGGATACGTGAGTTGGAGTCCCGTCGTGGATATTGTGCTTTTCCATGTGATTCCCTGGAATATTGTTTGATTGTTCGTGCTATCCTTGCAGCTTTAGTTAGTGTGGACTAGATGTGTTATATTATGGTCTAACAGTCTGAAGATTCGACGCTTATACTTTTAGCATTGGAGTGTTATTCTGGGATACGTGAGTTGGAGTCCCGTCGTGGATATTGTGCTTTCTCCATGTGATTCCCTGGAATATTGTTTGGCTGTTCGTGCTATCCTTGCAGCTTTAGTTAGTGTGGACTAGATGTGTTATATTATGGTCTAACAGTCTGAAGATTCGACGCTTATACTTTTAGCATTGGAGTGTTATTCTGGGATACGTGAGTTGGAGTCCCGTCGTGGATATTGTGCTTTCTCCATGTGATTCCCTGGAATATTGTTTGACTGTTCGTGCTATCCTTGCAGCTTTAGTTAGTGTGGACTAGATGTGTTATATTATGGTCTAACAGTCTGAAGATTCGACGCTTATACTTTTAGCATTGGAGTATTATTCTGGGATACGTGAGTTGGAGTCCCGTCGTGGATATTGTGCTTTTCCATGTGATTCCCTGGAATATTGTTTGATTGTTCGTGCTATCCTTGCAGCTTTAGTTAGTGTGGACTAGATGTGTTATATTATGGTCTAACAGTCTGAAGATTCGACGCTTATACTTTTAGCATTGGAGTGTTTATTCTGGGATACGTGAGTTGGAGTCCCGTCGTGGATATTGTGCTTTCTCCATGTGATTCCCTGGAATATTGTTTGGCTGTTCGTGCTATCCTTGCAGCTTTAGTTAGTGTGGACTAGATGTGTTATATTATGGTCTAACAGTCTGAAGATTCGACGCTTATACTTTTAGCATTGGAGTGTTATTCTGGGATACGTGAGTTGGAGTCCCGTCGTGGATATTGTGCTTTCTCCAAGAGTGAGAGAGGGCGATGTGTACTGTTCTATAGCAGGTAGCATACCGCCCAGCCATCCGGGTGATGGGCCACTTATAAACAGAGACGGAAGGTAACCGGCGCTCTCTCTTGACCAATAAGAAGGCTGCGTATATCCCCCCCTCTCTCTCTCTCTTGGCCAATAGGAATGCTCTTTCTATCCCCTCTCTCTCTCCTCTCGTAACGGTCATATCTCCCCTCTCCCTCTCCCTGAAACGTTAGTGACCTCATTTGGAAATATGCTAAAAGCTAGACTGAGAGTGGGAGACAGGGAGAGAGATAGAGAGAAAGCGGGACTGGAGGATAAGAGAGAGAGAGAGAGAGAGAGAGAGAGAGAGAGAGAGAGAGAGTGAGAGAGAGAGAGAGAGAGAATAGTGTGTAAGAGAGAGAGGGAAGAGAGAGTGTGTGTGAGAGAGAGATTATTGTTCAAGAGAGAGGGGGGGGAGTGAGAGAGGACGAGTGTGTATGTGTGAGAGAGAAAGGACGAGTGTGTGACTGTGTGAGAGAGAGAATAGTGTGTAAGAGAGAGGGGGAAGAGTGTGTGTGTGAAAGAGAGAGAGAATAGAGTTCAAGAGAGAGGGGGAGGAGTGTGAGAGAGAGAGGACGAGTGTGTGTGTGCGAGAGAGAGGACGAGTGTGTGTGTGAGAGAGAGAGGACGAGTGTGTGTGTGCGAGAGAGAGGGAGAGGGGTGTGTGCGAGAGAGAGGACGAGTGTGTGTGTGTGAGAGAGAGGGACGAGTGTGTGTGTGTGTGTGTGTGTGAGAGAGAGAGAGCAAATGGAGGAGTGTGTGTGTGTGAGAGAGAGAGCAAGTGGAGGAGTGTGTGTGTGAGAGAGAGAGAGAGCAAGTGGAGGAGTGTGTGTGTGTGAGAGAGAGAGCAAGTGGAGGAGTGTGTGTGTGAGAGAGAGAGAGAGCAAGTGGAGGAGTGTGTGTGAGAGAGAGAGAGAGAGGATTAGTGTGTGTGAGAGAGAGAGAGGTGGACGAGTGTGTGTGTGAGAGAGAGAGGACGTGAACGAGTGTGTGTGTGAGAGAGAGAGAGGAAGAGTGTGTGTGTGAGAGAGAGAGGAATATAGTGTGTGTGTGTGAGAGAGAGAGAGGGAGTGTGTTTGTGTGTGTGAGAGAGAGAGATTATTGTTCAAGAGAGAGGGGGAGGTGTGTGAGAGAGAGAGGAAGATTGTGTGTGTGTGAGAGAGAGAGGAAGAGTGTGTGTGTGTGAGAGAGAGAGGAAGAGTGTGTGTGTGTGAGAGAGAGAGGAAGAGTGTGTGTGTGTGAGAGAGAGAGAGAGAGAGGAAGAGTGTGTGTGTGTGAGAGAGAGAGAGATTATTGTTCAAGAGAGAGGGGAGGAGTGTGAGAGAGAGAGGACGAGTGTGTGTGTGCGAGAGAGAGGTCGAGTGTGTGTGTGAGAGAGAGGACGAGTGTGTGTGTGTGTGTGTGTGTGTGCGAGTGTGTGTGTGTGTGTGAGAGAGAGATTATTGTTCAAGAGAGAGGGGGAGGAGTGTGAGAGAGAGAGCGAGTGTGTGTGTGCGAGAGAGAGAGCGAGTGTGTGTGTGAGAGAGAGAGGACGAGTGTGTGTGTGAGAGAGAGATAGTGTGTAAGAGAGAGGGGGAGAGGAGAGGAGGTGTGTGTGTGTGAGAGAGAGGAGCAGAGAGAGAGAGAGGTTGGTGGAGAGAGAGAGAGAGAGAGAGAGAGAGAGAGAGAGAGAGAGAGAGAGAGAGAGAGAGAGAGAGAGAGAGAGAGAGAGAGAGAGAGAGAGAGAGAGAGAGAGAGAGAGAGAGAGAGAGAGAGAGAGAGAGAGAGAGAGAGAGAGAGAGAGAGAGAGAGAGAGAGAGAGAGAGAGAGGGGAGAGAGAGAGAGAGAGAGAGAGAGAGAGAGAGAGAGAGAGAGAGAGAGAGAGAGAGAGAGAGAGAGAGAGAGAGAGAGAGAGAGGGGGGGGGGGGAGAGAGAGAGAGAGAGGGGGGGGGGGAGAGAGAGAGAGAGAGAGAGAGAGAGAGAGAGGGAGAGAGAGAGAGGAGAGAGAGAGAGATTTTAAACGAATTTACGTCATCTCATGGTGAGAATCGATTCACATTTGCCGCAATTTTTAGTAAATCCCATCAGAGCTACATCCTCAATAGCAGATTTCCCTTAACTGATTTGGCGGGAAAGGTTGCTCCTCCCGCCAAAAACAGCCACGCACGGGAACCGAATGACCCACTAACATCTGATGAAAGAGTCGTTCTCCGAACCGATGATGATTCGTTCCAGAGTTAGCCATCCTTAATAATTCACCGCTCAGGGAATCGGTTCATTGAATCCCGTTCATTATTCACGACGAAAACACCCAGTAATATCAGCCGTACAGATACCAGATCCTATTGAATCATTTTTCTTCTGATTTCACATCAAGAGAAAAACAATTTATTTAGAGAAAATAGTAGCCCGGAAAACTGTCTTCAAATGTCCATCGATCCTACAGACAAGATGACGAAGAATTATTGCGTATATTTTAGCAGATTAACGCAAATATCTCGGTTAATATTTACGATAGAGAAAAAGTGCATATAACAACAATTGTAGAGCATCAATAGTTCAACAAGATTGGTTCTATAACATTTTACTCTCAGGCTCATAATAACGGAGATATTTGGAATTTTTGTTAAGAATAGCTAAAATTGTATTTGTCTGAGATACTAAATCTTGTGTGCAACACTTTAATTTAAAGGAAAACGATAATATCTCGGTTAATATTTACGATAGAGAAAAAGTGCATATAACAACAATTGTAGAACATCAATAGTTCAACAAGATTGGTTCTATAACATTTTACTCTCAGGCTCATAATAACGGAGATATTTGGAATTTTTGTTATGAACAGCTAAAATAGACTATGTTCGGAAATATTAAACTTGTGCAACACTTTATTAAAGAAAAACGCTAATATCTCGGTTAATATTTACGATAGAGAAAAAGTGCATATAACAACAATTGTAGAACATCAATAGTTCAACAAGATTGGTTCTATAACATTTTACTCTCAGACTCATAATAACGGAGATATTTGGAATTTTTGTTACGAATAGCTAAAATAGATTAGGTCTGAGATACTAATCTTGTGTGTTTAAAGAAAAAGGCTAATATCTCGATTAATATTTACTATAGAGAAAAAGTGCATATAACAACAATTGTAGAGCATCAATAGTTTAACAAGATTGGTTGTATAACATTTTACTCTCAGACTTATAATAACGGAGATATTTGGAATTTACGAATATCTAAAATAGTTTAGTTCTGAGATACTAATTTTCTGCAACACTTTTTAAAGAAAAAACGCAAATATCTCGGTTAATATTCACGATAGAGAAAAAGTGCATATAACAACAATTGTAGAGCATCAATAGTTCAACAAGATTGGTTCAATAACATTTTACTCTCAGACTCATAATAACGGAGATATTTGGAATTTTTGTTACGAACAGCTATTTTGTGTTGTGTTGGTCCAATGAATGAATCAATCAGTTCTTGATTATTCTCAATATTATTGATTGAATGACGTTTTCCAATCATCTCATCTGTTCAATCATCTTATATTGATTGAATTTTCTCTTTTTTTCTTGCAGGAGATGGAGTGCTGAAACGAGGGAGAAGGCAAATGCTGCTTTCATGTTAGTCAATAGCTCAATACATTCATATTCAGGTAAGTATCGTGATTATGATAAGTGTTATCAGTGATAAGATAAGCCCCTCGTTGTCAGTGATAAGATAAGCCCCTCGTTATCAGTGATAAGATAAGCCCCTCGTTATCAGTGATAAGATAAGCCCCTCGTTATCAGTGATAAGATAAGCCCCTCGTTATCAGCCGCCTTCCCGCCATATTTACCCGCCTAATTCCCCCCTACACTATACATTTGTTACAAACCCCGTATTTTTAGCAGATATATATATATATATATATATATATATATATATATATATATATATATATATATCTTTATATATATAATTCTAGCGTACGTGTGTATGTCACTGAACTCCTCCTAGACGGATGGACCGATTTGATTGAATTTCTAAATACGCGTTCGGTTGACTCCCCGGATGGTTTAGCGCCGCAGATCCGCCCGGCAGATGGAGCAGGAGTGGGGGTCGTGAGGGTGGCCTGAAATTAAAAATAGCCGTATTTCGTTTCCTATTGGTTTTTCGGCAAATATGCACAGGATAAGAGTTGTTTGTGTTGTTATTTGGAGTAACTTTTGTCATGTTCAATTTTGTCCTATATTAAAGTATAAACGAGATATTCAGTAAGAAAGTAGAGTGGGGCCAACAATTTTATTGGGCCCCAACGATTGAACCGAACTGAACAAAACACGGTATGTGAATTAGCGTTAGTTCTTCCATGGTTATAAGCTGTACTAAATTTGTTAAGTTCGAACGGGAGTGGGGGTTTACTGAAGGCCGAAAACTAAAAAACGCCAATATCTCGGTTAATATTAAAGACAGTGAAAATAGGTACATGACAACGTTTATAGATGTTTTAATTTGCAAAAAGATTGGTTCTATACAAAATTTCGATCCGACTCAAACTAACGGAAATATTTCGAATTTTCGAAAATCCTCCCCTCTAAATCCCCCCTCCCAATGATCCGATTCCAGCCGTTGAAGAACATGATCCGTCTTTTAACGTGAAACGTTTAAATACGGAGTTTGGTAACGATCGAGCGAAAATTGCGACCGCTAGAGCGTTAACAGGCTAATGCACCTCTATCTTTATATATATAATTCTAGCGTACGTGTGTATGTCACTGAACTCCTCCTAGACGGATGGACCGATTTGATTGAATTTCTAAATACGCGTTCGGGTGACGCCCCGGATGGTTTAGCGCCGCAGATCGGCCCGGCAGATGGAGCAGGTCTCCGGTCGAAGGGCGAAGGGCGAGGTTATTGGAAATGTAATGAAATGTTAATATGTTTGTATAATGTATGGCCTTAGAGTTTAAGTATGTTATCTAAATAATGATGTTTTCAGCTGCGAGAGGTTTTCACTTTCGGACATTGTTATTTATTGTCCAAATTTATTTTAATTTGATTTGAATGTTGCAATTATTTTATTTTCTTTATTTATTTTTATGTATTTGCATTATTATTGTTGAGGGTTTTAATTTATTTTAATTATTGGTCTACAACTGTTTGTTCTTATTGACGTGTAGTGCGCATTCTACCAGATAATGATAGAACTAAAGCGTCTTCTTTTCCTTCTCTCATACCAAGTTTTCGCGATATTTTGTTTACTATTTGTGTTTTGGCAAACGTGCACAAAACAAATGTTATTTTTTGCGTTATTAAAAGAAGATTTTTTTTAAACATAATATTATTAAATTTAATATCCTAATCGCTTGATATATCATGCAGGACAACGTCTGCCGGGTCCGCTAGTATATATATATATATATATATATATATATATATATATATATATATATATATATATATATATATATATATACTAGCTGAGATACCCAGCTTTGCCCGGGAATTAATTTGAGGCTGAATGGTGATGGTATTTTTTTGGCAAGGCTTTACTTTGCACAATATTTTGACATTTACCCGTCCCAGTGTTTAGGGTTAATACCCGTCGTTTGTTAATAATAAAATTAATTTTTTATGTAAGGCTTCACTGTCCTCCAAATTGTCATATTTCCCGTCTCCTGTGCATTATGCATAGATTTCAGTTATTAAAGACAGAATATTAACGTAGATTTGAATTAATTTTTCCAGCTGAGGTACCTCAATGTTCAAATAGGAATGAATTCATATATGATAGTTCAAATATATATCAGAATATAACGTATTAATTTTATTGCAAACTATTTACTATATCTAGTACTGTAATTTATAATGAAGCAGAATAATTTTTATCTCGTATAATAAAGGTCTCTCGAAAACAATATTTGGTATTTAAGCTTGGAATAATGCGGTTTATTATATAACAGAGTATTGTTTATGTGACACGAGCAGGAGTGGGGCTTTGCTCGAGGATGAAAACTGAAAAATGCAAATATCTCGGCTAATATTCAAGATAGAGAATAAATGTATATAACAATATTTATAGGAAATTTAATTTGCAATAAGATTGGTTATGTACAATTTTTCGATCCGACTTATATTAACGGAGATATTTCGAATTTTCGAAAATTCTTAGTTTCTGTATGTAGAATCGATGGACATTTGAAGAATTGTTTATATCTTATAAGGGAAATGTGCTAATATAATTACATCTATATATATATATATATATATATATATATATATGTAATATTAGTAACTAACAGTTCATTGAGTAACGCCATTATTCAACTGGTTTATTAACGAGGTAACAGTAAGGAGGTTTCATAACCTAGCAACCGCATAGCATATGCTCCATTGCCTAGCAACCGAATAGCATATGCTCCATTGCCTAGCAACCGTATAGCATATGCTCCATCGCCTAGCAACCGTATAGCATATGCTCCATTGCCTAGCAACCGTATAGCATATGCTCCATTGCCTAGCAACCGTATAGCATATGCTCCATTGCCTAGCAACCGTATAGCATATGCTCCATTGCCTAGCAACCGTATAGCATATGCTCCATTGCCTAGCAACCGTATAGCATATGCTCCATTGCCTAGCAACCGTATAGCATATGCTCCATTGCCTAGCAACCTTATAGCATATGCTCCATTGCCTAGCAACCGTATAGCATATGCTCCATTGCCTAGCAACCGTATAGCATATGCTCCATTGCCTAGCAACCGTATAGCATATGCTCCATTGCCTAGCAACCGTATAGCATATGCTCCATTGCCTAGCAACCGTATAGCATATGCTGCATTGCCTAGCAACCGTATAGCATATGCTGCATTGCCTAGCAACCGTATAGCATATGCTGCATTGCCTAGCAACCGTATAGCATATGCTGCATTGCCTAGCAACCGTATAGCATATGCTGCATTGCCTAGCAACCATATAGCATATGCTGCATTGCCTAGCAACCGTATAGCATATGCTGCATTGCCTAGCAACCGTATAGCATATGCTGCATTGCCTAGCAACCGTATAGCATATGCTGCATTGCCTAGCAACCGTATAGCATATGCTCCATTGCCTAGCAACCGTATAGCATATGCTCCATTGCCTAGCAACCGTATAGCATATGCTCCATCGCCTAGCAACCGCATAGCATATGCTCCATCGCCTAGCAACCGTATAGCATATGCTCCATTGCCTAGCAACCGCATAGCATATGCTCCATTGCCTAGCAACCGTATAGCATATGCTCCATCGCCTAGCAACCGCATAGCATATGCTCCATTGCCTAGCAACCGTATAGCATATGCTCCATTGACTAGCAACCGTATAGCTTATGCTTCATTTCCTAGTAACCTTATAGCATATGCTCTATTGCCTAGCAACCGTTTAGCATATGCTCTATTGCCTAGCTAACATATAGAATATGCTCCATTGCCTAGCAACCGTATAGCATATGCTCCATTGCCTAGCTACCGTATAGCATATGCTCTATTGCCTAGCAACTGTATAGCATATGCTACATTTCTCCCCACCAAACTTGCGGATCTTCCTCCGCCATTGTTAACACTCCTCCTCGTCTGTCATCTGGGATGTGTGCTCGTCCACCCTTCTCTGGTCCGCGTGCTTTCGCTTGGTACGTCTAGAACTTTGTACGAATGATGGCCCGTTCGCCTCCTCCACCACGCCAGGCCCTCTCTCCTCTTGGAGTTCTAGTCGTGGTAGTTTTTCTGCTTCCATATCTCCCTTTCCTCCCTGGTGTCCGGCCTAAGGCGATCGAGAGCAGTAGGGAGTTGCCTTCCTAGGAACATGAGGGAGGGTGGCCTGCCAGTGGTCTTCTGCTGGGTGTTGCGGTAGGACAGGAGAACCTGTGCCATTGCAAGGCTTGGTGGCAACCCCTCCTGCCTCCAGTACCTGGACTTGAACGTCTGGATCATTCTCTCCACGAACTCGTTGGTCTTTGTAGCTCCGGTCACATGGCGGATATTGTTTGCAGAACAGAAACTCTTAAACATTGACGAGGTCCACTGCGTCCCATTATCAGGTACTATCTGCTTTGGTATACCGTATCTCGAGAACCATGGAGTAAGCATCTATCCCTACCAGCCAATACTTGCTGGTATCCGGGTTCTGCTGTGTCCACGTGGAGTCGCTCCCAGGGTCCATTCGGTACGTTCCACGGATACAGAGGCGCCTCACACTCGCTGTTAGCTTGGCATGGAGTGCATCTTCTTACATACTTCTCGATATCCTCATGGTGGCCACCAGACATAGTAACGGGACAGTGAGCGCATTGCAGTGATCCCGTTGAACATTCTTCCCAACCGAAGAATAACACCATCTTCCAGTGTTAGTTCATCTCTCTTGTTCCAAAGTTTCCGAATTTTTAAGCTAAACCATGCTCCAGATAATCTAAGAGAAGCTTACAGACTGGATTCTTTCCATGCGATTTCTTAATGTTCCCAGCTGAAGAAATGAACGATATTTTTTCCATTCTAATTGTCCTTAATTCTTTGACCTCTGAGATTATATCCTCTTCATCAACTGGTTCTCTTGCACTTGGAAAACGCGATAAGAAATCGGCCAGTCTATTGTTTGTTCTATCCTGTAGTTATACTCCATGAGATTGATGGCCCATCGTACCAAACGTGAGTTCGCTGTTTTAGCAAGTTCCCTCTCAGTTCCAAATATCTTCTCCAGAGGCCTGTGGTCTGTCCTAAGTACAAATTCTCGCTCAAGCAGGAATTGACGGAACTTCCTAACTGCAAAGACCAATGCCAGGGCCTCTCTATCAAATAGCGAATATCATTTTTTCTGCCGGTGTTAAAGTCCTTGAGGCAAACAAAATGGGGCACTCAGAGCTATCCTCCATTTTATGGAGCAACACTGCGCCGACTCCATGTTCAGACGCGTCGCAGGCCAAGATGACAGGCTTCCGCGGATCATAAGGTACGACGGTGTCTTCAGCTGATGTTATCACCTTCTCAAACACTTCATGTTCTACTGGAGTCCATTTCCATCTACTCTTCGTAGCATGCAAATTTGGAATGAACTTCTCATAATAATTGACAAACCCCAAAAAGGCTCTTAATTCCTTTACGTTCCGAGGTTGCTTTGCTTCTCGAATGGCAGCTAATTTGTTTTAGCATATTTGCCTTAAGGGAAATCAGCTATTGAGGTTGTACTCATGACGCAATTTTCGAAATTTTTCTTCAATGTCCATCAATCCTACCAAGTAGATGAAGAAAATGAAGTCCGTTCAAAATTATATACATATATATTAAATTTTATATATATATATATATATATATATATATATATATATATATATATATATATATATAAATATTTGTCTGTTACCGCTCTAGCGGTCGCAATTAGCAGATTTCCCTTAAGGGAAATCAGCTATTGAGGTCGTACTCATGACGCGAGTTTTGAAAAATTTCCTCAAATGTCCATCGATCCTACCCAGGAGATGACGAAAATGAGGTCCGTTCAAAATTATATATATATATATCTATATATATATATATAGATATATATATCTATATATATATAGATATATATATATATATATATATATATATATATATATATATATATATATATATACTAGCTGAGATAGCCGGCTTCGCTTGGGAATTCATTTGAGGCTGAATGGTGATGGTATGTTTTTTGGCAAGGCTTTACTTTGCACAATATTTTGACATATACCCGTCCCAGTGTTTAGGGTTAATACCCGTCGTTGGAATTTGTTAATAATAAAAATAATTTTTTATGTAATACTTCACTGTCAGTCATATTGTCATATTTACCGTCTACGGTGCATTATGCAGAGATTTGAATTAATAAAGAGAAAATATTGACATACATTTGAATTAATTTTTTCAGGTGAGGTACCTGGTAGTTCATATTGAAATGAAGTGTTGAGCAAATTTCTCTAAATAACAAAATAAACAACTTTTAACCCCAATAGGAAATCATTATTATTAATTTCAGGCCTTCCTTATAACCCCCACTCCTGCCCGTCCCTAGAAATGCTAGTATGACTTATTATAAGGAAGGCATTAGTTTTAATATACATACTGAGTGTTTTATTTAGTTCGGTTGAGTCTTTTGTGCCAAATAAAATTGTTGTCTCCCGCTATAATTTTCAGCATATAACGCCTTTATACTTCGGTATACGATGATAGTGTATATAAAAAAGTTTCTCTAAATATAACAATAAACAAATTTTGTTATGTGAATATTTAACGAAAATGCAATAGGAAACGAAATATCACTATTATTAATTTCAGGCCTTCCTTATAACCCCCACTCCTGCCTGTCCCAAGAAATGTTAGTATAGCTTATTATAATGAAGGCGTTAGTACTAATTCAGATACCGAGTTTGGTTTAATTCGGTTGAGTCTTTGGTGCCAAATAAAATTGTGGACTCCCGCTATAGTTTTTAGCGTATAACTCATTTATACTTTCGTATAAGGCAAAAGTGCATATAACAAAAGTTTGTCTAAATAGTAAAATAAACAACTTTGGTTAAGTGCATATTTGCCGTAAATGCAATAGGAAACGAAATATCACTATTATCAATTTCAGGCCTCCCTTATAACCCCCACTCCTGCCCGTCCCTAGACATGTTGGTATGGCTTATTATAAGGAAGGCGTGAGTGCTAATACACCTACCGAGTTTGGTTTAGTTCGGTGGAGTCTTTTGTACCCAATAACATTGTTGACTCCCGCTATAGTTTTTTGCGTATATCTCATTTATACTTCAGTATATGACAAAAAGTTTACTTTAAATTAAAAAATAAACAAGTTTTGTTATGTGCATTTTTGCTGAAAAACCAATAGAAATGAAATATCGCGATTTTTCATTTCAGGTCTTCCTTATAACCCCTACTCCTGTTCGTGTCAGAGAATACTAGTATAGCCTATAGTCTAAGTTGGGTTAGTAGTAATATACATACCAAGTACATACACGAAAGAAACAAAATGCAGTTATGGTGTCTATGACATGTGAAACGAAAAGTTATCGTGAAATTTCGCAAAAAAAATCGATGTACAGACAGAGGTTACAATTATATATATATATAGATATATATATATATATATATATATATATATATATATATATATATATATCTATATATATATATATATATATTTGTCTGTTAAACGCTCTAGCGGTCGCAATTTTTGGTTAATCGTTACCAAACTTCATATTTAAGCGTTTTACGTAAAAAGAGAGATCAAGTTCGTTAACGGCTGAAATCGGACCAGTGGGAGGGGGGGTTTAGAGAGGGGGGATTTTGGAAAATTCCAAATATCTCCGTTACTATACGTCGGATCGAAAAATATTACAGAATCACTCTTATTGCAAATTAAATTTCCTATAAATATTGTTATATACATTTATTCTCTATCTTGAATATTAGATGAGATATTTGCATTTGTATTCTGCATGTGCTCGCAGGAGTGGCTATGTTCGGACTTTCCGCCGTGAGCTCTGGCGGCCGTTTTTGTAATTATTCGTCCCTCTCGTTTAGGGTTTAGAGGTTTCTTACTACTACACTTGTTATTAGGCAGATTTCTCTATTGTAAAACTTCACGTGGGAAATCTGCTTAGTTTACGCAGCCCCTGCGTGACGGACTTTTGTTTCTTTCGGGTATGTTTGTTTGTTTGTTACCTTTTCACGCATAAACGGCTGAACCGAATTTTATGAAACTTGGTATGTATATTACTACTAACCCAACTTAGACTTTAGGCTATATTAATTTTCTCTGAGACGAACAGGAGTGGGGGTTATAAGGGAAGCCCGAAATTAAAAATAGCGATATTTCGTTTTATATTGGTTTTTCGGCACATATGCACATAACAAAAGTTGTTTATTTTGTTATTTAGAGTAACTTTTGTTATATACACTTTTGTCGTATACCAAAGTTTAAATGCGTTATACGCTAAAAATTATAGCGGGAGTCAACAATATTATTTGCCAAAAAAGACTCAACCGAACTAAATAAAACTCGGTATGTGTATTAGCAGTGAGGCCTTCATTATAATAAGCCATACCAACATTTCTATGGACGGGCAGGAGTGGGGGTTATAAGGGAAGCCTGAAATTAAAAAAAGTCCGTCACGCAGGGGCTGCGTAAACTAAGCAGATTTCCCACGTGAAGTTTTACAATAGAGAAATCTGCCTAGTAATAACCTATTCTCACGAGGACGAATAGTTAGTGAAACTGCCACACTAGCGCTAGTGCGCTATAGAAAAACTCCCGAACATAGCCGACCATACACACAATACAAATCCAAATATCTCGGTTAATATTAAATATACCGAATAAATGTATAGAACAATATTTATAGTAAAATTAATTTTCTAAAAGACTGGTTCTATACAATTTTTTAATCCGACGTATGGTAACGGAGATATTTCGAATTTTCGAAAATCCCCCCCTCTAAACCCCCCCTCCCACTGGTCCGATTTCAGCCATTAACGAACTTGATCTTCCTTTTTACATAAAACGATTAAATTCCGAGTTTGGTAACGATCAAACAAAAATTGCGACCGCTAGAGCGTTAACAGACAAATATATATATCTATATATATATATATATATATATATATATATATATATATATATATATATATATATATAGATATATATATATATAATTTTGAACGGACCTCATTTTCGTCATCACCTGGGTAGGATCGATGGACATTTGAAGAAATTTTTCGAAACTCGCGTCATGAGTACGACCTCAATAGCTGATTTCCCTTAAGGGAAATCTGCTAATAGCGATATTTCGTTTCCTATTGGTTTTTCGGCAAATATGAACATAACAAAAGTTGTTTATTTTGTTATTTAGAGTAACTTTTGTTATATACACTTTTTTCGTATACTGAATTATAAACGAGAAATACGCTAAAACCTATAGCGGAAGTGAACAATTTTATTCGGGACAAAACACCCGACCGAAATAAATAAAACTCGGTATGTGTATTAGCACTAACGCTTTCATTATAACAAGCCATACCAACATTTCTAGGGACGGGCAGGAGTGGGCGTTATAAGGGAAGGCAGAAATTAAAAATAGCGATATTTCGTTTCCTATTGGTTCGCCAAATATGAACATAACAAAAGTTGTTTATTTTGTTATTTAGAGAAATTTGCTCAACAATTCTTTCCAATATGAACTACCAGGTACCTTATCTGGAAAAATGTTTTCAAATCAATGTTAATATTTTGTCCTTAATAATTGAAATCTATGCATAATGCACAGGAAACGGGAAATATGACAATATGGAGGACTGTGATGTCTTACATAAAAAATTTTTATTATTAACAAATCCACAAACGGGTATTAATCCTAAACACTGGGACGGGTAAATGTCAAAATATTGTGCAAAGTAAAGCCTTGCCAATAAAATACCATCACCATTCAGCCTCAAATCAATTCCCGGGCGAAGCCAGCTATCTCAGCTAGTATATTATGAAAAAAGATAAAAGGCTCGCCATCAGCCCTGACCGCTCTCTCTATGTCGAACCGAAAGCAAAGATTGTCTACGCGGACCTGAATAGTTTATTAGCTGCAGCTTGTTGGTAGCTGCACGTGTCCAAGTCGGCCGGGTACTAACTAAACTAATAACTCACTGAATTTCACAAAAACAGTGCACTGCACTGATCTTCGCATAGAGCACGTTACAAGGTTTATATCTCCGATCTAATCTATTTAGGAATTCATGACAAAAATTCCAAATATCTCCGTTATTATTAGTCTGAGAGTAAAATGTTATAGAACCAATCTTATTGAACTATTGATGCTCTACAATTGTTGTTATATGCACTTTTTCTCTATCGTAAATATTAATCGAGATATTAGCGTTTTTCTTTAATAAAGTGTAGCACTAGTTAAGTATTTCACACATAATCTATTTTAGCTAACGAAAATTCCAAATATCTCCGTTATTATGAGCCTGAGAGTAAAATGTTATAGAACCAATCTTGTTGAACTATTGATGCTCTACAATTGTTGTTATATGCACTTTTTCTCTATCATAAATATTAACCGAGATATTTGCGTTTTTCATTAAACACACAAGATTAGTATCTCAGATTTAATCAATTTTCGTAACAAAATTTACAAATATCTCCGTTATTATGAGTTTGAGAGTAAAATGTTATGAAACCAATCTTGTTCAACTATTGATGCTATACAACTGTTGTTATATGCAAATGTTCTCTATCGTAAATACTAACCGAGATATTTGCGTTTTTCTTTAAAAAAGTGTTGCACAATGTTAGTATTTCAGACGTAATCTATTTATTTTAGCTATTCGTAACAAAAATTCCAAATATCTCCGTTATTATGAGCCTGAGAGTAAAATGTTATAGAACCAATCTTGTTGAACTATTGATGCTCTACAATTGTTGTTATATGCACTTTTTCTCTATCGTAAATATTAATTGAGATATTTACATATTTCATTGAAGTGTTGCACAACAGTATTACAGAACTAATCTATTTCAGCTATTCGTAACAAAAACGGAGAGCGCCCTGAGGTGCTCGGCGCCGATGCTGGCCAGGAGGAGGTCCCTTCGCCCGGGCTGTCAACTCCAGATGTAATCCTGCCATAACAAGTCCTTTGTATACTCTTTAAATGCAAACCATTATATAAATGTACACGCAATGAGTTAGGTATGTGCGTGTAATTGCTAATTCCAATTAATTTAAAAGGAAATTATTCTCCGTGAATTCTCTTATCAGTGCTTTTAGAGATAAGGACAATTTAATCCATTAGGCATAAATTAAAATAAATATATTTCTCTCTCTGTCTCTCTCTCTCTCACTCTCACTCTCACTCTCTCAGTCTCTCACTCTCTCACTCTCTCTCTCTATCTCTCTCTCTCTCTCTCTCTCTCTCTCTCTCTCTCTCTCTCTCTCTCTCTCTCTCTCTCTCTCTCTCTCTCTCTCTCTCTCATTTCTTATCTTTGTCTTATCAGTTCATTCTATAATAAGACATTACTCTTATAAGAATTATTATGTTTGTAAAATAGAATGAATTTATCTTCATTTAATCTTATGGCTAGACATGTTAGCAAATATCTCGGTTAATATTTACGATAGAGAAAAAGTGCATATAACAACAATTGTAGAGCATCAATAGTTCAACAAGATTGGTTCTATAACATTTTACTCTCAGACTCATAATAACGGAGATATTTGGAATTATAGCTAAAATAAATAGATTAGGTCTGAGATACTAACCTAGTGCAACACTTTATTTAAAGAAAAACGCTAATATCTCGGTTAATATTTACGATAGAGAAAAAGTGCATATAACAACAATTGTAGAGCATCAATAGTTCAACAAGATTGGTTCTATAACATTTTACTCTCAGACTCATAATAACGGAGATATTTGGAATTGATAGCTAAAATGAATAGTTTAGGTTTGAGATACTAACCTTGTGGAACACTTTACTAGAGAAAACCGCTAATATCTCGGTTAATATTTAAGCTAAAGAAAAAGTGCATATAACAACAATTGTAGAGCATCAATAGTTCAACAAGATTGGTTCTATAACATTTTACTCTCAGACTCATAATAACGGAGATATATTTGGAAATTTGCTGTAATTTTCTTTATACGGATTAGCGTTTATAAATTTTAATAAAGTCCTGCCGAGTTTGTTGAAAATATTAAAAGCTATCTTCTCTTATATTAAACTCACTAGCTTTATGAACTGGACCGCATTTTTTCCCCCAGCTTCAGTTATTAATAATGCTCCAGTGTATCAAGCCGGGCTTATTACAAGTCGGTGGGGGCTTGTAATTCTTTCTTAACTTGTAGCTATGAGGCTAAAGGGATTTAATCGAGCTTAAATTACGAGTAATAAACTGAAGAAATAAATTTTGGAGGCGCTCCTTTAATTGAAATCTACTGTTGAGCAAACTCCGTGACGCAGGAGATGCGTAAACTAAGCAGATTTCCCCAAGTGCTGCTATAAAGACGCTTGTGATCTCGTGGCATCATCAAATATCTCGGTTAATATTCACGATAGAGAAAAAGTGCATATAACAACAATTGTAGAGCATCAATAGTTCAACAAGATTGGTTCTATAACATTTTACTCTCAGGCTCATAATAACGGAGATATTTGGATTTTTGTTACAAGAATCAATAAATGGCGCCCGAACGAGGACGGATCGCATTTTTTTAAAGTAAAACGCAAAAACCTCGGTTAATATTTACGATAGAGAAAAAGTGCATATAACAACAATTGTAGAGCATCAATAGTTCAACAAGATTGATTTTATAACATTTTACTCTCAGGCTCATAATAACGGAGATATTTGGAGTTTTTGTTACGAAAGCTAAAATATATTAGTTCTGAGATACTAACTATTTTTTAAGAAAAACGCTAATATCTCGGTTAATATTTACGATAGAGAAAAAGTGCATATAACAACAATTGTAGAGCATCAATAGTTCAACAAGATTGGTTCTATAACATTTTACTCTCAGGCTCATAATAACGGAGATATTTGGAATTTTTGTTGCAAAAATCAATAAATGGCGCCCAAACGGGGACGGATCATACTTTTTTAAAGTAAAACGCTAATATCTCGGTTAATATTTCTGATAGAGAAAAAGTGCATATAACAACAATTGTAGAGCATCAATAGTTCAACAAGATTGGTTCTATAACATTTTACTCTCAGACTCATAATAACGGAGATATTTGGAATTTTGTTAGGAAAATCAATAAATGGCGCCCGAACGGGGACGGATCACACTTTTCTAAAGTAAAACGCTAATATCTCGGTTAATATTTACAATAGAGAAAAAGTGCATATAATAACAATTGTAGAGCATCAATAGTTCAACAAGATTGGTTCTATAACATTTTACTCTCAGATTCATAATAACGGAGATATTTAAAATTTTTGTTATTAATGCCTAAAATAGATTGGGTCTGAAATACTAACCTTGTGCAGCATTTTAAACTAAGAAAAAGTATGCACTGTTAACTTCAATACTTATTGCACAGTACAATAACTCACTGAATTTCACAAAAACAGTGCACTGCACTGATCTTCGCATAGAGCACGTTACAAGGTTTATATCTCCGATCTAATCTATTTAGGTATTCATGACAAAAATTCCAAATATCTCCGTTATTATGAGCCTGAGAGTAAAATGTTATAGAACCAATCTTGTTGAACTATTGATGCTCTACAATTGTTGTTATATGCACTTTTTCTCTATCGTAAATATTAACCGAGATATTAGCGTTTTTCTTTAAACACACAAGATTAGTATCTCAGGCAATCTATTTTAGCTATTCGTAACAAAAATTCCAAATATCTCCGTTATTATGAGCCTGAGAGTAAAATGTTATAGAACCAATCTTGTTGAACTATTGATGCTCTACAATTGTTGTTATATGCACTTTTTCTCTGTCGTAAATATTAACCGAGATATTAGCGTTTTTCTTTAAATAAAGTGTTGCACTAGGTTAGAATCTCAGATTTAATCAATTTTAGCTTTTCGTAACTAAATTTACCAAATATCTCCGTTATTATGAGTCTGAGAGTAAAATGTTTATAGAAACCAATCTTGTTGAACTATTGATGCTCTACAATTGTTGTTATATGCACTTTTTCTCTATCGTAAATATTAACCGAGATATTAGCGTTTTTCTTTAATAATGTGTTGCACAAGGTTAATATTTCAGATTAATTTATTTTAGCTGTTCATAACAAAAATTCCAAATATCTCCGTTATTATGAGCCTGAGAGTAAAATGTTATAGAACCAATCTTGTTGAACTATTGATGCTCTACAATTGTTGTTATATGCACTTTTTCTCTATCGGAAATATTAACCGAGATATTAGCGTTTTTCCCTAGATTAAGGTGTTCCACAAGGTCAGTATCTCAGTGATGTACTATTTTATTTAGTTGTTCGCGACAAAAATTCCAAATATCTCCGTTATTATGAGCCTGAGAGTAAAATGTTATAGAACCAATCTTGTTGAACTATTGATGCTCTACAATTGTTGTTATATGCACTTTTTCTCTAACGTAAATATTAACAGAGATATTGGCGTTTTTTTTCTTTAAAACCTGTATTGACCTTTATTACTAACTTTATGATTTTAATTAATTTTATTAATATGATATGTTTTGTTGCAGGAAGGTGGATCTACCAGGACGGAAGGACTTCGATCCGCGCTAGCCCGCCTCAGGAATCGAACCCCCCACAATAACAATCAGGTAACCAACATAATAGCATTTATTTCTGCTGCTATTTTTTTGATTTCCTGCAAGGGAATTTGCAAGGGAATTTTGCTGATTTCTCAATTAGCATCATAATATTTGCATGAATCTCGCGTAATAAAATGTCTCCTCGAAAACAATATTTGGTATTTAAAGCTTGGAAATAATGCGGTTTATTATATAACAGAGTATTGGTTTATGTAGACACAGAGGGGAGAGGGGGAGGAGGAGGGAAAGGGAGTGATAGAGGGTAGAAGGGAGAGAGCGGTTTTTTTTGCGCGCGCGCGCGCGCGCGCGTGCGTGTGTGTGAGCGTGTGTGTGTGAGTGCGTGTGTGTGTGAGTGAGAGAGAGAGAGTGCTTGTCGCAATAGATTTGGCGGAATATAGATTAGGGAAGTGACATAAGACTCACTTCCCCAGCAGGGCAGGCAGGGTCAGCACCATTTTCTATAATTCAATATCTTCCCCGGGTTTTGATTAGCAGATTTCCCCCATAGAGAGAGAGAGAGAGAGAGAGAGGGCGACGGGAAGGGATGGAGAGAGAGAGGTGTTTTAAGAGAAAGAGGGAAGAAGAGGAATTAGAAAGAAATAAGAGAGCAGACAGAAAGAGAAGGAGTGACAGAGACAGACAGAAGGGGAGAAAGAAGAACAAATATAGAGACAATGAGGGATAGAAAGAGACAGACCAGACAGGGGGACAAGACCATTCCCGAGTTGTTCATAGACAGGGGTATATTTGGCGGGAGATATTTGGCGGCAATATAGGATAGGAAGTGGCGACAGTTACCCCCGCAGCAATTCCTATCTGCAGCCTAGATAGATTCCCTCCAGAAGAAACAGGCCAAGGAACTTGCGTAGGTCGATGAGAGGAGAGAGAGAGAGAGAGAGAGAGAGAGATAGAGAGAGAGAGAGAGAGAGAGAGAGAGAGAGAGAGAGAGAGAGAGAGAGAGAGAGAGAGAGAGAGAGAGAGAGAGAGAGAGAGAGAGAGAGAGAGAGAGAGAGAGAGAGAGAGAGTTGGCCTAGGTTGCGTGCAATAAGGATAGAAGGAGGGTGAAGCACTGATTTACTGTCTCAAGTCACGAGATAAATACAATAGCTGATGGCATCGGCTCTCTCACTCCTACTCTATATTCCCGCCAAATATCTCCCGCCAAATCTAAGGGCAGCACTCAAATGCTCTCTCACTCTCTCTCTCTATCCCAAAACAACCCCTAAAGGAAAATCTGCTAATAAAATACCCAGAAATTGGAATATAGGAATAGGTGCTGGGTTGGGCTATGTCACTGTCTGCTCTATATTCCCGCCAAATATCTCCCGCCAAATCAACACCCTATATGTAACTTTCATTGGGGAATAATAAAAAATCCCTCATTTTAGATGGTTTTTTTTGTCATTTCCGGTCACTAACCGGTGGTCATTTGAGGACAAATATATGGGCAGCACTCCAATGCTCACTCCATCTCTCTCTCTCTCTCTCTCTCCCTCTCTCTCTCTCTCTCTCTCTCTCTCTCTCTCTCTCTCTCTCTCTCTCTCTCTCTCTCTCGCTAAACAACCCCTAAATGGAAATAAGCTAATAAAAAACACGGGAATTGGAATATAGGAATAGCTGCTGTGGTGGTCTATTACACACCCTAATCTATATTCCCGCCAAATATCTCCCGCCAAATCAATGGGCAGCACTCCAATGCGCGCTCTCTCTCTCTCTCTCTCTCTCTCTCTCTCTCTCTCTATCTCGCTAAACAACACCTAAATGGAAATAAGCTAATAAAAAACCCGGGAATTGGAATATAGGAATAGCTGCTGGGGTGGTCTATGACACTACCTAATCTATATTCCCGCCAAATATCTCCCGCCAAATCTATTGGACAGCACTTCAATGCTCTCTCTCTCTCTCTCTCTCTCTCTCTCTCTCTCTCTCTCTCTCTCCCTCTCTCTCATCAACCCCTAAAGGGAAATCTGCTAATAAAATACCCAGGAATCGGAATATAGGAATAGCTGCTGGGGTGGTCTATGTCACTCCCTAATCTATATTCCCGCCAAAATATCTCCCGCCAAATCTATTGGCAGCACTTCAATGTCTCGTCTCTCTCTCTTCCATCTCTCTCTCTCTCTCTCTCTTCTCCTAATCTCTCTCTCTCCCTCTCTCTCTCGTTCTCTCTCTCTCTCTCTCAAAACAACCCCTAAAAGGCAAATCTGCTAATAAATTAACCCGGGAATTCGGAATATAGGAATTAAGCTGCTGGTGGTGGTCTATGTCACTACTCCATCTATACTTTCCCCGCCACAATATCTCCCGCCAACAATCTGACTGTGGCCAGCACTACTCATCAAATGCCCTCTCTCTCTCTCTCTCTCTCTCTCTGCTCTCTCTCTCTCTCTTCTCAAAACAACACCTAAAGGGAAACACTGGCTAATACAACCCTGGGAATCTGGAAATATAGGAATAGTTGCTGGGGTTGGTCTATGTCACTCCCTAATCTAATATTCCCGTCCAAATATCTTCCCCGCCAAATCTATGTGCAGAGCACTCTCCAATCACTCTAATGCTCTCATCTCACTCTCTCTTTCTCTCTCTCTCCTCTCCCTCCGTCCATCTCTCTCCTCTCTCTCTCTCACTCTCTCTCAAAACAAACCCCTAAAGGGAAAATCTGCTAATAAAACCCGGGAATTGAATATAGGAAGAGTTTGCTGGGTGGTCTATGTCCCTATACATCCACTCCCTAATCTATATTCCCGCCACAATACCTTCCCGCCAAAAAATCTATGTGCAAGCACTTCAATGCACACTATCTCTCTATCCTCACTCTCTCACTCTCTCTCTCTCTCTCTCAAAACAACCCCAAAAGGGAAATCTGCTATAAAATACCCCATGAATCGGAATATAAGGCATAGCTGCTGGGGTGGTCTATGTCACTTCCCTAATCTATAACCCGCAAATATCTCTCCGCCAAATCTATGTCAGCACTTCAATGCTCCTCATCTCTCTCTCTCTCTTCCTTCTCCCCTTCTTTCTTCTCTCCTCCTCCATTCTCAGGTCTTCACTCGTCTCTCTCATCTCTCATCTCTCTCTCTCAAAACAACCCTAAAGGTAAATCTGCTAATAAAAACCCGGAAAAAATCTGAATATAGGAATTAGCTGCTGGTGTGGTCTATTTCACTACTCCCTAATCTATATTTCCCGCAAATAACTCCGCCAAAATCTATGTGGCAGCATTCAATTCTCTCTCACTCTCCATTCTCTCGTACGTCCCACTCTCTCTCTGCTCTCTCTCCTCTCTTCTCAAAACAACACTAAAGGGAAATCTGGCTAATAAAACCGCTGGAATCTGGAAATATAGGAATAGTTGCTGGGTTGTCTATGTCGCTCCCTAAACGTATTATTCCCGCCAAATATATCTTCCCGCCAAATGCTATGTGCAGCACTTCATGCTCTCTCGGCTCTGTCTCTCTCTCTCCTCATCGCTCTCCTCTCTCATTCAAAACAACCCCTAAAAGGGACAATCTGCTAATAAATACCCCGGAATAGGTAATACTAACAATAGTTGCTGGGTGGTCTCTGTCCACACACCTGCACCTAATCCATATCCCGCCAAAATATCTCCCGCCAAATCTATGGGCCAAAAAATGAGCTTCAATGCTCTCTCTCTTCTCTCTCTCGCTCTCTCACTCTCTCTCCACCTCACGACCTCACCTCTAATCTCCCTCTCTCTCTCTCTCTCACGCCCACGCTCGCTCTCCATACACATCAACCCCTAAAGGGAAATCTGCTAATAAAAATACCCAGAATCGGAATATAAGAATAGGATGCTGGGTTCTCTGGTGCACTGCCTGCTCTATATTCCCCGCCAAATAATCTCACACGCCAAATCTTATGTGCAGGCACTCTCCAAATGCTAGCTCCCTCACTCTCTCATCACCCTCTCGTTCTCTCTCATCAACTCCCTAAAGGAAAATCTGCAAATAAAATACCCGGAAATTGGAATATAGGAATAGCTGCTGGGTTGGGCTATGTCACTGTCTGCTCTATATTCCCGCCAAATATCTCCCGCCAAATCTATGGGCAGCACTCCAATGCTCTCTCTCTCTCTCTCTCTCTCTCTCTCTCTCTCTCTCTCTCTCTCCCTCTCTCCCTCTCTCCCTCTCTCTCTCTCCCCTCCCCTCTCTCTCTCTCTCTCTCTCACCCTCATTCCCTCCCTCTCTCCTTCCCTCTCTCGCTCTTCTCTCTCCTCCTCTCTCTCACTCATCTCTCCTGCTCTCTCTCACACAACACACACACAACACACACACACGACACACACACCTCACCCCATCGACATCACACACACTCAAAACGAACCCCTAAAGAGGTAAATCCCTGCTAATAAAAGACCCGGGATTTGAATTATAGAAATGGCTGCTGGGGTGGATTATGTCACTTCTACTCTATATTCCCGCCAAATATCTCCCGCCAAATCTACGTCCTGTCTCTAGACACCAATGCTCTCTCTCTCACACACACATATGCAAACCACTGTCTCCCTTTCAGTCACTATTCTCTGTCTCACTATCAATATCTTCCCTCCCACTTGCACCCTCCAGTGCAAACAAGTTCACAGCTGCTTTGATGTGCGAGAGAGAGGACACCATGCAGAGCGAGAGAGAGGATCGATATTGCACGAACCCACGAGAGCGTGTGATGAAGAGAGATAACGTCATCATCTGTCCCTTTCTAGTTCGGCAACGTAACTACATAATACATGCAGAAATACATAATGCCTACATACAATGAAACATTTATATAAGCATCACTGGAATTAATTTTTAAAAAAATCCCTCATTTTAAAGACTTTTTTTGACATCTCAAAGCTAGGATCGGTGGACATTTGATGACATTTTTCGGAATTTTATAACTGATGTCCCCTTAAGGAAATCTGCTAAAAAGCCCGGGAATTGGAATATAGGAATTGATAGTGGGACTGCTGTGTCACTTATATCCCCGCCAAATATCTCCCGCCAAATCTACTTACTGTCAAAAACGCCATTTTAATGCTCTCTCTTCTCTCTCTCTCTCTCTCATTCTCTCATCCATCTCTCTCTCTCTCTCTCTCTCTCTCTCTCCCCCTTCTCTCGTCTCACTCTCTTTCTCTCGTCACCCTCGCACCATTCCTCCCTCTCTCCATCCCTCACTCATCTCTCACTCTCTCTCTCTCCCTCCCTCTCATTCTCCTCCCTCCCTCTCCCTCCAACCCTCTCTCTCTCACTCTCTCTCACTCTACTCTCTCTCTGTCTCTCTCTCACTCTTCCGCTCATCTAAGCACACACTCTAACTCTCACATCTCACTCTCACTCACGACACCCACACACTCACACACTCTCACTCTCTCTCGTCTCTCTCTCACACTGCCTCTCTTCGCTCCCCACCCACCCTCACGTCTCACACGACACTCTCATCTCTCATTCTGACACTCTCTCCCTCCCCTCCCGACTCCGTCCCTCCCCTCCATACCTCTATCACTCCAACACTCTCTCTACACACACTCGATAGATATCTAATTACTATATCATAATAAGATAGATACACTATCTCTATCCCCTACATATCACTAGATCTCTCTCTAATCATCTCTCTCCGTCTCTTTCGTCTCTCAACTCTCCTCTCTCTCTCTTCCTATCTCTCTCTCTCTCTCTCTCCTCTCTCGTCTCTCTCTCTCACTCTCTCTCTCTCTCTCTCTACTCTCCTCTCTCCTCCATTCCTCTCTCTCTCTCTCTCTCGCTCTCTCCTCTCGCCTCTCTCTCTCTCTCTCGTCCCTCTATCTCCCACTCTCTCGCTCTCTCCCTCTCTCTTCCCACTCACCATCATCATCACACACCTACCTCCCTCTTTCATCCATTCACCCACCTTCTCTCTCTCTTTCACTCCCCTCTCTCTCACTCCATCATTTTCCCCTCACCCCATTTCTCTCTCTCTCTCTCACCACTACGCTCTCTCTCTCTCTCTCTTCTCTCTCTCTCTCTCTCTCTTCTCTTCTCCTCTCTCTCTCTCTTGCCCCCTCTCTCTCTCTCTCTCCTCTCTCTCTCTCTCTCTCTCCTCTCTTTCTCCCTCTACATCTCTCTCTCTCTCTCTCTTCTTCTCTCTCTCTCTCTCTCTACCTCACTCTCTCACTCTCTTCTTCCCTCTCTCTCTCTCTCTCTCGTTCTCCCATCTCTCGCCTCTCTCTCTACCTCTATCTCTCACTCCCTCCCTCCCCCACTCACTCTCTCCCTCCGTCACTCCCTCTCTCTCCCTCTCCCCGTCTCTCTCTCTCTCCCTCCTCCATCATCTCACTCCATCCCTCCTCTCTCTCATCTCCACTCACTCTACCTCTCATCCTCTCTTCCTTGCTCTCAATTCCCCTCTCGATCTCACTCTCACGCTCTCCTCTCTCTTCTCGTCTATCTCTCAATCCCTCCCTCTCTCTCTCCTCTCTCTCTACCCTCCCCTCCCTCCCTCCCTCTCCTCTCTTTTCCTCCCTCCTCCTCTCTCTCTCTCCCTCCCTCCTCCTCTCTCTCTCCCTCCCCTCCTCTTCCTCTCTCTCACTCGTCCATCCTCCTCTCTCTCTCTCCTCTCTCTCTCTCCTCTCAGTCTCTCAACATCCCTCTCATCGTCCCTCTATCTCTCTCTCCGTCTCACTCTCTCCTTCACACTCATACTCTTCTCCTCCTTCTCTCTTCTCTCTCTCTCTCTCACTCTCTACTGCCATACTCTCTCTCTCTCTCTCCCTCTCTCCCTCGCTCCCTCCCTCTCGCGAGCTCTCTCCCTCTCTATCTCGGCTCTCCCCCTCCCCTCCCTCTCCCAATCTCTCTCTCCCTCTCTCTCTCCCACGCTCCCTGCCCCTCTCTCCGCCTCTCCTATCTCCGCTCTATCCCGTCTCCCTCCCTTCCTCTCTCCCTCTCTCTCTCTCATCTCTCGTCTCTGCCCTCCCTCTCCGTCCCTCTATCTCTCCTCACTCCCTCTCACCCTCTCCCTCCCTCCCTCTATCTCTCCCTCCGCCTCCCTCTATCTCTCTCCCCCTCCGCCCCCTCGCTCTCCCGCCCCCGAGGGGGGACCGCTCTCTCTCTCTTCCTCAGCGCGAGCGCGTCCCCTCTCCCCTCCCCTCCCCTCCCACCGTTCAAAACTATATATATATTAAATATATATATATATATATATATATATTTGTCTGTTACGGCGAGGGGCTCGCTCTAGCGGTCGCAATTTTTGTTTGATCGTTACCAAACTCGCATATTTTATCGTTTTGAACTTAAAAAAGAAAAGATCAGTTTCGGTTAATACGGCTGAAAGCTGACCAGCTGGGAGGGGGTTTAGAGGGGAGATTTTCGAAAATTTCGAAATATTTCCGTTACTATAAGCTCGGATCGAAAATTGGTATAAAATCAATCTTATTTAAATTAAATTTCGCGAGCGGAAATATTGTAATATACATTTATTCTACTATCTTGAATATTAACCGAGATATTTGCATTTTATTAGATCGGGGCGGATAACTGAATGAGTGAGTTTTCCCCCAAAAGATAGGACGTGTGGCCGTTTTGTATAAACATTTCGTCTCCTCGTGAAATTTGTCTCTATTGTAAAATTATCACGTTGGGAAATATGCTTTAGTTTACGCAGCCCCTCCCTGGCTGACTTTTTATCAATCGTTTGTGCGCTTTGTTTTTGGCAAGGCAAACGCTTGAAGCCGACAACGAGAGAGTGCAGGGAGCCGGCATAAGACTATCGCCAGCTGAGCGCGCGATTCGTTGCTAGCGATGTAATAAAAAAAAAAAAAACACATGCTCAGTGCACGTTGAAGCGAGAGCATAACATTAAATTCTTTCAAAACACAAAAGTTTTAGAATCTATAACTACAAAAATAGTTGGGGAAGCTAATTTAAAAAAAAGTCCGTCACGCAGGGCTTGCGTATACTAAGCAGATTTCCCACTTGAAGTTTTTATCAATAGAGAAGATACTGCCTAATAACAACTGTAGTAGTAAGAACCCGTAAAACCTAAAACATTGATCGAGAGATAGACCAAATAACGCCCCCAGTAGTTTCTAGCCGCAAAAAACAGTAGACCTAACCTCTAAATACCTATTCACGATGGCTGCGAAGTTATAGAAACGGCCGCCAGAGCTCTCGCCCCGGAAAGTCCGAAACATAGCCTACTGGTGACCACACGCCGAATACAAATTCAAATATCTCGGTTATAATTCAAAGATACAGAATAAATGTATATAACAATATTTATAGTAAATTTTAATTTTGTAATAAATTATCTAAACAATCTATTTCGATCCGACGTAGAGTAATGGAGATATTGGTAATTTTCAAAAATCCTCCCTCTAAACCCCCCTCTCGGCACGTGGAACGATTTCAGCCGTTTACGAACTTGATCTTTCTTTTTACATAAAACGAACTAAATATCGAGTTTTGAGTGTAAGGATTAAACAATAATTGCGACCGCTAGAGCGGTAACAGACAAATATCTAGATACAATAGATAGATAGATAGATATAACCATAGATATTATAATACAGGTTTTGATACGGACCTCATTTTCGGTCATCTACTTGGGGGGGGGGGGGGGGATGGGGGTGGGTAGTAGGATCGATGGACATTTCAAGAAAAAATGTCCGATAAATTCCGTCATGAGAACATACCTCAATAGCTGATTGCCCTTGAGGGAAATCTGCTAATACCCGAATATTTAGCCCAATCGGATATTTCCCGCGCGAGAGAGAGATAGAGAGCGCGGCGGGCGGTAAAAGCGCCAGTCTCTACTACCTACCCTTCTAAATCAGGCAGTATTCCCGCCCAAATATCGCTCCCGCCAAATCTATCAACACCCTGTCTATGAGGAGAGCTCTGTCCGCCTCCCCCACCCTGCCGATCTCACACTCATGAAGAACCTGAAATCTAAGCAGTCTAATTTCTGATTCCTTCGTGAGTTTAAAATCCGGATAAAGCCCTTTTCCTTCCTTCATATTTCATCACGGTATAAGTTCCTGGAGAAACCAAAGTCTCCCATTTTGCGAGTTGCTTAAGTGACAAAAGTTTGGGCATTGTATTTTTTTTGGGCTATGCTTTACTTTGCACCAATAATTTTTGACTATTACCCGTCCACAGTGTTTTTAGGGTTAATACCCACTCGTTGAATTGGATTTGTTAATAATAAATGCAGTTGAATTTTTTATGTAAGACTTCACTGTCCTCCATATTGTCATATTTCCCTCCTCCTGTGCATTATGCATAGATTTGAATTATTAATGTATAAAATTCTAACATACATTAAAATTAATTTTTTTCCATGTGCTGTACCATGGTAGTTCATATTGAAAAGAATTGTTGAGCAAATTTCTCTAAATAACAAAATAAACAACTTTTGTTATGTGCATATTTGCCGAAACCCCAATAGGAAACGAAATATCACTATTATTAATTTCAGGCCTCCCTTACAACCCCCACTCCTGCCCGTCCCTAGAAATGTTGGTATGGCTTATTATAAGGAAGGCGTTAGTGCTAATACACATACCGAGTTTGGTTTAGTTTGGCTGAGTTTTTTTGCCAAATAAAATTGTTGACTTCCACAGTACTTTTTAACGTATAACTCTTTTATACCTAGGTATACGACAAAAGTGTATATAACAAAAGTTACTCCAAATAACAAAATAAAGAACTTTTGTTATGCGCATAGTTGTAGAAAATTCATTAGGAAACAAAATATCGCTATTTTTAATTTCTGGCTTCCCTTACAACCCCCACTCCTGTTCGTCTCAGAGAATATTAACATAGCCTAAAGTCTAAGTTGGGCTAGTAGTAATATACATACCAAGTTTCATAAAATTCGGTTCAGCCGTTTATGCGTGAAAAGGTAACAAACAAACATACACGAAAGAAACAAAATACAGTTATGGTGTCTATGACATGTGAAACGAAAAGTTATCGTGAAATTTCGCGAAAAAAATCAATGTACAGACAGAGGTTACAATTTTATATATATATAGATAGATATATAGCGGTACAGCGGGGGCAGAGGTGGGAAAGAAAACAAAAGGGGGGGGGGAGGAATAACAGCTTTTAATTGACCGTGTATAGATTTGGCGGGAGATATTTGGCGGGAATATTGAGGTGTCACTGTCGGCCTTATATTCCATTTCCCTCGTTTTATTAGCAGATGTCCCCTTAAGGGAAATCAGCTATTGAAATTGTACTCATGACGTGATTTGAGAAACATTTCTTCAAATGTCCATCGATCCTAGTCAGGAGATTTCTTTTTCGAATTTCCAGTGATGTTTATAAGAATATTTGAGAATGGGAGAGAAAGTGAGAGAGAGAGAGAGAGAGAGAGAGAGAGGGAGAGAGGGTGAGAGAGGGAGAGAGATGAGAGAGTGAGAGGAGAGAGAGACGAAAGGGGGGGGGGGGAGGGGGGGGGGGAGATGAGAGAGAGTGAGGTGGGGGGGGGAGAGAGGAGACGAGAGGAAGAGAGGAGAGGGAGAGAGAGAGAGAGACGAGATGAGAGAGAGGGAGAGAGAGAGAGAGAGAGAGAGTGAGACGAGCAGATGTTTAGAGAGAGAGAGAGAGAGAGAGAGAGAGAGAGAGGGATAGGGAGAGAGAGAGAGAGAGGGAGATGGGAGAAAGAAGTGAGAGAGTTCGAGAGGAGGAAATGAGAGGGAAATGAGGTGTATCAGTATAAGGGTTGAGGGGGGGGGGTGTTTATCCAGTTTCCTGTGCTCCATATAACCACCTTAACAACCCTCCTACTCCCCATAATCCCTTCCTAACCCCTTTTCAAGGCTCAATTCATAACAACTAATTCCTAAATAGTCTCCGTTTATTATGAGCCTGAGAGTAAAATGTTATTATAAACCATCTTATTGAGACTATTGATGCTCTACAATTGTTGTTTTTATGCACTTTTTCTCTTATCGGCAAATATTAACCGAGATATTATGCGTGATTATTCTTTAAGTTATATGATGTCACTGTGGTGTAGCATAAGTTTAGTGTTCTCGGATCTAATCTATTTTAGCTATTTGTAACACAAAACTCCTAATATCCGTTATTATGGAGCTGAGAGTAAAATGTTATAAAACCATCTTGTTGAACTATTGAGCTTACAATTGTTGTTATAATGCACTTTTTCTCTATGTAAATATTAACCGAGTATTAGCGTTTTTTCTTCAATAAAGTGTAGCATAAGTTTAGTGTCTCGGACACTAATCTTTTTTAGCTATTCAATACAAAAATACCAAATATCTGCATTATTATGAGTTGGACAGTAAAATGTTATAAAGCCAATCTTTTTGAACTATTTATGCTATACAATTGGAGTTATATTGCACTTTTTCTCTATCGCAAATATTAACCGAGATATTAGCGTTTTTTTCTGTTATAAGGTGTTGAAGAAGGTTAGTATCTCGGACCTAACTTATTTTCTAGCAATAGGTTTATTATTTCCTTTCAACGAAATTCCCGTAATCTTATCAGACGACCTTAGAGCAGATAACGCTAATGCAAAAATCTCACGTGATTAATTCGCAATTGTTTGAACAATAAATCGATATTTGAAGTGTGCAATCACTCATTTCAATTACAGTAATGTAAGTACGTTGCTCGAAAATAATTCGTGTGAATCACATGTAATTCTATTTCTGACTCATTTGAGCCATTCGGTGATGTAGATAGAATTTCCGGGTTTTAGGAGAACACGAAAGGCCCGTTTGACACAAACGTCTGCGTTACAAAGAATTTCCCAAATTTTCTTGAGTGATCTTAAATTCTCTATTTATAAGTGACTCTATTAAAAGTTTGCAAATATCTCGGTTAATATTTCCGATAGAGAAAAAGTGCATATAACAACAATTGTAGAGCATCAATAGTTCAACAAGATTGGTTCTATAAACATTTTACTCTCTAGACTCATAATAACGGAGGATATTGGGAAATTTTTTGTTAAGATCTAGCCTATAAAATATCACCCCTGTGCAAAAACCCCCCCAATTTACTATTTTTAAAGAGGATACGCTAATATCTCGGTTAATATTTGTGGATAGAGTGACAAAGTGCCTATAACAACAATTGTAGAGCATCAAAATAGTTCAACAAGATTGGTTTCTATAACAATTTACTCTCAGGCCTCATAATAACGGTGATATTTCCTGGATTTTTTGTAATAGAATAGCTAAAAATATCACCCACTGTGCAAGGGACCGAATTTACTATTTTTTACAAGAGAAACGCTAATATCTCGGTGAATATTTTGTGATAGAGAACAAAGTGCATATAAACAACAATTGTAGTGCATCAATATTTCAAACAAGATTTGGTTTCTAATATTATTTTATCTCTCAGATCTCAATAATAAACGGAGATATTTGGAATTTTGTTTAGGAATACTGAATAGTTTTAAAGGTCTGAGATTTTAACCTTGATTCAACACTTTATTAAAGGAAAACGCTTAATATCTCGGTTAATATTTTGCGCATAAGAGAAAAAGTGCATATATCAACAATTGTAGAGCATCAATAGATAACAAGAATGGTTCTATAACAATTTTACTTTTCAGACTCATAATAACGGAGACTATTTGGACATTTTTGTTAAGAATAGCTATAAAATATCACCCCTTTGCAACAATTTACTTTTTTAAAGAAAAAAACGCTAATTATCTAGGGTGAATATTTACTCTAGAGAAAAAGTGCATAAAACAAAAATTGTAGAGCATCAATAGTTCAACAAGATTGGTTCTATAACATTTTACTCTCAGGCTCAGAATAACGGAGATATTTGGAATTTAAGCCACAACTATTCCTAGGTCAGGATCGGTGGACATTTGGCTGTATTTTCCTAGGATGAGCAGATGTTCTTTGAACGGTCAATATAATGTAAATATTCTGTATGTTTTTGCTATGAGCTATAAGTTTATATTTTTTTTTCTAAAGAGCTGTTAAGTCTTCTGCTCCGAAGGACATCCATTACAGCCAACGAGATTATCCATCGGTCCGTAAATCCATAGAGATACTCTTTAGCGTTTCCCGCCAAAATAAAACCCGGGAATATCTCCCTTATCAGCGGATTTCCCTTATCAGTTTTTTTGTGGGCATTTTCCCTTCCAAATGTCCATCAGTCCTATGTGAACCAAGATATGACGGGGAGGTTATCATTTGCTCTAGCGAGTCGTAATTTTTGTTTCGATCGTTACCAAACTCGATATTAAGTCGTTTTATGTTAAAAGGAAGATCAAGTTGTTTAACGGCTGAATTCGGGACAGTGGGAGGTGGGGTTTAGAGGGAGGATTTTCCCCGAAAATTCGAAATATCTCCGTTACTATACGTCGGGATCGAAAAACATTGTACAGAATCAATCTTATTGCAAATTGAATCCTTATTTATATATGAAATTTGTAACCTCATGTCTGTTACAATGATTTTTTTCGCAAATTTTCACGATAACTTTTCGTTTCACATGTCATCGACACCATAACTGCATTTTGTTTCTTTCGTGTATGTTTGTTTGTTTGTTACCTTTTCAATGCATAAACGGCTGAACCGAATTTTATGAAACGTGGTATTTCTATTACTACTGACCCAACTTAGACTTTCGGCTATATTAATATCCTCTGAGTCCGAACAGGAGTGGGGGTTGTAGGGAAAGCCTGAAATTAAAATCAAGCGATATTTCGTTTCCATCATTGTTTTTTCGGCAAATATGAACATAACAAAAGTTGTTTATTTTGTTAGAGTAAAACTTTTGTTATATACATTTTTGTTCGGTTTATACCGAATTTTACGAGATATATTGCTAAAACCTCTATTGGGGAGCGATAATTTTATTTGGGATAAAAGACCCAACTGAAATAAATAAAAGTCCATCACGCAGGGGCTGCTGTAAACTAAGCAGATTTCCCACGTGAAGTTTTTACAATAGAGAAATCTGCCTAGTAATAACCTAATTTCTCACGAGGACGAATAGTTAGTGAAACGGCCACACTAGCGCTAGTGCGCCTCGGCGGAAACTCCCAATACTTTAACCAACCACACTCACAATACAATCCAAAATATCTCGGTTAATATTCAAGATACTGAAATAAAATGTATATTACAATCATTTATAGTATATTTAATTTGCAATATGATTGGTTCTATACACTTTTTTGATCCGACGTATAGTAACGGTGATATTTCGATTTTTTTCAAATCCCCCCCTCTAAAACCCCCCTCCCACTGGTTCGATTTGAGCCATTAACGAACTTGATCTTTCCTTTTTACATTTAAAACGATTAAATTTCACGATGTTTGGTAACGATCAACACAAAAATTGCGACCGCTAGAGCGTTAACCAGGACCAAATATATATATATCTATATATATATATATATATCTATATATATATATATTATATATATATATATATATATATATATATATAGATATATATATATATATAATTATATATATATATATATATAGATATATATATATATATATATATTTATATATATATAGATATATATAATATAATTTTGAACGGACCTCATTTTCGTCTATCTCTCCTGGGTAGGATCGATGGACTTTTGAAGAAATTTTTCGAAACTCGCGTCATGGAGTACGACCTCAATAGCTGATTTCCCTTAAGGGAAATCTGCTAAAGAAAAAACTTTCGGTATGTGTATTAGCAACTAACCGCACTTTCATTATAATAAGCCAGACCAACATTTCTTAGGGGGACGGGCCAGGAGTGGGGGTTGTATATGGGAGGCCTGAATTTTTAATAAATTAGCTGTATATAGTTTTCTACTGGTTTTTCTGCAAATATGCACATGAAAAATAGTTGTTTATTTTGTTATTTAAAGTAACATTTGTGATATCATTTTGGCCGCATATCAAAGTATAAACGATATATACATTAAAAACTAAAGCGGACCCAACAGTTCTGTTCTTTTATAAAAAAATATAAAAATACAACCATTAGTCGGTCAGCGATGATTTCCGGGCATTGCCGTGTATATTAGCTAGATCGTATATACAAAATATAGATGATATTTAATAATAATAAATGCTATCCATGAATATGATTTGAATTATTCCCGGTGATGTCAAACAGCGGAGAGGGAATGATTAGAGACTTATTTTTCATTTATTCTACAAATGTAAATTTTTTTTTACTGTAATCGTTGAATAATGGTAACATTACTAAACTGAAATGAGTGAAGAAAGTGAAACATTTGCAATAGAGTGAAGAAAGTAATCACTTTGTTTCACAAGTGAAGAAAGTGAATTGCCTTCTTAATTAGTAATAAGTATAAAATTAAAAAATAATTTGAAGTTGGAAATTAAATGTTTCTTAACATTGTAAGGATTTATTTTAACAAAATAAATTGAAATGTGAATGATTTATTGGTGGAAATAATCGATATATTTTAAAATTTAAATATAATATTAATTACCTTCCTTGTTTATAACGTGCACTTGTTTATAACTGCTCTACTTGACATTCATCACTAGTTGTTTTATAACTATGCTTATAATCCTTGCCAAACAAACTTTTCACATACCATTATCTTGCACAACATCCTAATTTTGTCTCAAATTCTTGCTTAGATCTGTTCATGTATTACACGATTACTCAGAAAAAAAATTTAATATTATCACTCGTGACAAAAAGTAAGTAATTTACAACTCTCGTCAAATTACCAGACTCCGCTTCGCTCGATGTGGCTAAACGTTTCACTCGAGTTGGAAAATGATCTACTTTCGTCACTTGGATAATTAAAATTAACTATTCTATTACGTCACCCAACGGACCATTACGGGGAAAAAATGCCGCCCCTAGACGGGAAGAACAGTTGTACACGATCAAAGCATTGCCAAAAACACGAATAAAAATCTTTCTGCCTCAAAATCATTTTCCCGAGCGAACCGAGTGTAACCTTACTATAAATATTGTTATATACATTTATTCTCTATCTTGAATCTTAGCCGAGAATATTTGCCATTTTTCAGTTTTCATCCTCGAGCAAAGCCCCCATCCTGCTTCGTGTCACAATAAAACAATACTCTTGTTATATAATAAACCGCATTATTCCAAGCTTAAATACCAAATATTGTTTTTCGAGAAGGAGGACCTTTATTATACGTTCTCTCGTGCTATAGTACTATAGCTGGTGCGTGGTAGCATACCGCCCAGCCTGCCGGGTTGATGGGCCACTATTTTCTATAAACAGAGAAGGAAGGTAATCCGGGCGCGAACTTCTATTCACACCAATAGGGAAGGCTGGCATATATCCCCCATATCTCTCTCTACTATCTCCTCTCTCTCTCTCTCTCTCTCTCTCTCTCTCTCTCTCTCTCTCTTTCTCTTCTCTCCTAACGGTCATATCTCCCCTCTCGCATCTCCCCTGGAAACTTTTCTCACATCATTAGGAAATCTGCATAAAAGCTTAATATTCACATTCAGCCTAAGTATTCATACTCAGCTACCTCAGTAATTAGGTACATAATAATCCAATCTTTGTTGTGAACTATTGATGCTCTACCAATTGGTTGTTATATGCACTTTTTCTCTATCTTAAATATTAAACCGAGATATTAGCGTTTTTCTAAAAGTGTTACACAATGTTAGTATACTCAGACCTAATTCTATTTGTTCTAGCTAGTCAAATATTCCAATATCTCCGTTATTATGAGGGCCTGAGAGTAAAATTGTTATAGAACCAATCTTGTTGAACTATTGATGCTCTACAATTGTTGTTATATGCACTTTTTCTCTATCTTATATATTAACCGTGATATTAGCCCCCGTTTTTTCTTATAATTTCACAAGCATTAGTATCTGAGACCTAATGTATTTTAGCTACTCTCACCAAAAATTCCAAATATCTCCGTTATTATGAGCTCTGAGAGTAAAATGTTATAGAACCAAATTCTTGTATGAACTTTTGATGCTTACCAATTGTTGTTATACCGCACCTTTTTTCTCTAGCGTAAATGTTTACAGAGTTATTAGCGTTTTTCTGTAATAATGTGTTGAACAAGGTTATATCTCGGACCTAAATCTATTTTAGCTATTCGCAACAAAAATTCAATTATCTCCGTTATTATGAGTCTGATGTAGTAAAATGTTATAGAACCCATCGTGTTGAAACTATTGAAGCTCTTACAAATTATTGTTGTTAATTATGCAACTTTTCTCTATCCGTAAATATTAACCGAGATTTATTAGCGTTTCTTTTTACTGTAATAAAGTGTTACGTGATTGAACAAGGTTAGTATCTCGGACCTAATCCTATATGGTTTAGCTATTCGCCATAACAAAAAATTCCTAAATATCTCACGTTATTATGAAGTCTGAGAGTATAAAATTGTTATAGAACATCTTGCTGAAACTATTGATGCTCTCAATTTGTTGTTCTTTATATGCAACTTTCTCTATGTAAATATTAACGAGATATTAGCGTTTACTTTAGAAAGTGTGTCGTACGTTCGGGCGCCATTTATGGATTTTCCTAACAAAATTCTCAAATATCTCCGTTATTATGAGCCTGAGAGTAAAATGTTTATAGAACAATGATCTTGTTGATACTACTGATTGCTCTACAGAATTGTTGTTATATGCACTTTCTTCTCTATCGTAAATATTTTTAAAACCGTGAGATTATTAGCGTTTTACTTTTGAGAAAAGTGTTGATCTGTCCCCCAGTTCGGGCGCCATTTATTTGATTTTCCTAACAAAATTTCCAAAATATCTCCGTTATTATGAGTCTGAGAGTAAAATGTTATAGAACCAATCTTGTTGAACTATTTATGCTCTACAATTGTTGTTATATGCACTTTTTCTGTATAGTATATATTAACCGAGATATTTGTTGTTTTCTGTTGTAGATCAAGCAGAATGAAGGTACACTCGGTGAGGATATCATCGCTTCGGCGTCTACGGCGCTTCGCCGACTCCATTTCCGGGGAGCTTCGAGAAAAGGCAAGCTGCCTTCGAGCATCGGCTCCAGCCAGAACACCTCGACGGACTCGGCCAACACCGTCATCACTATGGTAGGTACGATTTGATGACGTCAGGAGTCACTTTCCGTTGTATGTTTTGTCTTAAAGTTAGTCCGATATAAATGAGACTTTAGATTTATTAGTGAGGGAGAGGGAGTGATGAGAGAGGAAGGGGAGGGGGAGAGAGTGATTGGGGAACAAAGTGAGAGAAAGAGGGAGAGTGAGAGTTAGGGCGAAGTGTGAGGGAAGAGAAGGGCGGGTAAGTGGGGAGGAAAAAGGTGAGAGCTAGAGCAGAGGAGTGATGGGGTGAGAGAGTGAGGGAGTTAGTGGGAGAGTTCATGGGCGAAGAGTGCTTTAGAGAGGGGGGTAAGTGTGTCAGAAAAAAGTGGCGGCTAGAGCATCGCTATTATGTGGAGCGAGTGTAAGTGAGTTTTCGTTCTTGCCCCGAAGATTTATTGAGAGAGTGTGGGTAATAACTTCGTTCGAACCAAAAGTAGAGCATACAATCCGGAGAGTGACGGGGAGGGCAGAAGAGGGGCGGGAAAGAGCAGTTGGAGAGACGTGGACGAGTGAGGGGAAGAGCGTGGGGTTAAGGTTGGGAGTGCAAAAGGGGTCATAAAGCGATGTAGTGATGGGAAGAGGGGGGTGCCAGTGAGAAGGATAGAATTGCTAGCTTGAGGGAAAGAGAGAGGGGGGTAAGGTGGGGCGAAAAGGGAGAGCTAATAGCAGAGAGTGAGGGAAAGGGTGGGAACGTGCGTTGGGAGGAGATATGCGAAGCGTGGGGGAGAGTGGGGGGACCTGTGAGGTGCCGAGGAGGTGAATGAGAGATGGAGGAGCATGCGTGGAAGATAGAGGGAGAGAGAGTGTGAGAGAGAGTAGAGTGGTCGTGAGGGCGCGAAGGAGAGTTGAGAGAGGGACGGGGCGGATGAAGTGGGTGAGTGAGGGCGGGAGGAGGGGGAATAAGTGCGAGGAGGTGATTGGGAGATGGAGGAGATGACGAGAGGGGTAGGGGAATGAGGTGGAGAGTGAAAGGGAGTTAGGAGGGTAAGTGGGAGGAGGGTGAGTGGGAAATGGTAGGAGTATGAGTGGTAGGAAAGGACAGAGGGAGGGATAAGTGCGAGGAGTAGTTAGTGGGAGAAAGAGGGTGAGAGAGACGGGGATATGCAAGGAGGTGAATGGGAGAGAAGTGGGAGAGGAGACGGGGATAAGTGCGAGGAGGGGAGTGAGGAAATGAGTGGAGACAGAGAAAGAGAGAGAGGGGGGGATTAAAGTGCGAGGAGAGGGTGAGTGGGGGAGGGAGGCGATGAGTGGGAGAAGAGAGGGGAGAGGTGGGGTTAAGTGCGATGGAGGGGAGTGAGGAACATGAGTGGGAGAAGAGAGGAGGTGGGGGGATAAGTGCGAGGAGTTGAGTGGGAGAGTGAGGAGATGAGTGGGAGAAAGAGGGAGAGAGGGGGGATAAGTGCGAGGAGGTTAGTGGGGGAGTGAGGAGATGAGTGGGAGAAAGAGGGAGAGAGGGGGGGAGAGGGGGGATAAGATAAATAATTATAACATTTTGTTGTATCAGGGTGTTATGTTTGAAGGTCATTTTTCAGGTGACGGTAGACACTGACGACGGGAGCGGGTGCCCGCCCTCTGTGGCACTCTTGGAGGACCTCGCAGCCCAGGATGAGCCCGACGAGGAACTCGAGTGCAGGCAGATCCCTAGAGTGCCCTTCAAGAGGCTCAAACTCCTCTCAAAGAGATACGCCAAGAGCAACTTCGAGGACGAGGTGAGCCACAGGAATAAAGGCATTTTCCCGCCAATCTGTATTGTTGTCCAGCCTTATAATAATGCTTTGTTCCTGCCACTAATGATTATTTTCCCGCCTAAAAATATGCATTTTCTGCCAATAATAATGTTTTCTCGTTTTAAAATAATGCTTTTCCCGCCTATAATGATACTTTTCCCGCCATATAATTATGGTTTTCCCGCCAGTAATACGCTGTTGAGTTTTTTTTCCCTGCCCGCCCATAATAAGGTTTCTCCCACCGAATAATTTATGGTTGCCTGCCTAATATAATAAAGCGTTTTCGCGCCAATTATAATGTTTTCCAGCCCAAATATATCTCGTATTCAAACGGCTCTAGAAATATTGCCGCTCTCTCTCTCTCTTCAGCTTCTCCCCTCCCTCTCACTCTCTCTCTCTCTCTCTCGCGCTCTCTCTCTCTCTCTCTCTCGTCTCTCTCTCTCTCTCTTTCTCTCTTCTCGGTTCTCTTCTTTCCTCCCCTCCCTCCCTAGATCCCTCCCGTCTCTCGCGAGTGCAGGCAGATCCCTAGAGTACCCTTCAAGAGGCTCAAGCTCCTCTGAAAGAGATACGCCAAGAGCAATTTCGAGGACGAGGTGAGTCAGAGGAAAGATAAAGGGCGCTTTACGCCAATAAAAAATGTTTTCCCGCCTAAAATAATGCTTTTCCCGCCATTAATAGTGTTTACCCGCCCAAATATTCGTGAGAGGAGTAGAGGCTAAGTGTGTCGACTAGTCACATTCAGCATCCTTGTTTCCTCTTATATATTAACCGTTTTGAATGAGATTTGGTATTTAAACCATCAAAAGCTCTAGTTCGAGCAATTTGTACAAATTTGTTGGTATAGATATCTCTGTTAGTATATCAGATTTAACAAAAATGTATAAGATAAAAATTTATTAATTAATATTAAATCTCCAATAAGTTTGGTTCTATACAATTTTTCGATTAGACGAATAATAATGGATATATTTCGAATTATTGATGTCATTCACTTTTGACAGATGATGGCCACGTGGTCGCTAACTGTCAAAAAGGAAGTTTGCCTCATAGTCTACTGATAACACAGATTGATAACGTTATTACATTTGATAATGTGGTCGATACGATAACAGTGACATCATTGCTCTCTTCCGAACGTTTTCCCGCCCGTAATAATGTTTTCCCGCCTAAAATAATGCTTTTCCCGCCTAAAATAATGCTTTTCCCGCCAATAATAATGCTTTTCCCGCAAATAATAATGCTTTTCCCGAAATTATTAGATGTTTACACGCCCAAATAGAAGTATTACAAGGGCCGCTTACATAATGCTATCTCTCTCTCTCGCACGCTCCTCCCCCTCTTTCTCTCGCCCCTCTTTCTCCCTGCTCCCGCCTGCTTTCTCTCTCCACTCTCAGGCTCTCTCTCCCTCTGCCTCCCCCTCTTTCTCTATATCTTGCTCTCCCCACACCCTTTCTCTTGTCACTGTCTCACTCTCTCTATCCTCTAGCTTTCTCACTCTCACGCTCTCTCTCTCTGAGAATCTGCATAAGTTATTCAGCTATTATTGAATACTCTCAACTCAAATCTTCAGTGATTATAGAGGCCCTTCATTTGAATAGCTTTTGAATTAAGATAGAATTGAATAACGGCCAATTATTATTGGCTGAGGAGGTGACGATGAGGGGGGGGGGAACCCCGACATTTCCGCCAACACCCCCCCCATCAACAACTGACCGCCCCAATTCCAAAATGTCACACGGCTGTGGGTTAGAACCTTCTCATTGAATAGACATAACTCTCCGGCTCTCTCTCACCTCTCTCTCTCTCTCTCTCTCTCTCTGTCTGTCTCTGTCTCTCTCTCTCTCTCTTCTCTCTGTCTGTCTCTGTCGGTCTCTCTGTCTGTCTCTCTCTTCTCTCTCTCTCTCTCTCTCTCTCTCTCTCTCTCCATCCGCCCTAAG
This sequence comes from Riptortus pedestris, assembly GCA_019009955.1. Taxonomy (NCBI): domain Eukaryota; kingdom Metazoa; phylum Arthropoda; class Insecta; order Hemiptera; family Alydidae; genus Riptortus; species Riptortus pedestris. The sequence continues at coordinate 3,399,943 of JADPXZ010000007.1, forward strand.
CTCCCTCCCTCCATCTCCATCTCTCTCTAAACCATCCTCACACCCTCCCCCCTCTATCCATCACTCTCTCCCTCCACTCCATGCCTCTCTCCGTCCATCCCTCCATCTCCCCTCTCTCTCTAACCATCCCTCCATCTCCATCTCTCTCTAACCATCCCTCCACACCCTCCCCCCTCTATCCATCACTCTCTCCCTCCATCCATCCCTCTCTCCGTCCATCCCTCCATCCAGCCCTCTCTCACCCTCCATCCATCCCTCTCTCCGTCCATCCCTCCATCTCCCCTCTCTCTCTAACCATCCCTCTCACCCTCCCCCCTCTGATCCATCACTCTCTCCCTCCATCCATTTCCCTCTCTCCGTCCATCCCTCCATCTCTCTCTCTCTCTAACCATCCCTCCATCTCCCTCTCTCTCTAACCATCCCTATCACCCTCCCCCCCTCTATCCATCACTCTCGTCCCTCCATCCATCCCTCTCTCCGGTCCATCCCTTGTCATCCATCCCTCTCTCCCGCCATCCATCTCTACTCTCCCTTCATCCCTTTGCCTCCATTTCTCTCTCCCTCCCCTCTCTCTCCACTTCCCTCCCTCTCTCGATCGCTCCCTCCTATCCCTCCCTCCATCGGTCCATCCCTCCTGCTTCTATCCGTCAGCTCTCTCGGTCCATCTCACTCCTCTCACTTCCCTCCCTCCATCTCTCTCTCCCTCCATCCATCCAGCTCTCTCCCTTCAATCTTACACAACCATCTCTCCCGCCCTCCCCCGCTCTCTCTTCCACCCCTCCCTCCTCTCCCTACTTCCTTCCCTCCATCCGTCCCTCTCTCTCTCCATCCCTCCCTCTCTCCTCCATCCCTCTCAACACTCCCTTCCTATATATATATATATATATTATATATTTATATATATATATTATATATAATATATATAGAAAATTCCAGGCGGTCTAACCTAGGGCTAACGACCCTTCACCTTGGGATTTCCATTGGGTTTTCCCATTTCCGTGTCGGGCTTTCCCCTCAGCAGCAAGGCCTAAGTCGTTTTCACAATCAGTTGCAGTCAAGTGCCCCCGCCGTTATGTTGACAACACTTCTCTCTCTTCTAAGCATGGTTTATGCGTATGTAACATATATCTATCTCGTAGTTATGAATAGGGATTCACAAGAGGGGAATTTAAAGTAAAGGGAATTATGGGTAGTTGGTGAGGCCCCCCGCAAGGCCCCCCAGGCCTCGTCGCTGGCTGGATGTTTGTCGCGCTGTTGAACACCAATCTTAGAACTAGTTCGAGGGGGCTCGGGGCTCTCGGCTCTCTACCCTAATATTTCCGCGCCCGCGAACTCGACAAAAACGAAAAACTTACAGCCTTTTTGCAATGTTTCTTCCTCCAAAGAGGGAGGATAGACGGGAAAAATTATAAGGTGTGTATTGGAGGCCCGTCAGCTCTGGATGGACTTGGTGGAACCCGTCTAGTCTCAGTTCGGGGCTTCGGGCCTCTCTACCTATATTTCCCGCGCGACTCGGAAAACTACTTAGCTTTGCAATGTTTCCAAGAGGGAAATTATGGGTTGTTTTGGGGTTGGAGGCCTCGTCGCTTGGAAGAGCATTCTAGACATGTTCGGGGCTCGGCTCTCTACCTATATTCCCCGCGACTCCGAAAAACTAGACTAGGCCTAGCAAATGTTCCCAAGAGGGAAATTATGGGTATTTTTGTTGGAGCCCGTCGCTGGAACCCATCTAGGACTTTAGTTCGGGGCTTGGCTCGGCTCTGCACTCTCTACCTATATTCCCGCGACTCCGAAAACTCACTTAGCCTTGCAATGTTCCAAAGAAGGGAATTGTGGGGTTGTGTTGGAGGCCGTCGCTGGAACCCATCTAGACTATAGATTCGGGGCTCGGCTCTCTACCTATATTCCCCGTCGATCTCGAAAAACTACTAGGCTTGCAACTGTCCAAGAAGGAATTATGGGGGTTTGTTGGAGGCGTCGCTGGAACCCATCTAGACTAGTTCGGGGCTTCGGGCTCTTCTAACCTATATTCCCGGCGACTATCGAAAACTACTAGCACAATTGCAATGTTTTCCAAGAGGGAATTAATTATGGGTGTTGGATGCGTTTTCGCTGGAACCCATCTAGACTTAGTTCGGGGCTCGGGCTCTCTCCCATATTCCCGCGACTCGAAAAAACTATTGCCTTGCCCAATGTTTCCAAGAGGGAATTTTGGGTGTTTGTTGGAGGGCGCTCGCTTGGAACCCATCTAGACTAGGTTCGGGGGGGCTCGGCTCCTCTACCTATATTCCCGCGACTCGAAAACTACTAGCCGTGCAGGTTCCAAGAGGGAATTATGGGTGTTGGAGGCGTCGCTGGAACCCATCTAGAGGGAATTATTGGTCTCTCTCTCTCTCTCTCGCTCTCTCTCTATCTCTCGCTCTATCTATCTCGCGCTCTCTCGCTCTCTTTCACTCTCGTTGACCCCCTCGTGTCTTAATCGCTCTCTCCTCTCTCACACACTATTTCTCTATCTCTTTCCCCCTCTTTCGGTATTCTCTTTCCCCCTCTTGCTGGATCACTTCTTTACCTCCTGTTTCCCTGTCTTTCCCCCCTCTTTCTCAATATCTCTTTCACCCTTTTTCTCGATTTCTTTCACCCTCTTTCTCTATCACTTTTCCCCCTCTTTCTATTATTCTTTTCCCCCCTCTTTCTCGATTTCTCTTTCCTTTCCTGTGTTTCCTGTCTCTCTTTTTCAATCTCTTTTTCACCCTATTTCTCTATCTCGTTACCCTTCTTTCTCCCTCTTTCTCGATATCTCTTTTCCCTTCTGATTCCCTGTCTCTCTTTCCCCCTCTTTCTCAATCTCTTTTTCCCCCTCTTTCTCTATCTCTTTCCCTTCTTTCTCTATCTCTTCTCCCCCTACTTTCTCTATTATCTTTCTCCCCCTTTCTCTATTTTCTTTCCCCCTCTTTCTCGATCTTTCTTTTCCTTCTCTCTCTCTGTCTCTCTTACCCACCCCCTCTTTCTCTATCTGCTCTTTCCCCCTCTTTCACTATCTCTCTCTTCTTTCCCTCTCTATCTCTTTTTCCCTCTATCTCTCTTCCCCCTCTCTAATCACTTTCTCTTTTTCATCCTCTTTTTCTATCTTCCTTTCCCCCCTCTTTCTCTACCTCTATCTTTCCCCTCATTCTCTATCTCTCTTTCTCCACTCTCTATCTCTTTCCCTCCTACCTCTTTCTCACTCTCTCTATCTCCCTTCCCCTTTACTTCTCCCCCGCCCACTACTACTAGCCTTGCAATGTTCATTAGCGAATTTCCTTAACATTTTCACACGTCCGAAGTATAATCCGCTTTTCAGCAGCTCTTCAATTCCCTTTTACTTCTTCTTCTGTTCTCTTCTCAGGTACGACACGGACGAGGTTCTTCGGGGTTCGCAGCCGAGCAGATGACCATAGACTCAGAGTACGGCTCCGTCGACCCCCCTTCGTCGCCGCCACTCCCCGACTCGCCGACATCGAGGAGCAAGCAGGAACTCATTGTAAGCATACTAAAGGACCTACAACCCACTGCAAGAGTTGAAAAAACCCACTGCATGTCCTATGTGAGTCACGAGATAAAAACCGTAATATCCAACCTTATTTCTCCGTTATTTTTAGTCCCAGCACAAAAACACACATAACCAATTTTTATCAGCACAATGAAAATTTCCTACAATTTTATGTTTTATACATGTTCTCTCTAAATTTAATATTAACCGAAGATATTTGAAATTTAAAATTTACACCCCTCAATAAACCCACTCTCCTAAGTGTTCCCTTTATTTTTCAAGTATTTTCTCTCTTACTTCACACACTTCCCGCTGCTCCGTTATTATGGCTGTATCCATAAAAAACACACTAACAATTTTATGCACATTAAAATTTCCTACAATTTATGTTCTATACACTTTTTCGCTGTATTAATATTAACCGAGAATTAAATTTCATGCAATTTTAAATTTACACCTCAATACCCCTCTCCTAAGTGTTCCCTATATTTTTTCAAGCACATTTTCTCACTTATAATCCAAATATCTCCGTTATTATGAGCTCGTATCGCAAAAACACACATAACCAATTTTATAGACATGAAAATTTCCTACAATTTATGTTTCTTTACACTTTTTTCGCTGTATTCCAATATTAACCGAGATATTTGCTTTTTTAAATTTACACCCCCTCATTAAACCCCTTATTCCTAAGTTTTCCCGATATTATTTCAATCATTTTCTCACTTATAATCCAATTATCTCCGTTATTATGAGTTGTATCAACAATACAACACATAAACCAATTTTATAGCACATTAAAAATTACTATTATTTATGTTCTTTCCCTTTTTCGCTTGTATTCAATATTAAAACCGAGATATGTGCAATTTTAGATTTAGCCTGAATATAGAATCCCCCCACTCCTTCACTATATTCAGTAATTTCCATGCATTTTCTCACTTATAAACCCAAATATCTCCGTTATTTGAGTCTCATCACAAAATACTTTAGAAACCAATCGCCTATAGGGCATTAAATTTCCTACACTTATGTTACATCCAGATTTAATTTTTCTATCAGTGTTCAATGCAAGAATAACGGATATATTTGCATTTGAATTTTTACACCCATCAATAAACCCCCTCTCCTAATGTGTTCGCTATATGTTTCAAGCATTTTCTCAATTATAATCCCAGATATCTGTTATTACTGAGTTGGAATCACACAAATAAAACATAACCAATTTTATAGCACATTTAAATTTCTTGCAATTTATGTTCTATACACTTTTTCTCTAGATTCAAGATAAACGTGAGATATTTGCATTTGCGAAATTTTTACACACATCAATTGAACCCCTTCCTTAGTGTTCCGCTATATGTTTCAAGCATTTTCTCACTTATAAACCAGATTTCACCGTTATTATGAGTTGACTCACCACCCCACACACTAACCAATTTTGTATAGCACATTAAATTTCTTACAATTTATGTTCTGATACACCTTTTTCTCTAAATGCAAAGAATAATTCTGATATTTGCATTTGAAATTTTTACAACCATTCAATAAAACAACTATCCCTAAGTGTTCGCTATATGTTTTCATGACATTTTCTCCTACTTATAATCCAGATCATCACACCGTTATTATGAGTTGAATCACACCAAAAAACACACATTAAACATTTTATATCAAATTTATAATTTCCTACAATTTATTGTTCTATACACTTTTCTCTAAATTCAAGAGGAATAACGGAGATATTAATCTGCATTTGAAAAAATTTTTACACCCATCCATAAACCCCATCTCCCTTATTTGTTCTTAATTATTCCCTCACTTAAACCCATTATATCTCCGTTTTTTTGAGTCTCATCAACACAAATACTTTAGAAACAATCTTTTATGTATAATAATGCCATTAAAATTTCTTACAAATTTCATGTTTATAACACTTTTTTCTCTAAATTCATTTTTAACTCTAGAGTGCTTATTTGCATTTTTTGTTTTAGGCTCCAGTTAACCCCCACCCCTTCTTCATATTCAGTTTTATTTCCCACGTATTTATCACTTAAAACCCATCATTTCTCCGTTATCTTTATTAGTTCCATCACAAAATACTTTAGAAACCAATCTTATAGTGCTATTAAATTCCTCTACTATTTATGTTCTATACACTTGTTCTCTAAATTCACAAATAACTGTGATATTTGCATTTGCAATTTTGACACCCATCAATAAACACCATCTCCTTATTTGTTCTTAATTATTCCCTCACTTTAACCCAAATATCTCCGTTATTTTTGAGTCGGAAACAAAATGCCTTATAACCAATTTTTATAGCACATTAAATTTTCTACAAATTTTGTTTCTATACACTGTTTTCTCTAAATTCAATACATAACGGAGATATTGGCCCATCTTTTAGTATTAGCCTCCAGTTAACCCCCACCCCTTTTCATATTCAGTTATTTCCACGTATTTCCTCACTTAAAAACCCGAATATCCTAGTTATTATTTGTCCAATGACAAAAAAACACCCTTAACCAATCTTATAGCACATTAAATTGTCTACAATTTGTGTTCTATACACTATTTCTCTAAATTCAATTATAATGGAGATATTTGAATTGTTAGTTTTTAGGCTCCAGATAACCCCCACCTATTCTTCATATATAGTTATTTCCAGTTATTTCCCTAACTTTAAAACCCCAAATATCTCCGTTATTATTAATCCAATCACAAAAACACACATAACCAATCCTTTTAGAACATTAAATGTCCTACAATTTATCTTCTATCACTTTTTTCTCTAAATTCAATAATAACGCGTGATATCTGCATTTGAAATTTTGACACCCATCAATAAACCCCATCTCCTTATTTGTTCTTAATTTATTCCTCATTAAACCCATATATCTCCGGTATTTTTGAGTCGGATCACAAAATGCCTTATAACTAATCCTTGTGAAACATTAAATTTCCTACATTTATCGTTCTAGTACACTTTGTCTCTAATTTCATTAATAACGGGAGATATTTGCATTTGTACATTTCTGCTATATACCTACTCAATAACCTCTCACTCGCTTCATATTGTAACTTGAGAATTTTTAGGTATTTTCCTCACACATTTATAACCCAAAATATCTCCGTTATTATGAGTTCGATCACAAAAAAAACAAATAAACAATCTTGTAGTGCATTAAATTTCCTACAATTTATGTTCTATACACTTTTTCTCTAAATTCAATAATAACATAGATATTTGCATTTGTAATTTTGAAACCTCAATAAACCCCCTCTCCTAAGTTTTGTTTATGCTTTTCACGTATTTTCACACTTCTAATCCAAATATCTCCGTTATTATTAATCCTATCACAAAAACACACATAACCAATTTTATAGCACATTAAATTTCCTACAATTTATGTTTTATACATTGTCTCCCTAAATTTAATATTAACCGAGATATTTGCAATTTTAAATTCACACCCTTCAATAAACTCCCTCTCCTAAGTGTTCCATATATTTTTCAATATTTTTCTAAATTATAATACAGATATCTCCGTTATTATGAGTTGTATCATAAAAACACAAATATCCAATGTTATAGGGCATTAAATTTCCTACAATTTATGTTTTATACATTTTCTCTCTAAATTTAATATTAACCGAGATATTTGCAATTTTAAATTTACACCCCTCAATAAACCCCCTCTCCTAAGTGTTGTTTATGCTTTTCACGTATTTTCTCACTTATAATCCAAATATCTCCGTTATTTTGAGTCGGATCACAAAATGCCTTATAAGCAATCTTGTAGTACATTACATTTCCTACAATTTATGTTCTATGCACCTTTTCTCTAAATTCGATATTAACGGAGATATGTACAATTTTAATTATACTCCCCTCAATAACCCTCCTCTCCTAAGTGTTCTTAATTATTTTCTCACTTATAATCCAAATATCTCCGTTATTATTAATCCTATCACAAAAACACACATAACCAATTTTATAGCACATTAAATTTCCTACAATTTATGTTTTATACATTTTCTCTCTAAATTTAATATTAACCGAGATATTTGCAATTTTAATTTTACACCCCTCAATAAACCCCCTCTCCAAAGTGTTACCAATATTTTTCAAGCATTTTCTCACTTATAATCCAAATATCTCCGTTATTATTAATCCTATTACAAAAACACACCCCCCCTCCCCCCCCCCCCCCCACCCCCCACCCCCCCCACCCACTCCGCGCCCCCCCACCCCCCCCCCACCGCCCCCCCCCCACCCGCCACCCCCCCCACACCCCCCCCACCCCCCCCCCCCCCCACACACCCCCCAACCCCCCCCCACCCCCCCACCCCCCCCACACCACCCCCACCCCACCCCCCCCCACCCCCACCCCTAAACCCCCCTCCCCACCCCCCCCCCCCCCCACCCCACCCCCCCCCCACCCCCCCCCGCACCCCCCCCCCCCCCCCACCCCCCCCCCCCCCCCCCCCCCACCCCCCCCCCCCCCCACCCCCCCCCCCCCCCACCCCCCCCCCCCCCCACCCCCCCCCCCCCCCACCCCCCCCCCCCCCCACCCCCCCCCCCCCCCACCCCCCCCCCCCCCCACCCCCCCCCCCCCCCACCCCCCCCCCCCCCCACCCCCCCCCCCCCCCACCCCCCCCCCCCCCCACCCCCCCCCCCCCCCACCCCCCCCCCCCCCCACCCCCCCCCCCCATTGCAAACTATTTACTATATCTAGTACTGTAATTTATAATGAAGCAGAATAATTTGCATCTCGATCAATCAAATTTTAAGTAGTCCTAGAACATATTTGCATGTATCTCGTGTAATAAAGGTCTCTCGAAAACAATATTTGGTAATTAAGCTTGGAATAATGCGGTTTATTATATAACAGAGTATTGTTTATGTGACACGAGCATGAGTGGGGCTTTGCTCGCGGATGAAAACTTAAAAAGCAAATATCTCGGCCTAATATTCAAGATCGAGAATTAATGTATATAACAATATTTATAGGAAAATTTTAATTTGCAATAAGGTTTGGTATATGACAATTTTTCGATCCGACTCATATTAACGGCATATTAGGAATTATAAAAAAGAGTAGTTGTTTGAAGGGATATTATTTACTGTAGCTATAAACAATAAAATTGCAAATATCTCAGGTTAATATTCAAGATTAGAGAATAAATGTAATATAACAATATTTATAGGAAATTTAATTTGCAATAAGATTGGTTCTATAACATTTTAATCACAGACGCTATAATAACGGAGTAATCTCGAATTTTCCAAATTATTTCAGCTTATTGTGACATGAGTAGAAGTAGGGTTTTTACTGAAAGAAAACATTTATACTGCAAATATCTCCGTATAATATTCAAGATAAGAATAAATTTATAATAACAATATTATGGAAATTTATTTGCAATAAGATTGGTATGTACAGTTTTTTTCGATCCGACGCATATAACGGAAGATATTTTGAATTTTCGAAATTATTTCAGCAATATTGTGACATGAATAGAAGTGTGGTGGTTTACTGAAAGGATGAAACTTAAAATGCAAATATCTCGGTTAATAATCAGAATAGAGAATAAATGCATTATTAACAATAATTATAAGGAAAATTAAATTTGCAATAAGATTGGTTATGTACACTTTATTTCGATCCGACGCAGTATAATGGAGATAGTCAGGAAAATTTTAGAAAATCATCACCTCTGATCTCCCCCTCCCACCGCACACCTGGAGCGAGTGATAGGGTAAGCCGGACATTCTTAATATCTCCATTTCTATTCGTCCATAGAATATTGATTCTAGTTTCATTTTAAATCACATCCAATACTCTATTGAACTACCTCATCAGCATTTTGGCCAGATGCTATATAACGGTAGGATGAATTATAAATGTGTACGTACAATATTATGCATCGCTTACTCTGTAGAGAATTGAGATTTGTAGACACATAATATCAACATATGATTTATAATTTTTTTTTTTTTTTACAACGATCGAGCTGAAATTAATTTTTTCTGTAATCGTTGAATAATGGTAACATTACTAAACTGAAATGAGTGAAGAAAGGTGAAACATTTTGCAATAGAGTGAAGAAAGTAATCACTTTTGTTCCACAAGTGAAGAAAGTGAATTGCCTTCTTAATTAGTAATAAGTTATAAATTAAAAAATAATGGGGAATCGGAAATGAAATGCTTTTAAATGTTTCCTTAACATTGTAAGAATTTATTTTAACAAAATAAATTGAAATTGTGAATGAATTATTGGTGGAAATAATCGATATATTTTAAAAATTAAATATAATAATAAGTTAACTTCCTTGTTTATAATGTGTCACTTGTTTATTAACTGCACTACTTGACAATCATCACTAGTTTGCTTTATATACTATGCTTATAAGCCTGCCAACAACGATGCTTATAACCTACCAACAACATACCATGAATCTTGACAACATCCTAATTTTGTTTCATATCCTGCCTTAGATCCTGATCATGAATTACACGATTACAGAAAAAATATAAATATTACACTCGTGAACCAAAGTAGAATTTACAACTCTCGACAAATTACCAGAAATGGAGAATTGATAATTTGTAAGCTGGATAGAATATCTAGACATTTTAAAAATATGAAAGGTTTTTATTTTTCAATTAGTAGCTCTGTTTAACTTCCGAAGATAATGTTTCTAAGGCGATCGGCTATCGTTTGTTAAGTGTTAAGCTTAAATGTGATACCCACCGCACGTAGTTTGAAAGATAGGTCCTCGGAAAGTACAATACTTCTTCCGCACTCGAAAGTTCTAACACTCAAAGTAAAATATTAAACGAATAGGCAAGTTTAGGCAAGATCCAGACGACGTTCTAAATAAGACGATATACTCTCTAAAAGCATGCCAAGTGGTATTGGGGGGATTGATTTCAAGTTAATACAAACGAGGAAAGTAGATCATTTTCCAACTCGAGTGAAACGTTTAGCCACACGAGCGAAGCGAGTCTGGTAATTTGACGAGAGTTGTAAATTCAACTTTCCCGTCGTCCACGATTTTAATATTAAATTTTTTTCTGTAATCGTGGTAATACCATGATCAGATCTAAGCAGAATATGAACAAAATATAGGATGTTGTCAAGATTATGGTATTTGGTTGGTAGGTTTATAAGCATCGTTTGTTGGCAGGTTATAAGCATAGTTATAAAAACAACTAGTGATGAATTGTGAATGTAGTGCAGTTATAAAACAAGTGCACGTTTATAAACAAGGAATGTAATTATTATTATATTAGTAATTTTAAAATATATTGATTATTTCCACCAAATAATTCCCATTCACATTTCAATTTATTTTGGTTAAAATAAATTCTTACAATGTAAGAAACATTTAAAAACATTTAATTTCCAACTTCAAATTTGGTGGGGGGTTGTGATACTTATTACCTACTAATTAAGAAGGCAATTCACTTTCTTCACTTGTGAAACAAAGTGATTACTTTCTTCACTCTATTGCAAAATGTTTCAACTTTCTTTTCTTCACTCATTTTCAGTTTAGTAATGTTACCATTAATTCAACGATTACAGAAAAAAATTAATTTTCAGCTCGATGAAAAAAAAAAAAAAAAATACAATAAGGAGGAATTTTAAAAAACTCTTTTGTTCCAGTTTGTGTTGTTATAAGATACCCTTTAATGGTGTACTGGGAAGCAACCTAAATTTATAAAAATAAAATAGGTAGTTCACGGACGAATTTTTTTTTTAAGAAATATCTCCGTTAATATGGAGCCTGAGAGTAAAAATGTTATAGAACCAATCTTGTTGAACTACTTGATGCTCTACAAGTGTTGTTATATGGCACTTTTCTTCTCTCGTAAATATTAACCGAGATATTATGCGTTTTTCTAAAAATATTGCACAATGTTAGCTAATCTATTTTATTTAGCATAATGGAAACAAAAATTCCAAATATCTCCGTTATTATGAGTCCTGGAGAGGTAAAATGACTTATAAAACCAAATCTTTGTGAAACTATTTTGAAATGCTCTACAATTGTTTGTTAATATGCACTTTTGTCGATAGAACAAGAATATTTAAGCGAGGTTGTTGGAACTTTTGTATTGAGTATCAAGACTTCAGTAAACTTCCAAAATGCAGATAAGATTTTTACTTTTAATTAGTTTATATATACTATATATCAAATTTTTTTTTCTTTCAGCCGGAATGTTGGCTTGACGGAAACGCTAATGCATATTGTGTCGTCTACTCAGCATCGGACCAGCCCAGTTTCACAGTAGCAACAGATTGCTTGGCGGCGCTTTGGGAAGCAGACATAACAAGAAAGAAAGCTGTGATATTGGTCTCCAATAAATCTGATCTCGTTAGATCAAGAGTTGTTTCCACGCAAGGTAAGAACACAGTCGGTAGAGCTAGAGTCGTGGCTTCCATTTATCTAGTGAGCGACTCGCTGCATAAAATCCTTAGTCCCAGCCGAAAGGGTGCCCAGCTGTAGATAAGCCCTCCCTATTAGCCGTACAGTCGGTAGAGCTAGAGTCGTGGCTTCCATTTATCTAGTGAGCGACTCTCTGCATAAAATCCTTAGAGTTACCTTTGTTGCTAATTTTGTTGATATTTTTTGTTGCAGAGGGCAAGGACGCTGCAAGAAGGTATGACTCCAAATTTATCGAGACTTCCGTTGGACTTAACCATCGCGTCGACGAACTTTTAGTTGGAGTTCTGACTCAAATTCGACTCAAAGACGCCGAACGGACCAAATTGGAAGAACCTAAAGGATTATTTCCTAAAACCCGTGGAAGAGGTACATCAGCGAGTCTAAAAGTTAAAGGCCTCCTCTCAAAAGTCTGGGCGAGGGACTCAAAATCAAAATCCTGCGAAAATCTACACGTACTCTGAAATGTCAGGTATTGACACCAACAAGCTCCACATACATTTGAACTTTAGTTTGAGTAACTTGGCGTACTTCAAAAACCAAGTCTTGCGAGAACAATCTTGCACTTTGGCAATAATCTCAACGCACATTGAAATCTTGAGTATTTTGACAAACAAATCTCTATGTACTTGGAAATCAAAAGTTTTGTAAAGAACATCCTAGAACTTTGGAATTCTTAGCCAGACAAGAAACTCCAAGTATTTGGATATCCAAGTTTTGCGAGAACTGACTGTCACTTTGGTGAGAACCTCTACGCACTTTGAAACTTGAGTCTTTTGACAACAAACCTCTATGTACTTTGAAATCCAAGTTTTGTAAGAAAACACCAAGAACTTTGGAATTCCAAGCCAGACGTGAAACTTCCAAGTACTCTGAAATTTAAGTCATGCAAGAACCTTCTTATACTTTGGCAATAATCTCAAACGCACTTTGTAATGCGAGACTTGTGAGAAACCAACCTCTGTGTACATTAAAATTCAAGTTTTGCAAGAATATCCATGGACTTAGGAATTCCTAGCCGGGCGAGAAACTCCCAAGTACTTTGAAATCCATGTCTTGCAAGAACTTTCTGGCAATTTGGTGAGAACCTCTACGCACTTTGAATCTTGAGTCTTTTGACAACAAACCTCTATGTACTTTGAAATCCAAGTTTTGTAAGAAAACACCAAGAACTTTGGAATTCCTAGCCAGACGTGGGACTTCCCAGTACTTTGAAATCCAAGTCTTGCTAGAACCTTCTTGTACTTTTGCAAAAATCTCAAACGCACTTGTAATCCGTGACTTGTGAGAACCAACCTCTGTGTACATTAAAACTCAAGTTTTGCAAGAACGTCCCTAGAACTTTGGAATTCTTAGCCAAGCGAGAACCTCCAAGTACTATGACATCCATCCAAGTCTTGCAAGAACTTTCTGGCACTTTGGTGAGAACCTCTACGCACTTTGAAACTTGAGTCTTTTCACAACAAACATCTAGGTACTTGGGAATCCAAGTTTTGTAAGAAAATACCAAGAACTTCGGAATTCCTAGCCAGACGTGAGACTTCCAAGTACTATGAAATTCAAGTCTTGGAAGATCCTTCTAGTACTTTTGCAAAAATCTCAATGCACTTTGAATTTCGAGTCTTCTGTCAACAAACCTCTATGTACTTTGAAATCCAAGTTTTGTAAGAAAAACACCAAGTACTTTGGAATTCCAAGCCAGACGTGAGACTTCTAAGTACTTTGAAATCCAAGTCTTGCTAGAACCTTCTTGTACTTTTGCAAAAATCTCAACGCACTTCGTAATGCGAGACTTGTGAGAACCAACCTCTGTGTATATTAAAATCCAAGTTTTGCAAGAACATCCATGGATTTAGGAATTCCTAGCCAGGCGAAAAACTCAAGTACTTTGAAATCCAAGTCTTGCTAGAACTTTCTGGCACTTTGGTGAGAACCTCTACGCACTTTGAAACTTGAGTCTTGTGATGTCCTGTTAATATGTACTTGGAAATTCAAGTTCCGCAAGAACATCTAAGGACTTTGGAATTCCTAGCCAGGCGAGGAACTTCCAAGTACTTTAAAAATCCAAGTCCAACCTAACCTTCTGAGGATCTCCAAGTTCTTTGAAGTCCAAGTCTTCTTAGGATCTCCAAGTTCTTTGAAGTCCATGTCTTCTAAGGATCTCCAAGTTCTTTGAAGTCCAAGTCTTTTGAGGATCTCCACGTACTTTGATATCGAAGTCTTCTAAGGATCTCCAAGTTCTTTGAAGTCCAAGTGTTTTGAGAATCTCCACGTACTTTGAAGTCCAAGTCTTTTGAGGATCTCCACGTACTTTGAAGTCCAAGTGTTTTGAGGATCTCCACGTACTTTGAAGTCCAAGTCTTATGAGGATCTTCACGTACTTTGAAGTCCAAGTCTTCTGAGGATCTTCACGTGCTTTGTACTCCAAGTCTTTTGAGGATCTCCACGTACTTTGAAGTCCAAGTCTTTTGAGGATCTTCACGTGCTTTGAAGTCCAAGTCTTCTGAGGATCTTCACGTGCTTTGTACTCCAAGTCTTTTGAGGATCTCCACGTACTTTGAAGTCCAAGTCTTCTGAGGATCTCCACGTTCTTTGAAGTCTAAATCTTTTGAGGATCTCCACGTTCTTTGAAGTCCACGTCTTCTGAGGATCTTCACGTGCTTTGATATCCAAGACTTCTAAGGATCTTCACGTTCTTTGAAGTCCAGGTCTTCTGAGGATTGACTTACTTTGAAGTCCAAGTCTCATGAGGATCTTCACGTGCTTTATACTCCAAGTCTTTTGAGGATCTTCAAGTTCTTTGAAGTCCAAGTCTTTTGAGGATCTCCAAGTTCTTTGAAGTCCAAGTCTTTTGAGGATCTTCAAGTACTTTGAAGTCCAAGTCTTCTGAGGATCTCCAAGTTCTTTGAAGTCTAAGTCTTCTGAGGATCTCCAAGTTCTTTGAAGTCCAAGTCTTTTGAGGATCTCCACGTACTTTGAAGTCCAAGTCTTTTGAGGATCTCCACATTCTTTGAAGTCCAAGTCTTCAGAAGATCTCCAAGTTTCTTTGAAGTCCAAGCCTTTTCAGGATCTTGACGTACTTTGAAGTCCAAGTGTTATGAGGATCTTGACGTACTTTGAAGTCCAAGTGTTTTGAGGATCTTCACAGTCTTTGAAGACCAAGTCTTTTGAGGATCGACGTACTTTGAAGTCCAAATCTTTTCAGGATCTCCAAGTTCTTTGAAGTCCAAGTCTTATGAGGATCTTCACGTGCTTTGAAGGTACAATTCTCTTGAGGTTCTCCACGTTCTTTGAAGTCCACGCCTTTCAGGAAATTTTCAAACAACTTGAATTCAGGTTTGACTTGAAAATAATTTTACTTAAACCATACCGACATAAAATATAGCTCATGGATTTAAACAAAAAAAAAATAAATTAAGAAATGCGAATCAAAGCGTATATAAAACAAGTTTAAGCGTGTACATTTGCGAATTTTGGTTTTTACATTTTATTTAAAAAAACAAGAGACTGGCTACACAGTTAATATATTCCTGCAGATTGCTTAATCTCCTGGGTCCAATTAGAGTTAAATAAATACTTTAAAGTAACCTCGATTAGTAGCCAAAAAAAATTAAGAAGTCCTTCATTACTTAACCACACAGTGCCTTTTCAAACTACGCTTCGTCAAAAAACTATGTGCTTCGTCTCTTGTAATATATATATATATATATATATATATATATATATATATATATATATATATATATATAATAAAAAGAATTGTTGTATCCACGTGCATACACACACACACGAATTTGAATTATGAATTTCTTTTGATTTTTTGATGAACTCGTTATCCGGCCCGGAGGACCAATTTTTCAGGAAAATGCCTCTAATTCTAATATATATATATATATATATATATATATATATATATATATATATATATATAAATTGTAATCTCTGTCTGTACTGTGATTTTTTTTTTGCGAAATTTCATGATAAATTTTCGTTCCACATGTAATAGACACCATAACTGCATTTTGTTTGTTTGGTGTCTGTTTGTTACCTTTTCACGCATACACGGCTGAACCGAATTTTATGAAACTTGGTATGTATATTACTACTAACGCAACTTACACTTTAGGCTGTATTAATATCCTCTGAGACGAATAGGAGTGGGGGTTATAAGGGAAGCCTGAAATTAAAAATAGCGGTATTTCGTTTCTTATTGGTTTTTTTCCGCAAGTATGAACATAACAAAAGTTGTTTTATTTTTTTATTTACAGTAATGTTGGTTATACACCCTTTTTTTTCGTATACCGAATTATAAACGAGATATACGCTAAAACCTATAGCGGAAGTGAACAATTGTATTTGGGACAAAAGATCCTACCGAACTAAATAAAACATTCAATATGTGTATTTAGCACTAACACCTTCCTTATAATAAGCCATACTATTTCTAGGGACGGATAGGAGTGGGGGTTGTAAGGGAGGCCTGAAATTAAAAATAGCTATATTTCGTTTCGCATTGATTTTTTGGTAAATATGCACATATCAAAAGTCGTTTATTTTGTTATTTAGAGAAATTGGCTCAAAAATTCTTTGGAACTACCAGGTACCTCACCAGGAAAAATTAATTCAAATATATGTTAATACTTTGTCCTTAATAATTCAAATCTATGCATAATGCACAGGAGACGGGAAATATGACAATATGGAGGACTGTGAAGTCATACATAAAAAAATAATTTTATTATTAACAAATCCACAGAAACGACGGGTATTAACCCTAAACACTGGACGGTAAATGTACAAATATTGTGCAAAGAAAAGCCTTGCCAAAAAAAATACCATCACACCATTCAGCCTCAAATCAATTCCCGGGCGAAGCCGGCTATCTCAGCTAGTATATATATATGTATATATATATATATACTAGCGGACCCGACAGACGTTGCCCTGGATGATATTTCAACCGATTAGGATATTAAATTTAATAATATTATGTTTTAAAACAGAAGCTACTTTTAATAACACAAAAAGTCCTTGACTCAGGGGCTGCGTAAACTAAGCAGATTTCCCAGCGTCAAGTTATACAATAGAGAAATTTCACGAGAGCCGAACAGTCAAGAAAACGGCCGACCTAGCTTTTGGCGGGAAGCTCACTCTCACAACCGTTATCAGCCGCCCGATTTCATAAAAATGCAAATATCTCGGCTAATATTCAAGATAGAGAATAAATGCATATTACAATATTTATAGTAAATTTAATTTTCAATAAGATTGATTATATACAATTTTTCGATCCGACTTATAGTAACGGAAATATTTCGAATTTTAGAAAATCCTTCCTTCTACACTCCCCCTTCCACTGGTCCGATTTCAGACATTATGGAAATAGATCTTTCTTTTTACATAAAACGACTAAATATCGAGTTTGGTAACGATCAAACAAAAATTGCGACCGCTAGAGCGGTAACAGACAAATATATATATATATATATATATATATATATATATATAGATATATATATATATATATATATATATATATACCGTTTTGAACGGACTTCATTTTCGGTCATCTACTAAGTAGGATCGATGGACATTTGAAGAAAAATTTCGAAAATTCCCGTCATGAGTACAACCTCAATAGCTGATTTCCCTTAAGGGAAATCTGCTAAAAAACAACTTTTGTTATGTGCATGTTTGCCGAAAAACGAATAGGCAATGAAATATCGCGAATTTTTATTTCAGGCCTCCGTTTTAACCGCCACTCCTGTTCTAACCTAAAAAATTTAATATAGCTTATAATCATGGAAGAATTAATGCTAATTCACATATAGAGTTTTGTTAGGTTCGGTTCAATCGTTAGTGCTTGATAAAATTGTTGGCTCCCGCTTTAATTTTTTTTGTGTCGTATATCTCGTTTATACTTTGTTTATACGAACGAAAGTGTATATAACAAAAGTTTACTCTATAAAACAAAATAAACAACTTTTGTTATGTGCATCTTTGCCGAGAAAAAAAATAGGAAACGAAATATCGCTATTTTTAATTTGAGGCCTCCCTTCCAAACCCCCACTCCTGCTCCATAGAAATATATGTATATGATATATATATATATATATATATATACACACAGATTTGAGTCGCTAGTGTAAATTGGAATTAATACTCAAATTGTACTGAAATAAAAAAACACCAATTTTAAAAATTTGAAATCTCTGTGATTTTCAAAAAAATACCTCGGACTAGACTTTTTTGGAACTAAATAACAAACGGACAAACATTTTTTTTGGATCGTCCATTGTAAAAAAAACAACAAATGCAAACAAAAAAATGGACGTTTTTATATATATTGTATTAATAGCTAAGGTTATTGTGTACACCATTTTTTGAAAAAAACCAAAAATTCCTGTGATCCCTTTTTCAAAAATAAGTTTTTTGAAATTTTTCGAAATTCGTGTAGGATTATAATAAATATCTTAATAAGCACTGAAAATTTATCCAGAAAAATTATGAAATAATAAACGCCCTTTAATAAATAAATGTTTGTGAAACTTAGCTGATATGAATTTTTTTCATATTTAATTATTATTGTGTAATATGTATTTTGAAAATTTGTGGTATTTTCCAAAATTTTCAAATCAAAGCCCATATAATGAAGGCGTTTTTCGCCGTTTTTGAAAAAAAAAATGGAGGGAAAATTTTTTGGTCCCGGATTTTTCGCGGGTTTTTTTGTTCCATTTTTCGTTTTTTTGGAAAAATCCCGCAGTCCATCTAGCGGCATGTTTTTGTTTTTTTTGTTTTTTTATTAAACGAAAACCGTTTGTGGTCTTTTTCTTTTGTCCTTGTCAGTTAATTTTAGTGATTTGAGCTACTTGATTTCCGAGTGGCAAGTTTTACAATAGAGAAAAACGCAAATATCTCGGTTAATATTCAAGATAGGGAATAAATGTATATAACAATATTTATAGGAAATTTAATTTGCGATAAGATTGGTCATGTACAATTTTTCGATCCGACGCATAGTAACGGAGATATTTCCTCTTTTTACATGTCGAGTTTGGTAACGATCAAGCAAAAATTGCGACCGCTAGAGCGAGGAATTTCGAAAACTCTAAATATCTCCGTTACTGTGCGTCGGATCAAAAAATTGTACATAACCAATCTTATTGCAAATTAAATTTCCTATAAATATTGTTATATACAATTATTCTCTATCTTGAATATTAACCGAGATATTTGCATTTTAATTAAGTGAGTGCGGTAACGGTCTTGTAAAATTTCTCTATTCCAAAAATAAGTGATTTTTCAATTAACTTTTCGGGGACAAAACGAAAAATGACAAAACGGTTTAAAAACCATAACACCACAAAATGTACCTGAAGTAGTTATTAGTGTTAACAAAAATGTACCATTTTTGGAAAAATTTTTGAACGCGCCGGGACCAAAAATAAAACCCCAAAAAATATGGGCTTTGATAACTCGAGAGAAAAAAATAAATATTGAATATAACCCAAAAGTGTGTTTTTTAAAATCAATTTATTGAACACCGCTTAATGTCTTCCCCAAAAAAAATCGAATTTTTCAAAAATTCGTAACGACCTATCGTCCTTTTTTCTATATTGTGAAAACATTTTTTCATAAAACCAAAAATACATAAGATTATTAATATATAAATATATATATTAAGCAAAAATTTTTAGTAGGTAATTAGCGAGTAGTTAGCGTTCAAATTTTTATGGGGGTAGGCGGAGGCAAAAATTTTTTTCCCAAAAAATGAACTAGTGAACTGTGTCAATTTTCAATTTTATTTTATAGAAAGTCGAATATCTCGGTTAATATTTACAATAGAGAAAAAGTGCATATAACAACAATTGTAGAGCATCAATAGTTCAACAAGATTGGTTCTATAACATTTTACTCTCAGACTCAAAATAACGGAGATATTTGGAATTTTGGTTATGAATAGCTAAAATAACATTGTGCAACAGTTTCCTATTTTTAAAGATAAACGCTAATATCTCGGTTAATATTTACGATAGAGAAAAAGTGCATATAACAACAATTGTAGAGCATC
>JADPXZ010000007.1:3425000-3442500 GCA_019009955.1 Riptortus pedestris
TATGAGCAAAGCCAGTGCTGTATCAGTTAAGGCACTATACTTTATCAACAAAGCCAGTCATGTATCTGCTAAGATACTATACTTTATCAACAAAGCCAGTGCTGTATCAGCTAAGACAATATACTTTATCGACAAAGCCCGTGCTGTATCAGCTAAGACAATATACTTTATCAACAAAGCCTGTGCTGTATCTGCTAAGACGCTATACTTTATCAACAAAGTCCGTGCTGTATTAGCTAAGACGCTATACTTTATCAACAAAGTCCGTGCTGTATTAGCTAAGACGCTATACTTTATCAACAAAGCCCGTGCTGTATCACCTAAGACGCTATACTTTCCCAACAAAGCCAGTGCTGTATCAGCTAAGACACTATACTTTATCAACAAAGCCAGTGCTGTATCAGCTAAGACACTATACTTTATCAACAAAGTCAGTGCTGTATCAGCTAAGACACTATATTTTATCAACAAAGCCAGTGCTGTATCAGCTAAGACACTATACTTTATCAACAAAGCCAGTGCAGTATCAGCTAAGACACTATAATTTATCAACAAAGCCAGTGCTGTATCAGCTAAGACACTTTACTTTATCAACAAATTTAATTGTTTAGCAACTAAGCCAGTGCTGTATCAGGTAAGACACTATACTTTATCAACAAATTTAATTGTTTAGCAACTAAGACACTATAATTTGTCAACAAAGCCAGTGCTGTATCAGCTAGGACACTATACTTTATCAACAAAGCCAGTACTGTACCAACTAAGACACTATACTTTATCACCAAAGCCAGTGCTTAATCTGCTAAGACAATATACTTTATCTTACAAAGCCAGTGCTGTATCAGCTAAGGCAATATACTTTATCAACAAAGCATGTGCTGTATCAGCTAAGACGATATACTTTATCAACAAAGCCAGTGATGTATCAGCTAAGACACTATAATGTATCAACAAAACCATTGCTGTATCAGCTAAGACACTATAATTTATCAACAAAGCCAGTGCTGTATCAGCTAAGACACTATACTTTATCAACAAAGCTAATTATCTACCAACTAAAACACTATAATTTATCAACAAAGCCAGTGCTGTATCAGCTAAGACACTATACTTTATCAACAAAGTCTGTGCTGTATCAGCTAAGACACTATACTTTATCAACAAAGCCCGTGCTGTATGAGATAAGACAATATACTTTATCAACAAAGCCCGTGCTGTATCAGCTAAGACAATATACTTTATCTACGAAGCCAGTGCTGTATCAGCTAAGACACTATACTTTATATACAAAGCCAGTGTCTTAGTTGGTAGAAAATTAGCTTTGTTGATAAAGTATAGTTTCTTAGTTGGTAGAAAATTATCTTTGTTGATAAATCAGAGTTTCTTAGTTGGTAGAAAATTAGCTTTGTTGATAAAGTATAGTGTCTTAGTTGGTAGATAATTAGCTTTGTTGATAAAGTATAGTGTCTTAGCTGATACAGCACTGGCTTTGTTGATAAATTATAGTGTCTTAGTTGGTAGATAATTAAATTTGTTGATAAAGTATAGTGTCTTAGCTGATACAGCACTGGCTTTGTTGATAAATTATAGTGTCTTAGTTGGTAGATAATTAAATTTGTTGATAAAGTAGATAGATAGATATTTTTATTGGCTTCTGTTTACAACATGTTGCCAGAGTCTGGCCAATTAGTGTTAGTATGGTTATTAGTATATTATACTTCTTAAAGTATGTGTACATAAAATAATAATAATAATTCCTAGCCTTACAACTGAACACCAAATGCATTGGCACGTAATACAATATTAATATTAATCTAAATGATTATAATACTGAATTCAATAGGTTATAATTTAATGTAAATGTAAATTAATTCATTCTTTTTTAATGTCTAAATAAAGATCAGTTTTCTAACATATCAGATTAACATGACTATTATCTAAGATAAGTATAACTCTTCTAATAATAAGTATAACTGCATATAATAAATAATTTGCCGATTATTATAGAATAAGCACTCCCATAAAAAATAATACGATTCTTTCTTTTATATTGTTACCTTTCACAAACTTTTGATAAGAAACAAAAAATATCATTAACTTTACTTTCATTGGTTGTAATCCAGAATGTTTACCAATGATAGGTATTCTCTTTGAGGCACTATATATTTGTCAAGGAATTTTATCCTGAGTGATGTAAAAGTATGTTGATAAAGCATAGTGTCTTAGTAGGTAGATAATTAGCTTTGTTGATAAAGTATAGCGTCTTAGCTGATACAGCACTGGCTTTGTTGATAAATCCAGCAATACTTTAAATACATTAAAAACGCTAATATCTCGGTTAATATTTACGATAGAGAAAAAGTGCATATAACAACAATTGTAGAGCATCAATAGTTTCAACAAGATTGGTTCTATAACATTTTTACTCTCAGACTCATAATAACGGAGATATTTGGAATTTTTATTATGGATAACCAAAATCTCTCTCTCTCTCTCTCCCTCCCCCCCTCCCTCCCCCCCCCCTCTGTCTCTCTAATCATGTCATTAACTGGTCCTGTACTTTTGACAGATGATGACCACGTGGTCGCTAACTGTCAAAAAGGAAGTTTATCTCACAGTCTACTGATAACACTATCAATATTATTTATTTATTAACGTCCACTTTTTGCAACTTAGGCTAATCGGGACGGGTTATCTGTCAATAGGTTGATAACGTTATCACATTTGATAATGTGGTCGATAGGACCACAATGACATAATTACTCTCTCTCTCTCTCTCTCTCTCTCTATATATATATATATATATATATATTATATATATATATATATATATTTATTTATTTATTTATTAGGGGTAATAAAACAATTAAAGAAATAAACATACAAGAATACAATTACTTTTATTATTGTAATACATTCTACACATCAATGTGTTTTATACAGATCAAAAAAAATAAAACCATTCTCATTTCGCATAACATTTAAATAAAATATAACTTCATACATAATAAAATAATTAAAAACAAAATACACTTAATTAATTACAATATATTTAATTAACAAAAGAAGAACCTTCTATAATTTACAATAGAAAATTAAAAGTTATTACCACTTAAATAAAAAAAAAATCAAACAGTAAAAGGCAATCAAAACGAAAAAATACTCAAAATTAAACACAAAAACTCAAATATCTCCGTTATTATTCACTTTAGACAAAAAACATATATAACAATATTTAAAGAGCGTTAAATTTGCAATAACATTTGTTATGTACAATTTTTCGATAGGACTCACCATAACGGAGATATTTGGAATTTTGTTAATCTAGCTAGCAAAAATTGCGAGCGTTAACAAGATAATTGTGTTTAACAGGCCTTTTTACATAGTTATGTAAAATTAAGGAACATTTTTTTTTTCTAAAATAAAAAAATCTAATTTGTTTAAACAAAATAACATATTAAATAATAAAATAACTAGAACATATGGTAACCCAATAATAGAATAAATGTTTGGTCTCAGTCGCATATAACTAGGATTTTTACATTCTTAATAAACATTTGTGTTAAAAAATGCAAATATCTCGGTTAATATTTACGATAGAGAAAAAGTGCATATAACAACAATTGTAGAGCATCAATAGTTCAACAAGATTGGTTCTATGACATTTTACTCTCAGACTCATAATAACGGAGATATTTCGATATTTTTACGAAACTTTAAAAATGGCGCCCTAAACAGGGACAGAGTGTTTTTGTGCCAAAAAACGTAAATATCTCGGTTAATATTTACGATAGAGAAAAAGTGCATATAACAACAATTGTAGAGCATCAATAGTTCAACAAGATTGGTTCTATAACATTTTACTCTCAGACTCATAATAACGGAGATATTTGGAATTTTGAGTCTCCAGACAACCCAAATTGCAAATATCTCCGTTATTATGAGACGCATCAAAAAAAGCCATAGAACAAATTTTGTTCCAAATTTAATTTCTCAAAAATATTGTTCTATTCGTTGTTTCTCTAAATTGAATATTAACCGAGATATTTTGTATTTCTGAATTTTGAGTCTTTAGTGTACCCCTACTCCAACTTGTTATTCCCTCCCTGTTCAGGGCGACATTTATTGATTTTCTTAACAAAAACTCCAAATATCTCCGTTATTATGAGCCTGAGAGTAAAATGTTATAGAACCAATCTTGTTGAACTATTGATGCTCTACAATTGTTGTTATATGCACTTTTTCTCTATCGTAAATATTAACCGAGATATTCGCGTTTTTCTTTAAATACACAAGGTTAATATCTCAGACCTAATTATTTATTTTAGCTAGTCGCAACAAAAATTCCAAATATCTCCGTTATTATGAGCCTGAGAGTAAAATGTTATAGAACCAATCTTGTTGAACTATTGATGCTCTACAATTGTTGTTATATGCACTTTTTCTCTATCACAAATATTAACCGAGATATTAGCGTTTTTACTTAAAAAAAAGATTCTGTCCCCGTTCGGGCGCCATTCATCGATTTTCTTAACAAAACTCCAAATATCTCAGTTATTATGAGTCTGAGAGTAAAATGTCTGAGGAGCAATTTTGTTGAGAATTCGACGCTGAACAATTTTTGTTCTCTGTAATTTTTTTGATTTTGATCAGTTTTCGCAGTTTTTTCGCGAATAAGACTTGAAAGCTGAAGATATTTGTTTGTTGTAGAAGTTGTATTTTGAGCACATCAGTTGTGATCTAAGCACGTGTTTTTGGACACAGTGGGACATGAAATTTTCGCCTTTGTTGGTTGAGTATGAGCATAGCTGACAGCAGTAGGGGCGGTTCGATTCACGCGGGGAATTAGTGGGGATTCTGATTTTTTCGACCGCGGAAAACGCGTGCTCGCAATAAACGCAGTGGCCGTTCGAACCGACGGAGTGGAAAGTAACGATGTGAACGGAGAAAGCCGTGACGCTAGTGAAAGTCTTGGGGCAGAACATGCAAAGGTAGTCGATCTCGCTAGGGTTCTGGTGTCTCTCTCTCATGTGGCTCATGAGGAGGGAGTAGTGGCCGGAGTGGAAGTCGCAAAGGGGGCAGCGGAGGAGGCGAGAAGGATCGCTGGGGGTCGGCGATAGATCGCTGGGGGTCGGAGATAGATCGCTGGGGGTCGGGGGTTTTCCGGAGATACGCGACGGACCTCCGAGACTCTTCGGGGGATCCCTCTTGAGACCGCCTTCTCGACCTCTTGCAGAATATGTCTTGAGACCGTCTTCGGGGTTTTTTAGGAAGACTCTCTCGAGACCTTCTGGGCTTTCGGGGAAATCTCTCTTGTGACCTCCTTGGCTTCTTGGGAAATCCCTCTTGAGACCACCTCCAGGGGTTTTAGGAAAATCTCTCTCGTCTCCTTCAGGACTTGTGGGAAATTTTCTCTTGAGATCTTCTTGGCTTAATGGAACGCATCTCTTGAGACCTCCTTGACTACTGGAGGAATCCCTCTTGAGGCCTTCGGGGAAATCTCTCTCGAGACCTTCGGGAAAATCTCTCTTGAGATCTTCCGGAAAGTCTCTCTTGAGTCCGCCTTCGAAACTTTTAGGTATAGCCCTCTTGAAACCTTCGAGCCCTTTTGGAAAGTCGCTCTTGAGACCTTCCGGGAATTCTCTCTTGAAGCCTTCAAAGCTTTTTGTAAAATCTCTCTTGAGACCACCGGGTATTGTCGCGTCGCTTGAGGGATCGTCTGCCCCCGGCAGATCTTTCTCGATTCGCAGGGGATCTTCTGGGATAATTGTCGAGAGTGCGCTCTCGAGATCTTCGTGACTTTTCCTGAGAAAGCTCTGGGGTTTCGTGCGACTCTCCTGGGGGTTTAGAGTGAGGTCCTCCTCGGGATTCGGGAAGTATTTCTTGACGACGCCTTTGAGACATTTCGAAAAATCTCTCTCGAGACCCAGAGGGTCTTCTGGGATAGTTTCGCGAGCTCTCATGAGATGGTTTTTCGGGTTCGTCGCTTTCTTGAGATCGGAGCTCTTGAGACTCTTCTCCTCGCCGTCACTCTCGAGATCCTCCTCGTCGTCTCCTGCGATCGTCGGCAGGACCCTCCCGAAATGGGCTCTATCGAGATGCTCCACTAGAGACGTCCTGGAGTAGAAGGCCGTGTCGCAAAAGAGACATAGAATGGAAGGCCTGTAGTTCCAATGTTCGGCCGTCACGTGAGCCTTGAGATCGTTGAGGGTCACGGTTTCGAACCCACAACCCCAGCACAGATATCCCGAGAGTCCTGCGATTATTTTCTGAGTCTCAGCAATGACGGCTTTCGAAGTTGATACGATCTCTCTACAAAACGCTAAAACAGACAGACATACAGATTTGTATTAGCGAAATTTCGCAAAAATCCAATTTTTTTTAATTTGGTCGGCAACTTTGAATCCAATGTTTACAAATGCAAATATCTCGGTTAATATTCACAATAGAGGAAAATTGCATATAACAACAATTGTAGAGCATCAATAGCTCAACAAGATTGGTTCTATAACATTTTACTCTCAGGCCCATAATAACGGAGATATTTGGAATTTTTTTTAAGAAAATCAATGAATGGCGCCCGAACGGGGACAGAATCTTTTTTTTAGGTAAAAACGTAAATATCTCGGTTAATGTTTACGATAGAGAAAAAGTGCATATAACAACAATTGTAGAGCATCAATAGTTCAACAAGATTGGTTCTATAACATTTTACTCTCAGGCTCATAATAACGGAGATATTTGGAATTTTTGTTGCGAACAGCTGAAATAGATTAGGTCTGAGATACTGACATTGTGCAGCACTTTTAGATGGAAAACGTAATATCTCGGTTAATATTTGCGATAGAGAAAAAGTGCATATAACAACAATTGTAGAGCATCAATAGTTCAACAAGATTGGTTCTATAACATTTTACTGTATGACTCATAATAACTGTGATATTTGGAATGTTTGTTGCGAATAGCTAAAATAGAACAACGCATGTATCTCACAAAAATTCCAAATATCTCCGTTATTATGAGTCTGAGAGTAAAATGTTATAGAACCAATCTTGTTGAACTATTGATGCTCTACAATTGTTGTTATATGCACTTTTGCTCTATCTCCAAAACTAACCGGGTTATTTACTAAAATGTAATTACGGGTGTTTGAAGTTTCGCGCTTTGAACCCATCCAGACTAGTTTTTGGGCTCAAAATTTCGAAATTTCTCCGTTCCTATTAGAGATACGCAAAATTTGCACAGGACCATTTTTATTCGCCATGAAATGACCTACAAATTATGTCCTATGACAGTTTTTGATCCGATGCTTCGGGAGGGAGTTATTTCGAGTTTTGTTTTTTACTTTCAAAGTTGGAATAATTAATTCAGACTGCTTTGGAAAACGAAATAGGACTAAGTTGCCAACCATATATATATATAATAATATACTTAAACTATATAGTTTATGATAATTATAAAAAAAATTAATTATATAAAAAAGTGTTATTATTAAATATATTGTTTAAAACAAATAATTAATATATCAGTATATGTATATTAAATGAGGATATTATTTCACCATATATGTTTCTCGATTTTTAAGGAACTTGGCACCCTAACAGGGACCAAAGCATTATTTAAAAACGCTAATATCTCGGTTAATATTTGCGATAGAGAAAAAGTGCATATAACAACAATTGTAGAGCATCAATAGTTCAACAAGATTGGTTCTATAACATTTTACTCTCAGACTCATAATAACGGAGATATTTGGAATTTTGTTTGCGAATAGCTAAAATAGTATAGGTCCGAGATACTAACCTTGTGCGACAATTTAAACGCTAATATCTCGGTTAATATTTACGATAGAGAAAAAGTGCATATAACAACAATTGTAGAGCATCAATAGTTCAACAAGATTGGTTCTATAACATTTTACTCTCAGGCTCATAATAACGGAGATATTTGGAATTTTTGTTGTGAATAGCAAAAATAAATAGATTAGGTCTGAGATATTAACCTTGTGCAACACTTTAAACTAAAAAACGCTAATATCTCGGTTAATATTTGCGATAGAGAAAAAGTGCATATAACAACAATTGTAGAGCATCAATAGTTCAACAAGATTGGTTCTATAACATTTTACTCTCAGGCTCATAATAACGGAGATATTTGGAATTTTTGTAATGAATAGCTAAAATAAATAGATTAGGTCTGAGATACTAACATTGTGCAACAGTTTTGAAAGAACAACGCTAATATCTCGGTTAATATTTACGATAGAGAAAAAGTGCATATAACAACAATTGTAGAGCATCAATAGTTCAACAAGATTGGTTCTATAACATTTTACTCTCAGGCTCATAATAACGGAGATATTTGGAATTTTTGTTACGAAAACGTATAAAAATAATCACACTTTCAATATTTAGTTAGTGCTAAAAACCTCGTTCACCCCCTCCCGATTAATTAGTTATTTCTTAAGTATTTTAGGTTGATGTGAATTTCAGCCCTCAAATTTTTAATGAAATTTTGCGTACAAACACAAACGTCTTCAAAATTAATTGAATTAACAAGCATATTTAAAATTGATACTAAAATGAAGTATATAGTATTAACTGAATTGTGCAATTGGTTTATGTTATGTTAATTAACAATCCAATAATAATGTAATTTAATGTTTAATAATAACTTACTTAATAATTAAAATGAAGTCTTTAGTATTAATTCAATTAATGTGCTCACCCCATTTTTATGTAATATTCTCAGGAACATTATTTCAGTAATTTCTAATTAATTTCTCCTCTAATTAATTTTCCAAATAGTATCTTCACAAAATTAGAGATTTAAGATTTGGACAGTAATTGAGTTAATGATTATACATTAATTATACTTAAAATGAAGCCAATTAATTCAATTAATGTGCAAACCCCTAAAACATATTTTTTTTAGTTAATTATGTCATTTATCACCCTTTAATTATATTTATATTATTTATCGTCATAATCAAATTATTTAGTATTAATTCAATTAATGTGCTCACCCCATTTTTATGTAATATTCCAGGAAAACTCATTTCAGTACAATTACTAATAATGTTTCAGGTACAATACACTTTGATATTATGCTAAAAAGAGGTCATTAGTATTAACTCAATTAATGTGCTAACTTAATTATGTTAACTCAAATAATCTGCAAACACCTAAAGCTTGACATTTTTTATATACTATTTAGTGTTGGACAGTAACTGAGTTACTAAGCACTCATTTCGGTATAATTGCATTTTTAATGAAAATTTACTTACTTAATAATTAATTATACTTAAAATGACATATTTAGAATTATCTCAATTAATGTACTAGCTGCTGAAGCTTAAATGTTTTTAATTACAACATTTATCCTCTGTAACCTCATTTCAGTACAATAATTAATTATCTTTTAGGCACAATGTACTTAGTAATTATACTAAAATGAGGTCATTAGTATTAACTCAATTATTCTAAAAACTACGTTTTTTTTTTGTTTTTTTTCCTGTAACACACTCAGAAAATTAATTAAAATCATACTTTTGTAGGTTTTTACATTAATTAAGTAACCATTAAAGACTCGTTTTCAGTTCAATTTAATTTTTAATAATAACTTACTTAATAATTAATTATGTTAACTCAAATAATGTGCAAACCCCAAAATCTTAAGGTTTTGTATGCAATATTAAGTACTTGGAGAGTAACTGAGTTAATTAAAGACCTCATTTTAGCGTAACTGAATTTTTATGTAAAACATAATTAGATATTATACTAAAATGAGGTCATTACCATTAAACTCAATTAATGTGCTAACCCCTAAAACATAATTTTTTTTAAAGTTATTTATGTCATTTATCACTCTTTAGTTACAATTATATTATTTATCGTCACAATTAAGTTATTTAGTATTAACTCAATTAATGTGATAACCCCATTTTTATGTAATATTCCCGGAAAGCTCATTTCAGTACAATTACTAATAATGTTTCAGGTACAATATACATTGTAATGATGCTAAAATGAGGTTATTAGTAAAATCTTAGTTGTCATGTGTTCGGAAAATAAGTAAAAATAATTGATGTAAGGTTTTGGATAGTAATTCAGTTTAGTAGTATAGTGGGAAGTATGGATAGTAGTTTAGTAGTATAGTAGGTAGTTTGGATAGTAGTTTAGTACTATAGTAGGAAGTTTGTATAGTAGTTTAGTAGGAAATTTGGATAGTAGTATAGTAGAAAGTTTGTATAGTAGTTTAGTAGTATAGTAGGTTGTTTGTATAGTAGTTTAGTAGTATAGTAGCAAGTTTGTATAGTAGTTTAGTAGTATATCAGTCCTTGTTTTATAATAATTGAATTTAAACCTAAAATAAAATAAGGAATTAGACAAAAATGAAGTGCATTAACTCAATTACTCTTAAAATGACTATTTAGTATTAACTCAATTAAAGAGCTAACTCCTGAAACTTAACTTTTTAAACCATCCTTTATCATCATTTATCATACTTTAATTATATTTATCGTCATAATCAAATTATTTAGTATTAATTCAATTAATGTGCTCACCCCATTTTTATGTAATATTCTCAGAAACTTCATTTCAATAATTTCTAATTAATTTCTCCTCTAATTAATTTTCTAAGTAGTATCTTCACAAAATTAGAGATCTTAGAATTGGACAGTAATTGAGTTAATGATTATACAGTAATAATACTTAAAATGAAGCCAATTAACTCAATTAATGCACAAACCCCTAAAACATAAATTTTTTTTAGTTATTTATGTAATTTAACATTCTTTAATAACATTTATATTATTTATCGTCACAATTAAATTATTTAGTATTAACTCAATTAATGTGCTAACCCCATTTTTAAGTAATATTCCCAGAAAGCTCATTTCAGTACAATTACTAATAATGTTTCAGGTACAATATACATTGTAATGATGCTAAAATTGAAGTCTTTAGTACTAACTCGATTACTATGCTAACCCGCAAATTCTGTCTTCATTTTAAAAACCTTAAAAAATTTTACAGAACCTTTTGAGCATTTTATTGGTCACGATAGTTCGGTATAGTCCAGAAGTGTTTCTGGACGGAGTGCATCATGAATTTATCGCCGTCGTACGTCGAGAAATCGCACAAAACGCAGCAAAACGGACGCGCATCCTTCAACAAATGCGGTATCCTGAGACGCCTCACGGCGTAGAAAGCGTGCTCGCAAAAAGTACAGTGTCCCATATAGCCGACGGAATGGTGAGAGATTATGTGAACCAGGTGGGATGTCACGGTTTTGGAAGGGAGACCGCAAAACATACAGGCGTATTTCGGCGTGAATTTTTGATGGTGGAGCTTCAAATGACGCATGAGAAGCGAATAGTGTTGAGTTGAGTAGAAACAGAAAGGACAAACGACTTGAGTCGCTTTTGAGTCGTAACCGACGACTTTAAAGTCTCGCTTGTCAGAATGCCTCGAGTCAACATGTTCCACCAAACAACTCATTGAATAAAAAACTGCGTCGCAAAAAGGACAGAGAATTTTCGTAGCGGACCTCCAGTGCGTCTCGAAGATGTGTCTCTGAAGATGTTTCATCGACTGAGAGTTGAACCCGCAACCCCAGCAGAAGTGTTGGGAGATGGGCGGTGAAGCTTGGCTCAGGAGGAATTTGAAGCGGTCTACAACAGTTTTGGATGCAGAGGCTAGCTCGCGCGTGTATGCTGAAAATTGGAAAAAAAGGATTATTGTTGGGTTTTGAGATCGTCGGGAGTTTGTGTCTGGAGAGATTCTTCATGGCCGATGAAGTGATTCGTCGGGGGTCTGGGGCTGGAGAGGTTCGTCGGGGGTCTGGGGCTGGAGAGGTTCGTCGGGGGTCTGGGGCTGGAGAGGTTCGTCGGGGGTCTGGGGATGGAGAGGTTCTTCGGGGGTCTGGGGCTGGAGAGGTTCGTCGGGGGTCTGGGGCTGGAGAGGTTCGTCGGGGGTCTGGGGCTGGAGACATTCGTCGGGGGTCTGGGGCTGGAGACATTCGTCGGGGGTCTGGGGCTGGAGACATTCGTCGGGGGTCTGGGGCTGGAGACATTCGTCGGGGGTCTGGGGCTGGAGACATTCGTCGGGGGTCTGGGGCTGGAGACATTCGTCGGGGGTCTGGGGCTGGAGAGGTTCGTCGGGGGTGTGGGGGGGGCGAGGTGCGTCGGGGGTCTGGGGATGGAGAGGTTCCTCGGGGGTCTGGGGATGGAGAGGTTCCTCGGGGGTCTGGGGCTGGAGAGGTTCCTCGGGGGTCTGGGGCTGGAGAGGTTCCTCGGGGGTCTGGGGCTGGAGAGGTTCCTCGGGGGTCTGGGGATGGAGAGGTTCCTCGGGGGTCTGGGGCTGGAGAGGTTCCTCGGGGGTCTGGGGATGGAGAGGTTCCTCGGGGGTCTGGGGATGGAGAGGTTCCTCGGGGGTCTGGGGATGGAGAGGTTCCTCGGGGGTCTGGGGCTGGAGAGGTTCCTCGGGGGTCTGGGGATGGAGAGGTTCCTCGGGGGTCTGGGGATGGAGAGGTTCCTCGGGGGTCTGGGGCTGGAGAGGTTCCTCGGGGGTCTGGGGATGGAGAGGTTCCTCGGGGGTCTGGGGATGGAGAGGTTCCTCGGGGGTCTGGGGATGGAGAGGTTCCTCGGGGGTCTGGGGCTGGAGAGGTTCCTCGGGGGTCTGGGGCTGGAGAGGTTCCTCGGGGGTCTGGGGCTGGAGAGGTTCCTCGGGGGTCTGGGGATGGAGAGGTTCCTCGGGGGTCTGGGGCTGGAGAGGTTCCTCGGGGGTCTGGGGATGGAGAGGTTCCTCGGGGGTCTGGGGCTGGAGAGATTCGTCGGGGGTCTGGGGATGGAGAGGTTCCTCGGGGGTCTGGGGATGGAGAGGTTCCTCGGGGGTCTGGGGATGGAGAGGTTCCTCGGGGGTCTGGGGCTGGAGAGGTTCGTCGGGGGTCTGGGGATGGAGAGGTTCCTCGGGGGTCTGGGGCTGGAGAGGTTCCTCGGGGGTCTGGGGATGGAGAGGTTCCTCGGGGGTCTGGGGATGGAGAGGTTCCTCGGGGGTCTGGGGATGGAGAGGTTCCTCGGGGGTCTGGGGCTGGAGAGGTTCCTCGGGGGTCTGGGGATGGAGAGGTTCCTCGGGGGTCTGGGGCTGGAGAGGTTCCTCGGGGGTCTGGGGATGGAGAGGTTCCTCGGGGGTCTGGGGATGGAGAGGTTCCTCGGGGGTCTGGGGATGGAGAGGTTCCTCGGGGGTCTGGGGATGGAGAGGTTCCTCGGGGGTCTGGGGATGGAGAGGTTCCTCGGGGGTCTGGGGATGGAGAGGTTCCTCGGGGGTCTGGGGCTGGAGACATTCGTCGGGGATTTGGGGCTGGAGAGGTTCCTCGGGGTCTGGGGATGGAGAGGTTCCTCGGGGGTCTGGGGCTGGAGAGGTTCCTCGGGGGTCTGGGGATGGAGAGGTTCCTCGGGGGTCTGGGGATGGAGACATTCCTAGATGGTTAATTAATTAAATAGCCAATTAACATACCTTCATTATCTTCGCTGAGAGTCTGAGGCACTTTAGTCAAAAGGGCTTTAGCGCGTTCCATGTTCAGTTTCGGAACTTCACCAAGTTCTTCAGGTTCTTCAATCTCAGAATATTCATCTTCGGCATTTGAAGTATAGTCGAGCCCTCCTGGTGAAGTTGCTGAAAGAAAAATGCAAATATCTCGGTTAATATTTACTATAGAGAAAAAGTGCATATAACAACAATTGTAGAGCATCAATAGTTCAACAAGATTGGTTCTATAACATTTTACTCTCAGGCTCATAATAACGGAGATATTTGGAATTTTCTAATCCTACTTCTAAAAATCCTATTTGAGGTTTTACTAATGACTCAAAACTTAAAAATACAAATATCTCGGTTAATATTCGATTTAGAGAAAACGTGTATATAACAATATTTGTGAGAAATTTAATTTTAAACAAGATTGGTTATATTACTTTTTTTGATAGGACTCAAAATAACGGAGATATTTTGGAATTTCCAATGCACTCCTAAGTTGTAGTGGGTGTGTGTCTAAACACTCAAAATTCAAAAATACAAATATCTCGGTTAATATTCAATTTAAAGAAAAAATGTATAAAACAATATTTGTGAGGAATTTAATTTTATACAAGAATGGTTAAATTACTTTTTTTGATAGGACTCATAATAACGGATATATTTTGAATTTTCCAATACAACTCCTAAGTATGATTGGGGTTTGTACCAAAGACTCAAATTTCAAAAATATAAATATTTTGGTTAATATACAATTTAGTGAAAAAACGAATAGAACAATATTTGTGAGAAATTTAATTTTAAACAAGATTGGTTATATTACTTTTTTTGATAGGACTCAAAATAACTGAGATATTTTGAATTTTGTAATCCCACTTATAATTGTGAATGGAGGTTTTCTTGAGACTCAAATTTGAATAAATGCAAATATCTCGTTTAATATTCAAAATAGAGGAAATATGTATATAACAATATTTATTGTAAATTAAATTTGCAATAATGTTAGTTATATACAATTGTTTGATAGGACTCAAAATAACCGAGATATTTTGAATTTTCTAAACCCACCCCTACTCAAGTAGACTTAAAATGGTAAAAAAATGCAAATATCTCGGTTAATATTCAAGATAGAGAATAAATGTATATAACAATATTTATAGGAAATTTAATTTGCAATAATATTTGTTAAATACAATTTTTCAATAGGACTCAAAATAACTGAGATATTTCCAATTTTATAAACCCACTTAAATTTTGTATGGGGGTTTTCTTGAGAATTAAATTTGATAGAAAAATGCAAATATCTCGGTTAATATTCATTCTAGAGAAGAAATGGATATAACAATATTTGTGGGAAATTTAATTTTAAACAAGATTGGTTATATTACTTTTTTTGATAGGACTCAAAATAACGGAGATATTGTGAAATTTCCATTCCAACTCCTGAGTTGTAGAGGGGGTTGTCTAAAGACTCAATTTTCAAAAATGCTAATATCTCGGTTAATATTCAATTTAAAGAAAAAATGTATAAAACAATATTTGTGAGGAATTTAATTTTATACAAGAATGGTTAAATTACTTTTTTTGATAGGACTCATAATAACGGAGATATTTTGAATTTTCCAATACAACTCCTAAGTTGTAGTGGGGATTGCTAAAGACTCAAATTTCAAAAATATAAATATTTTGGTTACTATACAATTTAGTGAAAAAACGAATAGAACAATATTTGTGAGAAATTTAATTTTAAACAAGATTGGTTAAATTACTTTTTTCGATTGAACTCAAAATAACCGAGATATTTCAAATTTTCTAAACCCACTTATAATTGTGTATGGTGGTTTTCTTGAGACTCAAATTTGAATAAATGCAAATATCTCGGTTAATATTCATCCTAGAGAAAAAATGTATATAACAATATTTATAGGAAATTAAATTTGCAATAACTTGGGTTATTTAACATCTTTTGATAGGACTCAAAATAACTGAGATATTTCCAATTTTCTAACCAAAATACAATTGTGTATGGTGGTTTTCTTGAGACTCAAATTTGAATAAATGCAAATATCTCGGTTAATATTACAAATAGAGAAAATATGTATATAACAATATTTATTGTAAATTAAATTTGCAATAACATTAGTTATGTATAATTTTTTGATAAGACTCAAAATAACTGAGATATTTCAAATTTTCTAATCCCACTTCTACTTTATTCTACTCAAATTTGGATTAAAAATGCAAATATCTCGGTTAATATTCATTCTAGAGAAAAAATGGATATAACAATATTTGTGGGAAATTTAATTTGCAATAAGATTGGTTATATTACTTTTTTTGATCGGAGTTAAAATAACGGAGATATTTGGAATTTTCTGTGAAAAAGTAAAAGAGTGCTTACCAAAGTCTGTAAGATGACAGTCTGGTTGATTCGAAGTGAGGCCCAAGGACTGGGCAATTTCTTCGGGTGTCCGAATTCTAATAGTCATAACTTCGATTTCAGGGCCTGTCTTGGGCTCTTCGGCTTTCGACTTCACGAATTTGACTTCACGAGCCGGCTCTCCGGAGTTATTATTGACTTCGCAGGACTCTTTGCGACCATTTGACTTCGCTTTGACTTTGAGACTTTCTTTTTCCTGCGAGTTTTGCTTCGTCGGCCTCCGAGGCCTCCTTTTCTTCGGCTCTCTGTCCGTCCTCTTCCCAGCCTTCTCTCTCTTCGAATTACTCTTCGAATCAAATCTTCCAAACTCTTCTATCACGAATTTACCCTCTCCGTCTCGGCATATCTTGTAGCGCGTGTCAGGTTTTCTAGTTAGCTCGGTCACGCCAGCTTTTTCCAAAGAATTTCCAAAATTATTTCTATCTTTTGACTTAGGATTATTCAAACTTTCAGCCTCTCGTTGTTTTTCTAAAAATAAATAAAGAAAAAATATAACATTATAATATAAACAACATAATATTAAAAATAAAATTTAAATAAATAATTCTCATCAAACAGAAATCAACAATTCAGATCAAACTTCAAAATATCTCAGTTATTATGAGCCGTATCAAAAAATCTCATAGAACCAATCTCGTCGGAAATAAAATTTACTACAAATATTGTTATATACATTTTTTATGTATCTCTAATATTAACATAGATATAAGCATTTTTAAGTTTTCAGTAAACCCCTAAACTTACTAGAGTATACTTAACTTTATAAGATAAACACTAATATCTCGGTTAATATTTACGATAGAGAAAAAGTGCGTATAACAACAATTGTAGAGCATCAATAGTTCAACAAGATTGGTTCTATAACATTTTACTCTCAGACTCATAATAACGGAGATATTTGGAATTTTTGTTATGAATAGCTAAAAGGTCTGAGATACTAACATTGTTCAACACTTTAGAAAAACGCTAATATCTCGGTTAATATTTACGATAGAGAAAAAGTGCATATAACAACAATTGTAGAGCATCAATAGTTCAACAAGATTGGTTCTATAACATTTTACTCTCAGGCTCATAATAACGGAGATATTTGGAATTTTTGTTAAGAATAGCTAAAATAAATTGGGTCTCAGTTACTAACATTGTTCAACAATTTAAAAGAAAAATCGCTAATATCTCGGTTAATATTTACGATAGAGAAAAAGTGCATATAACAACAATTGTAGAGCATCAATAGTTCAACAAGATTGGTTCTATAACATTTTACTCTCAGGCTCATAATAACGGAGATATTTGGAATTTTTGTTACGAATAGCTAAAATAAATTGGGTCTCAGTTACTAACATTGAGCAACACTTTTACAGAAAAACTCAAATATCTCGGTTACTATTTACGATAGAGAAAAAGTGCATATAACAACAATTGTAGAGCATCAATAGTTCAACAAGATTGGTTCTATAACATTATACTCTCAGACTCATAATAACGGAGATATTTGGAATTTTCTATATATTCAGCCATA
>JADPXZ010000007.1:3447500-3457500 GCA_019009955.1 Riptortus pedestris
ACGGCTGAACCGAATTTTATGAAACTTGGTATGTATATTACTACTAACCCAACTTAGACTTTAGGCTATATTAATATCCTCTGAGACGAACAGGAGTGGGGGTTATAAGGGAGGGCTGAAATTAAAAATAGCGATATTTCGTTTCTCATTAGTTTTGCGGCGAATATGCACATAACTAAAGTTGTTTATTTTGTTATTTAGAGTAACTTTTGTTATATACACTTTTTTCGTATACCGAATTAAAAACGAGATATACGCTAAAACCTATAGCGGAAGCGAACAATTTTATTTGGGACAAAAGACCCAACCGAAATAAATAAAACTCAGTATGTGTATTAGCACTAACGCTTTCATTATAACAAGCCATACCAACATTTCTAGGGACGGCTGGAGTGGTGGTTGTAAAGGAGGCCTGAAATTAAAATTAGCGATATTTCGTTTCCTATTGATTTTTCGGCAAATATTACCATAACAAAAGTTGTTTATTTTGTGATCTTTATTTTTGTCTTTTAACAATGTATAAACGAGATATACACTATAAACTAAAGCGGGAGCCAACTATTTTATTGGGCGCTAACGGTTGAACCGAACTTAAC
The DNA here is from genome assembly GCA_019009955.1 of Riptortus pedestris. Classification (NCBI taxonomy): domain Eukaryota; kingdom Metazoa; phylum Arthropoda; class Insecta; order Hemiptera; family Alydidae; genus Riptortus; species Riptortus pedestris. The sequence continues at coordinate 3,448,097 of JADPXZ010000007.1, forward strand.
AAAACTCAGTATGTCAATTAGCATTAATTCTTCCATGATTATAAGCTATATTAAATTGTTTAGGTTCGAACGGGAGTGGCGGTTATAACGGAGGCCTGAAATAAAAATTTGCTATATTTCATTTTCTATTTGTTTTTCGGTTACGATGTATCTAAAACAGCTGTCACCATTAAGCTTTGGACCGCATCAAGTGAAAGGAACTTTAATTCATCCAAGGTTTGGAAGACAGAATACTTCCTACGATTATGAATTATACTGTTCATTACGTTATAAAAAACCTACACGCACAGGAGACGGGAAATATAATAATATTAGAAGATTGAAGTCTTAAATAACAAATAATTTTATTATTAACAAATCCACAGCAACGACGGGTATTAACCCTAAACACTGGGACGGGTAAATGTCAAAATATTGTGCAAAGTAAAGCCTTGCCAAAAAAATACCATCACCATTCAGCCTCAAATCAATTCCCGGGCGAAGCCGGCTATCTCAGCTAGTATAGCTTAAAATCGTGGAAAAATTAATGCTAATTTACACATAGAGTTAAGTTCGGTTCAATCGTTAGCGCCCGATAAAATTGTCGGCTCCCGCTTTAATTTTTTAGTGTATATCTCGTTTATACTTTGTTATACGACGAAAGTGAATATAACAAAAGTTACTCTAAATAACAAAATAAACAACTTTAGTCATGTGCATATTTGGCGAAAAACCGATAGTAAACGAAATATGGCTCTATTTAATTTGAGTCGTCCGTTGGTAGCGCCACTCCTACCTCCATCTGCCTCGGGCTGATTTGTGAATCTAAACCATCCACGGAGTCTACAGTACAATTATTTATATATTTTTTTCTATATATATATATATATATATATATCTTACTTTTCCTTTTGGGCCTTCTTGGTGAGATTGTAAACTCGATGTTCTTTTCCGACCACCTAACTTTCTTTTTGGGTTTTACTTCTTCCGATTTGGAGTTCCTTTTCTTCAAACAGCTTATTAATTCTGCAAACAAAAAAAACAAAAAATCAAATATAAAGATGGGTGTATGTATATATATATATATATATATATATATATATATATATATATATATAATATATATATATATATAATATATATATATTATATATATATATATTATATATATATATATATATATATATATATATATATAAAGTGGGTATGTTTAGCCAAAAGGCAGAATTTTAAAATAAAAATGCAAATATCTCGGTTAATATTTACGATAGAGAAAAAGTGTATATAACAACAATTGTAGAGCATCAATAGTTCAACAAGATTGGTTCTATAACATTTTACTCTCAGGCTCATAATAACGGAGATATTTGGAATTTTTGTTACGAATAGCTTAAAGAAAGAGATTAGGTCTGAGATATTAACCTTTTGTATTCTCAAAGAAACACTCAAATATCTAGGTTAATATTTACGATAGAGAAAAAGTGCATATAACAACAATTGTAGAGCATCAATAGTTCAACAAGATTGGTTCTATAACATTTTACTCTCAGGCTCATAATAACGGAGATATTTGGAATTTGGTCTTCAATGAGAATAACAAACATAAGTATTCAACAAATGGAGTGAAGAGCATAAACTTTTTTATCGGGAATTATCTCTAGAATTGTCTAAATAGCAGATTTCCTTTAATAATCATAATTATATCTATATATATATATATATATATATATATATATATATATATATATATATATATATATATATAAAATTGTAACCTCTGTCTGCACATTGATTTTTTTTCACGAAATTTCATGATAACTCTTCGTTTCACATGTCATAGACACCATAACTGCATTTTGTTTCTTTCGTGTGTGTTTGTTTGTTTGTTACCTTTTCACGCATAAACGGCTGAACCAAATTTTATGAAACTTGGTATGTATATTACTACTAACCCAACTTACACTTTAGGCTATGTTAAAATTCTATGAGATGAACAGGAGTGGGGGTTATAAGGGAGGCTTGAAATTAAAAATAGCGATATTTTGTTTCCTATTGTTTTTTCGGCATATATGGGCATAACAAAAGTTGTTTATTTTGTTATTTAGAGTAACTTTTGTTATATACACTTTTGTCGTATACCGAAGTTTAAATGCGTCATACGCTAAAAATTATAGCGGGAGTCAACAATATTATTTGCCAAAAAAGACTCAACCGAACTAAATAAAACTCGGTTATGTGTATTAGAATTGAGGCTTTTATTATAACAAGCCATACCAACATTTCTATGGACGGGCAGGAGTGGGGGTTATAAGGGAAGCCTGAAATTAAAAATAGTGATATTTCGTTTCCTATTGGTTTTTCCGCAAATATAAACATAACAAAAGTTGTTTATTTTGTTATTTGGAATAACGTTTGTTATATACACTTTTGTCGTATACCAAAGTATGAATGAGTTATAAGTTAAAACTTATAGCGTGCACCAACGGCTGAACCGAACTTAACAAAACTCGGTATGTCAATTAGCATTAATTCTTCCATGATTATAAGTTATATTAAAATTTTTTGGGTCGAACGGGAGGGGGGTTATAAGGGAGGCCTGAAATAAAAATTCACCATATTTACAATGTATAAGAAACGGGAAATATAAAAATATCTAAGAATGATAAGCCATATCGAACAAATAATTCTATTATTAGCACATCCACGGCAAAGATGGGAATAAATCCTCAACACTGGGACAAGAAAAAGACAAAATATTGTGCAATGTAAAGCCTGCTAAAAAATACCATCACCATTCAGCCTCAAATGAATTCCCGGGCGAAGCCGGCTATCTCAGCTAGTATATATATATATATATATATATATATATATATATATATATATATATATATATATATATATATATATATATAAAATTGTAACTTCTGTCTGTACATTGATTTTTTTGCCGAACTTTCAAGATACTTTTTCGTTTCACATGTCATAGACACATAACTGCATTTTGTTTCTTTTGTGTGTTTGTTTGTTACCTTTTCACACATAAACGGCTGAACCGAATTTTATGAAACTTGGTATGTATATTACTACTAACCCAACTTAGACTTTAGGTTATGTTAAAATTCTCTGAGATGAACAGGAGTGGGGGTTGTAAGGGAGGCCTGATTTTAAAAATTGCGATATTTCGTTTCCTATTGGTTTTTCGGTAAATATGAATATAACAAAAAGTTGTTTTATTTTGTTATTTAGAGTAACTTTTATTATATAAGTGTTTTTCGTATACCGATTTATTAAAGAGATATACGCTAAAACCTATAGCGGAAGTGAACAATTTAATTTGACACAAAAGACTACACCAAACTAAATAAAACTCGGTATGTGTATTAGCCTTTATGCCATCATTATAATAAGCCGTAAAAAAATTTCTAGAGATGAACAGGAGTGGGGGTTATAAGGGAGGCCTGAAATTAAAAATTGCGATATTTCGTTTCCTATTGGTTTTTCTGCAAATATACACATAACAAAAGTTGTTTAATTTGTTATTTAGAGTAACTTTTGTTATATAATTTTTTTTCGTATACCGATTTATTAACGAGATATACGCCAAAACCTATAGCGGGAGTGAACAATTTAATTTGACACAAAAGACTCAACCAAACTAAATAAAACTCGGTATGTGTATTAGCACTAATGCCTCCATTATAATAAGCCGTACCAACATTTCTAGGGACGGGCAGGAGTGGGGGATGTAAGAGAGGCCTGAATTTAAAAATAGCGGTATTTCGTTTTCTATTGGTTTTTCTACAAATATACACATAAAAAAAGTTGTTTATTTTGTTATTTAGAGTAACTTTTGTTATATAATGTTTTGTCTTATAACAAAGTATAAACGAGATATATACTAAAACTTTAGCGGGACCCAACAATCTTATTGTTCACTAAAGATTGAACCGAACATAAAAAAACTCGGTATGTCAATTAGCTTTAATTATTTCATGATTATGAGCTACATTAAAATTTTTAGATTCGAACGGGAGTGGGGGTTATAAGGGAGGCCTGAAAAAAAAAATTCGTTACATTTCATTGTTTATTTGTTTTTCGACAAACTTGCACATAACAAAATTGTTTACTTTGTTATTTAGAGTAACTTTTATTTTATACATTTTTAAAATTCAAAAATGTAAGAAGCAAGTAATTTGGGTAGAAATATTGATATGCTCAACAATTCTTTCCAATATGAACTACCAGGTACCTTACCTGGAAAAATTAATTCAAATCTATGTTAATATTTTGTCCTTAATAGTTGAAATCTATGCATAATGCACAGGAGACGGGAAATATGACAATATGGAAGACAGTGAAGTCTTACATAAATAATTAATTTTATTATTAACAAATCCAAAGCAAAGACGGGTAAAAACCTTAAACATAAGGACGGGGAAATGTCAAAATATTGTCATTCCCAAAAAAATACCATTATCATTCAGACTCAAATGAATTCCCGAGCAAAGCTGGGTAACATAGCTAGTATATATATATATATATATATATATATATATATATATATATATATATATATATATATTAGATAACCCGGGAAACGTTGTTTTGCCATATAAATTATTTCTAGTTTCTAGATAAATTCTAGTGTAGACAAAAAGTAACTTGCTTATTATAAGTGTGTATGTGGTATATGCATGAGATAGGCATCGAGCGCTATCAACGATAATGGAATATAAAAATAACAAACGCCATTATTATTATTTTTAAGTTATTATAGTTTTATTTCTTAAAATTACATATCACATATTAATTACGACAGTAACACTAACAAACAACATCAATCTTTTAATGCTATAGCGCGAACAATATTTTTGTTAGCGCATCTTTAGCGAGCACAAACAAAACTGGAATGGTGTTACCCAGAAAGCTACGTACAATTGCCCGTGTCAAAAACACGGTCTACTCAAATCTAGCCGCAAATAGAAATCATTTGGCCTCGGGATTTGTTGATCGTCATTTGCAAATTGAAATTTTTAATCGAAGTACAGTTATAAACACTATAATCGATCATTTGTCCGAGCGATGATAATGATTGAATTACTAAAATGGCTACGAAAAAAAATAGGGGTCGGTGATAAAAAAGTAAAAATTTAGGGTTGTATGTATTTTTTAATGCCATATTATAAAAAAAATAAAAAACAAAAAAATTTCATCCAAACTTTAAAATAAAAATGTTAAGGGTGAGCAACCCTTATCACTTAGGGGCTATGAAAAATAGATAGTAGCCGATTCCTCAGACCTACTGAATACGCAGATAAAATTTGGTGAAAATCGGTACAGCCGTTTCGAAGGAGTACGCTAACTAACGTTGTCACCTGGACATTTTATATTATTTTAATATATATATATATATATATATATATATATATATATATATATATATATATATATATAATACACGAGGAGTATATATTACCTTCTGGCGGTGATTTTTTATCCTTCTTTACCGGACGAGCCTCTCTCTCTCTCGAGTCATCATCATCAACCACAAAAAGTGGGACGGGCACCACTTCGATACCTGTAAGACAATCGGGAAATTAATTCAATAGAACAGAAGAATTATAATCAGGACATTACAATAATGCACTGTAATTGTACAATATCTCGGTTAATTTTCAAGATAGACAATAAATGTATATAACAATATTTATAGGAAATTTAATTTGCAATAAGATTGGTTATTAAACATTTTTCGATAGGACTCAAAATAACTGAGATAATTTGAATTTTTTAAACCCACTTTTACTTAAATAGGAGTTAATTCTCCTCAAATTTGAATATAAAATGTTAATATCTCGGTTAATATTCATTCTAGAGAATAAATGTATATAACAATATTTATAGGAAATTAAATTTGCAATAAATTTGGTTATTTAACATTTTTTGATAGGACTCAAAATAACTGAGATATTTTGAATTTTGTAAACCCACATTTACTTCAATAAGAGTTAATTCTACTCAAAATTGAATAAAAAATGTTAATATCTCGGTTAATATTCAAGATAGAGAATAAATGTATATAACAATATTTATAGGAAATTTAATTTGCAATAAGATTGGTTATGTACAATTTTTCGATAGGACTCAAAATAACCGAGATATTTCAAATTTTCTAAACCCACTTATAATTGTGTATGGTGGTTTTCTTGAGACTCAAATTTGAATAAATGCAAATATCTCGGTTAATATTCAAGATAGAGAATAAATGTATATAACAATATTTATAGGAAATTTAATTTGCAATAAGATTGGTTATGTACAATTTTTCGATAGGACTCAAAATAACCGAGATATTTCGAATTTTTTAAACCCACTTTTACTTAAATATGGTGGTTTTCTTCTCAATTTTGAATAAAATGTTTAATAACTCGGTTAATATTCAAGATAGAGAATAAATGTATATAACAATATTTATAGGAAATTTAATTTGCAATAACTTTGGTTATTTAACATTTTTCGATAGGACAAATAATAACCGAGATATTTTAGGATTTAAACAAAAATATATGAAATATAGTCAACAATAACAACATACTCACAGTTACTTCCTCCGAATGGATCATGAGTGTCTTTTGAAAATAAAAATGAATAAAAATGAATAATTAATTAAAAGACTTTACGAGAGTGTGATCTAAGTGAATTACTTCATTGTTTAACCATTTCGTTCGTCTGTCAAATATTTTGCAAAATATGAGATATCTCCGTTATTATGAGCCTGAGAGTAAAATGTTATAGAACCAATCTTGTTGAACTATTGATGCTCTACAATTGTTGTTATATGCACTTTTTCTCTATCGTAAATATTAACCGAGATATTAGCATTTTTATTAGTTAAGGGTGTTGCACAAGGTTTTTATCTCAGTGCTGTACTATTTTATTTAGTTGTTCATAACATAAATTCCAAATATCTCCGTTATTATGAGCCTGAGAGTAAAATGTTATAGAACCAATCTTGTTGAACTATTGATGCTCTACAATTGTTGTTATATGCACTTTTCCCGTAGCACGAATATTAAACGAAATAGAACAATATTTGACAGACAAAAAAGAAAACAGTTAATCAATACGAGCATATTTGTAATATTTAATAATAAATCTTACCTTCAGGAATAAATTCTGATTCGTTGGTCTCCGGAATCCAAACGCAGTTAGAATCTAAAATACAAAAATAATTAAATTATTATATTTATATATATATATATATATATATATATATATATATATATTTTAACATCCACTTTGTGCTACTAAGGATTTTATGCAGCGAGTCGCTCACTAGATAAATGGAAGCCACGACTCTAGCTCTACCGACTGTACGGCTAATAGGGAGGGCTTCTCTACAGCTGGGCACCCGTTCGGCTGGGACTAAGGATTTTATGCAGCGAGTGTCGCTCACTAGATAAATGGAAGCCACGACTAACTAGCTCTACCGACTGTACGGCTAATAGGGAGGGCTTATCTACAGCTGGGCACCCTTTCGGCTGGGACTAAGGATTTTATGCAGCGAGTCGATCACTAGATAAATGGAAGCCACGACTCTAGCTCTACCGACTGTACGGCTAATAGGGAGGGCTTATCTACAGCTGGGCACCCTTTCGGCTGGGACTAAGGATTTTATGCAGCGAGTCGCTCACTAGATAAATGGAAGCCACAACTCTAGCTCTACCGACTGTACGGCTAATAGGGAGGGCTTATCTACAGCTGGGCACCCCTTTCGGCTGGGACTAAGGATTTTATGCAGCGAGTCGCTCACTAGATAAATGGAAGCCACGACTCTAGCTCTAACCGACTGTACGGCTAATAGGGAGGCTTATCTACAGCTGGCCACCCTTTCGGCTGGGACTAAGGATTTTATGCAGCGAGTCGCTCACTAGATAAATGGAAGCCAACGACTCTAGCTCTACCGACTGTTACGGCTAATAGGGAGGCTTATCTACAGCTGGGCACCCTTTCCGGGCTAAGGATTTTATGCAGCGAGTCGCTCACTAGATAAATGGAAGCCACGACTCTAGCTCTACCGAGCTAATAGGCAGGGCTTATCTACAGCTTGGCAGCCTTTGTCCAAGGATTTTATGCAGCGAGTCGCTCACTAGATAAATGGAAGCCACGACTCTAGCTCTACCGACTGTTCGGGTAATAGGGTGGGCTTAGCTTCAGCTGGCCACGGTGTCGGGTGAGGATTTTATGGAGGGAGTCGCTCACTAGATAAATGGGAAGCACGACTCTAGCTCTACCGACTGTACGGCTAATAGGGAGGGCTTATCTACAGCTTGGCAGCCTTTGTCCAAGGATTTTATGCAGCGAGTCGCTCACTAGATAAATGGAAGCCACGACTCTAGCTCTACCGACTGTACGGCTAATAGGGAGGGCTTATCTACAGCTGGGCACCCTTTCGGCTGGGACTAAGGATTTTATGCAGCGAGTCGCTCACTAGATAAATGGAAGCCACGACTCTAGCTCTACCGACTGTACGGCTAATAGGGAGGGCTTATCTACAGCTGGGCACCCTTTCGGCTGGGACTAAGGATTTTATGCAGCGAGTCGCTCACTAGATAAATGGAAGCCACGACTCTAGCTCTACCGACTGTACGGCTAATAGGGAGGGCTTATCTACAGCTGGGCACCCTTTCGGCTGGGACTAAGGATTTTATGGAGCGAGTCGCTCACTAGATAAATGGAAGCCACGACTCTAGCTCTACCGACTGTACGGCTAATAGGGAGGGCTTATCTACAGCTGGGCACCGAATAGCGTGGGGGAGTGGATTTTATGCAGCGAGTCGCTCACTAGATAAATGGAAGCCACGACTCTAGCTCTACCGACTGTACGGCTAATAGGGAGGGCTTATCTACAGCTGGGCACCCTTTCGGCTGGACTAAGGATTTTATGCAGCGAGTCGCTCACTAGATAAATGGAAGCCACGACTCTAGCTCTACCGACTGTACGGCTAATAGGGAGGGCTTATCTACAGCTGGGCACCCTTTCGGCTGGGACTAAGGATTTTATGCAGCGAGTCGCTCACTAGATAAATGGAAGCCACGACTCTAGCTCTACCGACTGTACGGCTAATAGGGAGGGCTTATCTACAGCTGGGCACCCTTTCGACTGGGACTAAGGATTTTATGCAGCGAGTCGCTCACTAGATAAATGGAAGCCACGACTCTAGCTCTACCGACTGTACGGCTAATAGGGAGGGCTTATCTACAGCTGGGCACCCTTTCGGCTGGGACTAAGGATTTTATGCAGCGAGTCGCTCACTAGATAAATGGAAGCCACGACTCTAGCTCTACCGACTGTACGGCTAATAGGGAGGGCTTATCTACAGCTGGGCACCCTTTCGGCTGGGACTAAGGATTTTATGCAGCGA
>JADPXZ010000007.1:3462500-3497500 GCA_019009955.1 Riptortus pedestris
AGTCCCAGCCGAAAGGGTGGCCAGCTGTAGATAAGCCCTCCCTATTAGCCGTACAGTCGGTAGAGCTAGAGTCGTGGCTTCCATTTATCTAGTGAGCGACTCGCTGCATAAAATCCTTAGTCCCAGCCGAAAGGGTGCCCAGCTGTAGATAAGCCCTCCCTATTAGCCGTACAGTCGGTAGAGCTAGAGTCGTGGCTTCCAGTGATTGTGTGAGCGACTCGCTGCATACAATCCTTAGTCCCAGCCGAAAGGGTGGCCAGCTGTAGATAAGCCCTCCCTATTAGCCGTACAGTCGGTAGAGCTAGAGTCGTGGCTTCCATTTATCTAGTGAGCGACTCGCTGCATAAATCCTTACACCCACCGTACCTTGTTCCCAGCTGTAGATAAGCCCTCCCTATTAGCCGTACAGTCGGTAGAGCTAGAGTCGTGGCTTCCATTTATCTAGTGAGCGACTCGCTCCATAAAATCCTTAGTCCCAGCCAAAATATTTTAAAACCTTACCTGTACTTTGATTATCTCCGTCTTCGTTCAAATGCATCACCATCTCTATTTTTAACGAACTCGGTTCATCACAAAAATATTCTTCAGAATCATCGTCATCAACACACACAACGTCTTGGTCCCTGAAATTTAAAAAAAAAATATTATAGAAATATATAAATATAAATATATATAAATAAATATATATATATATATATATATATATAAAAATATATACATTAATGCTATAAGAAGGCCGTTTATTTGTTTCTGCATGTCCGATGCAAGTTAGCATATCACATGCATTTGGAGTCGACTACAATTAATTTATACATAGATTATTTCAAAACTATGAGATATATATAAAGAATTAACAATAACAACGTTAAATAAAAATAAAAACATATAAAGAGAAGATTATTAGTCTTAAAAAGAAAAGAAATAATGAATATCCATAAATATTGTAAGTATAGTAGTTGTATCGGCTGTAATAAGTATTCAACCGATTAATCGTATCGAAAGCATGTTCTTGCGAAATATTTTAAAAGCGTTATTATATATTTACAAATAACTCGTCTTCTTCTATTGGACATTTTTCTTTTTTTTTTTGTTCAATGTCTTGTTTTAGTTTTTATATTATTTTAACTACCCGGATGGAATATATATATATATATATATAATATAATATATATATATATATATATATATATATATATACATATAAATGTGTAACCTCTGTTGCTGGCCATAACTGGAATTTTTGGTTTCTTTCGTGTCTGTTTGTTTGTTTGTTACCTTTTCAATGATAAATGGCTGAACCGACTTAATTTTATGAAACTTTGGTATGTATATTACTACTAACCCAAACTTAGACTTTAGGCTATATTAATATCCTCTAAGTCGAACAGGGAGTGGGGGTTATAAGGGAGGCCTGAAATTAAAAATAGCGATATTTCGTTTCCCTATTGCTTTTTTTCTCAGCCAAAATATGCACATAACAAACAAGGTCGTTTATTTTGTCATTTAGAATAACATTTGTTATATACACTTTTTTTGTATACTGGGAATTATAAACGATATAGATGCTAAAAACCTTAAAGCAGAAGTGAACAATTTTATTTGGGACAAAAGACCCAAAACTGAAAATAAATAAACTCGGTATGTGTATTAGCAACTAACGCTTTCATTATAATAAGCCATTACCAACACTTTCTAGGGACGGGCAGGAGTGGGGGTTGTAAGGGAAGGCCTGGATTTAAAAATAGCGGTATTTCGTTTTCTATTTCGTTTTTTCGGCAAATATGAACATAACAAAAGTTGTTTATTTTGTTAATTTTAGATTAACTTTCATGATATTCATTTTTGCCTTTTAACATTGAAATATAAACGAGATATACACTATACAACTAAAGCGGGAGTCAACTATTTTATTGGGCGCTAATCGATTGAACCGAAACTTAACAAAACTCGGTATGTCAATTAGCATTAATTCTTCCATGATTATAAGCTATATTAAAATTTTTAGGTTAGAACGGGAGTGGCGGTTATAAGGGGAGGCCCTGAAATAAAAATTCGCGATATTTCATTGTCTATTTGTTTTTTTCGACAAAACATGCACATAACAAAAGTTGTTTAACTTTGTTATTTAGAGTAAACTTTTGTTTGTATACATTTCTCCAGGAACAATGTGGTGGAGCAAGTAATTTAGCGTAGAAATATTGATATGCTCAACAATTCATTCCTATTTGAAACTACCAGGTACCTCAGCTGGAAAAAATTAATTCAAATTTACGTTAATATTTTGTCATTAATAACTGAAATCTATGCATAATGCACAGGAGACGGGAAATATGACAATATGGAGGACAGTGAAGTCTTACATAAAAAATTAATTTTATTATAACAACATCCACAGCAACGACGGGTATAAACCCTAAAAACTGGGACGGGTAAATGTCAAAATATTGTGGAAAGTAAAGCCTTGACAAAAAAATACCATCACCATTCAGCCTCAAATGAATTTCCGGGCGAAGCCGGCTATCTCAGCTAGTATGTATGTAAGTATATATATATATATATATATAAAATATGTATTAAATATTTACGTACCTTTCCATTTCAACTTGACGATTTCTTACTAGAATGTGCGACCCCACAGATTTTTTTGGAGTCACGACTCCTAAACCTCCGGGGAATTTCTGCAAAACTTCTGGGTCGAATATCCTCGGGCCGTGTTCTCTTTTCCCGAGCGGGAAATGACAGCTACAGACATAAGCGCCGGGTCCTGGTTCCTCCGGACGACTGGAAAATAGAAGAAATATACTTTAGTTGAAGAGTGGGGGTAAATTTAAATAAAGAGAAGTGACAAGAAACAAAAAAAACTGAATAACTCGCTCAAAACTCAAAAATTTTACAAAAATGTAAAGAATCAAAATTGTCCGGATTTTAACGTTCGATAAAAAAGGTTCTGTAACATTTTACTCTCAGGCTCATAATAACGGAGATATTTGGAATTTTGTTACGAACGGCTAAAACCTTGTGGCAAAACCTTTAAAAAAACTTTAAGAAAAATGCAATCATTTGGTCTCGGTTTATTAATGTTTATGATATGAGAAAAAGTGCATATAACAACAATTGTAGAGCATCCAATAGTTCAACAAGATTGGTTTCTATATAACAATTTATTACTCTCAGGCTCATAATAACGGAGATATTTGGAATTTTTGTTATGAATAGCTAAAATAGATAAGGGCAGAGATTAACTAAGCTTGCTAAACATAGAAAAGAAAAATGCAAATATCTCGGTTAATATTTACATCTGAGAGAAAAAGTGCATATAACAACAATTGTAGTTCATTAATCGTTTAACAATATTGGTTCTATGACATTTTACTCTCAGGCTCATATAATAACGGAGATATTTGGAATCCACCCTTTTGTTTCATCAAGCCATTTAATGGGAATACGATATTTACGATAGAGACTAAAGTGCATAACAACAATTGAAAACTGTGAATAATCGAGTGACAAAGTTTAGTCTATAACAAATAAAAACTTCTATTCAAAAACAAATATTTTGGTAATTTTTATGTATGTTTCGAATAATACGCTAGTCTTTTTGTAAAATTTGGTGTTGACAGAAACTAAAAATTTGGGGTATTTTCTTGTAGGCTGAAATATAATGCGATAGAGAAGTAAAATGTTATAGAACCCAATCTTGTTGAAACTATTGATGCTTCTACAATTGTTGTTATATGCACTTTTTCTCTATCGGAAATATTAACCAAGATACTTTGAAATTTTTCTTACGAATAGCTGTCACACAAGATCTTTTATTATATCTATTCGTAACAAAAATTCCAAATATCTCCGTTATTATGAGCCTGAGAGTAAAATGTTATAGAACCAATCTTGTTGAACTATTGATGCTCTACAATTGTTGTTATATGCACTTTTTTCTATCATAAATATTAGCCAAGATATTTGCATTTTTCTTTGATGAAAATGTCTCACAAAGTTAGTATCTCAGTCCTAATCTATTTATTTAAGCTATTCGTAACAAAAATTCCAAATATCTCCGTTATTATGAGCCTGAGAGTAAAATGTTATAGAACCAATCTTGTTGAACTATTGATGCTCTACAATTGTTGTTATATGCACTTTTTCTCTATCGTAAATATTAACCGAGATATTTGCATTTTTCTTAGTTAAAAGTGTTTAACAAGTTTAGTATCTCAGACCTAATCTATTTATTTTAGCTATTCATAACAAAAATTCCAAATGTCTCCGATATCATGAGCCTGAGAGTAAAATGTTATAAAACCACTAAGTCCAATGAAAACAATATTTGGTATTTAAGCTTGGAATAATGCGGTTTATTATATAACAGAGTATTGTTTATGTGACACGAGCAGGAGTGGGGCTTTGCTCGAGGATGAAAACTGAAAAATGCAAATATCTCGGCTAATATTCAAGATAGAGAATAAATGTATATAACAATATTTATAGTAAATTTAATTTGCAATAAGATTGGTTATGTACAATTTTTGGATAGGAGGAATAATAACGGAGATATTTGGGATTTTAAAATTCTGTCCCCTCTAAACCCCCACTCCTGCTTGTCGGATTTCAGCCATTTACGAACTCGTTCTGTATTTTTGTTTAAAAGGGCTAAATATGAAATTTGGTAACGATCGGAAGAAAATTGCGACAGCTAGAGCGTTAACAGATGAAGAGGTTCGATGGACATTTGAAGAAAAATTTCGAAAATCGTGAACTCAAGGGAAATGCGCTAATAAAAGCTGAAAGTATTAAAATAGAAAAAAAAATAAGTACAAGGTCATAGTGAGCACATTAAGACTTTAAGCAAAGTTGAGGTTATGAATGACTTGAATTGTTCTAGGATTGAGATTGAATGGAAATTATGAATGAATGGCTTTTTAATAAGGAAATGCGCTAAAAATACTCACCCGATGAGTTTTTTCCAAGTCTCTCTCTCTCTCTGATCAGAAATTGAAAACCTGAAAAACTTGCAAGTCTCGCGTTGATTGTAGTGTTTGCAGCCCTTGTGCCAGCATTTGACCATTTTGACAGATGGAAAAGGCGGGAACGCCAAAACTCCCGCCAAAAACGAATCACACAAATTGACACTATTTTCAATAATTCCCTTAGTAAAAAGACACACAACTTGAGAAAGAACTTGTTTGGATACAAGATAAGTTATAACCTTCCGAGGAGGTTATAGGTCTCCATTAGAGGTTATAATTAAAATCGATTTCCCGCGGGAAATATTAACAATAAAAAACATTAAACAATCATTAATTACATCCAATAAAAACATAAATATTTAATTACACGCGAATAAATAAAACGTGCCAATATTTTTAGAAATGGAAAACAAAGAGATACGAAAACTATAAAACGCAAATATCTCGGTTAATATTCATTTTACAGAAAAAATGTATATAACAATATTTATAGCAAATTTAATTTGCAATAAGATTGGTTATGTACAATTTTTCGATAGGTCTAACAATAACGGAGATATTTGGAATTTTAGTAATAAAAACATGAGAAATAGATTAGGTCTCAGTTACTAAGTGCAACACTTTATAAGAAAAATGCAAATATCTCGGTTAATATTTACGATAGAGAAAAAGTGCATATAACAACAATTGTAGAGCATCAATAGTTCAACAAGATTGGTTCTATAACATTTTACTCTCAGGCTCATAATAACGGAGATATTTGGAATTTTAGCTAAAATAAATAGATTAGTTCTGAGATACTAACAATGTGCACAACTTTTTCAAAGAAAAACGCTAATATCTCGGTTAATATTTATGATAGAGAAAAAGTGCATATAACAACAATTGTAGAGCTTCAATAGTTCAACAAGATTGGTTCTATAACATTTTACTCTCAGACTCATAATAACGGAGATATTACGCGAAAAGTCTGAGATACTGACATTGTGCAATGCTTTAATCTTAGAAAAAATCAAATAACTTGGTTAATATGTAAAATAGAGAAAAAGTGCATATAACAAGAATTGTAGAGCATCAATAGTTCAACAAGATTGGTTTTATAACATTTTACTCTCAGGCTCATAATAACGGAGATATTTGGAACTTTTGTTATCAATAGCTGAAATAGATAAGGTATGAAATATTAACCTTGTGTAACAACTAAAACTAAGAAAAATGCAAATATCTCGGTTAATATTTACGATAGAGAAAAAGTGCATATAACAACAATTGTAGAGCATCAATAGTTCAACAAGATTGGTTCTATAACATTTTACTCTCAGACTCATAATAACGGAGATATTTGGAATTTTAGTAATAAAAACATGAGAAATAGATTAGGTCTCAGTTACTAAGTGCAACACTTTATAAGAAAAAGGCAAATATCTCGGTTAATATTTACGATAGAGAAAAAGTGCATATAACAACAATTGTAGAGCATCAATAGTTCAACAAGATTGGTTCTATAACATTTTACTCTCAGGCTCATAATAACGGAGATATTTGGAATTTTTGTTATCAATAGCTGAAATAGATTAGCTCTGAGATACTAACCTTGTTAAGTACATTAGACTAATGAAAAATCAATGTATAGACATATTAAAAACATTTACCCGATGAGTTTTTTCCAAGTCTCTCTCTCTCTCTGATCAGAAATTGAAAACCTGAAAAACTTGCAAGTCTCGCGTTGATTGTAGTGTTTGCAGCCCTTGTGCCAGCATTTGACCATTTTGACAGATGGAAAAGGCGGGAACGCCAAACTCCCGCCAAAAACGAATCACACAAATTGAAACAAATTTCAATAATTCACTTAATTAAAAAGAGACAATTAGAGTTGAGACTTGTTTGGATACAAGACAAGTTATAACCTTCCGAGGAGGTTATAGGTCTCCATTAGAGGTTATAATTAAAATCGATTTCCCGCGGGAAATATTAACAATAAAAAACATTAAACAATCATTAATTACATCCAATAAAAACATAAATATTTATAGTAAATTTAATTAGCAATAAAATTGGTTATGTACAAGTTTTCGAATGGACTAACAATAACGGAGATATTTGGAATTTTAGTAATAAAAAGACAAGAAATAAATTAGGTCTCAGTTACTAAGTGCAACACTTTATTAAAGACAAACGCTAATATCTCGGTTAATATTTGCGATAGAGAAAAAGTGCATATAACAACAATTGTAGAGCATCAATAGTTCAACAAGATTGGTTCTATAACATTTTACTCTCAGGCTCATAATAACGGAGATATTTGGAATTTTTTTATTGTATACAATGTAAGCAAGACTTTCATACTTTTATAAATTATATTATGTACATTTCATTAAACAAATTAATTTACTTAACATTTCTTACACTTTTTTACAAATATAATATCACTTTAATAAAAATATATGGTTATTGTTACATGATAGTTCTTTATTATCCAAGTGACGAAAGTAGATCATTTTCCAACTCGAGTGAAACGTTTAGCCACACGAGCGAAGCGAGTCTGGTAATTTGACGAGAGTTGTAAATTCTACTTTCGTCACGAGTGTAATATTAAATTTTTTCTGTAATCGTGTAATACATGATCAGATCTAAGCAGAATATGAACAAAATTAGGATGTTGTCAAGATTATGGTATGTTGTTGGTAGGTTATAAGCATCGTTGTTGGCAGGTTATAAGCATAGTTATAAAACAACTAGTGATGATTGTCAAGTAGTGCAGTTATAAACAAAGAAGGTAATTATTATTATATTTATATTTTAAAATATATTGATTATTTCCACCAATAATTCATTCACATTTCAATTTATTTTGTTAAAATAAATTCTTGCAATGTTAAGAAACATTTAAAAGCATTTGATTTCCAACTTCAAATTATTTTTTAAATTTATACTTATTACTAATTAAGAAGGCAATTTCACTTTCTTCACTTGTGAACCAAAGTGATTACTTTCTTCACTCTATTGCAAAATGTTTCACTTTCTTCACTCATTTCAGTTTAGTAATGTTACCATTATTCAACCATTACAGAAAAATGTAATTAATAAGATAGAAATAAAAACAAATAAAATTGGGGTCCAGCAGACCCCACGCGAGCTCTGACGAGTGTAAAAGAAGCGCGGGCGATGAAGGGTTAACAAGAAGCAGTTATAGTTTGAAAATTGGAAATATCTCCGTTAGTATGCGTTGGATCGAAAAATTGTACATACCCAATCTTATTGCAAATTAAATTTCCTATAAATATTGTTATATACATTTATTCCCAATCTTCAATATTAACCGGGATATTTGCATTTTATTGTTTTCATCTTTCAGCTAAAAACCCTATTTAACTCAAGTAGCAACAACTTATTTTTTTTTTCTCTAATAATTTGCTAAAATATCTCCGTTATTATTAGTCGGATCGAGAGAAATTGTTACATAAACCAATCTTATTAGAAAATTTAAATTTTCCTTTAGAAATATTGTTATAAAACATATTTTTATGTAAAACGTCTTAAACGCGTGTTATTTGTAAAAAAAAACGTACACAAAACACTAACATACCTCAATAATGCATGTCTTGATCCTTCCTGCTCGACAGCCTAGGGAACATTGTGAAAGTCGTGCAGTAAATATGGCGGCAAATATACAAAATGGCGGGAACAGATCAGCTGATTTCAGTCAAACTTGGAGTAATGAATGATATATTACTTAATTTATTTCAAATATATTGTCTTTTAAACTATTAACTTTTAAAAAAACATTTGGCTATAATTTTTTTTTTTACATGAAAATCGAGAGTTTATAAATTTGGCGAATTTCCACAGAGAATATCATTGACATAACCTATATGAGGGAAGGTTATTAAAAACTGTTATATATGTGAGATCACTTCCTTTTTTTCCTGGCTTAGAAATTCCAAATATCTCCGTTCATTATGAGTCTGAGAGTAAAATGTTATAGAACCAATCTTGTTGAACTATTGATGTTCTACAATTGTAGTTAATATGCACTTTTTCTCTATAGCAAATATTATCCGAGATATTAGGCGTTTTTTCTTTAATAACCCCCCCACCCCCCCCCCCCCCCACCCCCCCCCCCCCCCACCCCCCCCCCCCCCCACCCCCCCCCCCCCCCACCCCCCCCCCCCCCCACCCCCCCCCCCCCCCACCCCCCCCCCCCCCCACCCCCCCCCCCCCCCACCCCCCCCCCCCCCCACCCCCCCCCCCCCCCACCCCCCCCCCCCCCCACCCCCCCCCCCCCCCACCCCCCCCCCCCCCCACCCCCCCCCCCCCCCACCCCCCCCCCCCCCCACCCCCCCCCCCCCCCACCCCCCCCCCCCCCCACCCCCCCCCCCCCCCACCCCCCCCCCCCCCCACCCCCCCCCCCCCCCACCCCCCCCCCCCCCCACCCCCCCCCCCCCCCACCCCCCCCCCCCCCCACCCCCCCCCCCCCCCACCCCCCCCCCCCCCCACCCCCCCCCCCCCCCACCCCCCCCCCCCCCCACCCCCCCCCCCCCCCACCCCCCCCCCCCCCCACCCCCCCCCCCCCCCACCCCCCCCCCCCATAGTTTTAATTATGACACCTATAAACAAGAATATAATAGTTAACAAATTATATATATTATATATATATATATATATATATAAGATATATATATATATATACTAGAAACATGGAGATAGCCGGTTTCGCCCGGGAATTCATTTGAGGCTGAATGGTTGATGGGTATTTTTTTGGCAAATGGAAGGCTTTTAATACTGTTGCACAATATTTTGACATTTACTTACGCACCGGTACCAGGTGTTTAGGGTTAAAAACCCGTTGTTTCTTTGGCATTTGTTGTTATAATAAAATTAATATTTTTATGTAAGTCTTCACTGTCCACCAAATTGTCGAATTTCCATATTATAACTATTTCTCCCGTCTCCTGTGCAATTATGCATAGATTTCACTTATTAAAAGACAAAATATTAAATGTAGAATTTGAATTAATTTTTTTCAGTGAGGTACCTGGTAGTTCAAAATAAGGAATCGAATTGGTTGAGGCATATCAATATTTCTACGCAAATTTACTTGCTCCACACCATTGTTCCTGGAGAGAAGAAAATGCTTTAAAACAAAAAGTTAATCTAAAATAAACAAAGTATGTAAGCTTTTGTATATGTGCATGTTTGGTCGACAAAACCAAATAGACAATGAAAATAATCGCGAAGTTTTTATTTCAGCAGGACCTACCGATATAACCCCCTCAACTCCCCACTTAAGTGATGGTCTAACCGTTCAACATTCTACAAAACCTAAACGTCCGTGAGAATTAATGGCATAAGGGGACCTGGTTTTGTTAAGTACGGTTCTAATCGTTAAGCGTCCCCTCAATAAAATAGTTGACTATTCCGCAGAAGTTTTTAAAACGTATAAACACTCATATTTATACTAAGGTATACGAACAATAGTGTATATAATAACAAAAGTTCACTCCAAAAAACAAAATAAACTATACTTTTGTCATGTGCATTTTCTCGTCGTCCGGAAAAGAAAGAAAAAAACCGCTAGTAAACGAAATATGGCTCTATTTAATTTTGAGTTTCGTGTTATGTCGTAGCCGTTGGTAGCTGATCGTTGCCAACTCCGTATCCTCCAATCCTGCCTTGGGCTTATTTGTGAATCTAAAGCCCATCCACGGTGTCACCCAAGACGCAATACAATTCATTCAAATAATCGCGTCCAGCCGTTTAGCAAACCGAGTTCAACTTTTCACATAGCACACAACTACAACTAGAAAAATATATAGAAAGCAACTTTCAAAATTAATGTTATGGGGTATTCTTTATAGTAATGGCTTTTGTTTCCAAGTTTCAGAAAGTATATCCAACGCCGAAAACAACCTGCCCACGCTGTTTATTGCATTTGTTGTCTTGTTAATATCTATACCTGCCAGGACTAATCTTTTTCCGAAATGGTCCTCTCTGTGTAGCACTTTTATTAATACATTTAACCACAAAAAAAAAAACCGGCCACTTCATTTTTGTCGTATTAAAAGCTAATTTTCTTTATGTGGCTATTCTAGTTATTACAGAGAATTTAGAGTCTAAGTCCATTGAACTAATCCCTTCAGGATTAAGTAACCAATTAGATAAAACTCAGATTAGATTTATTTGTCGTCAAGTTGATCTATTCTAAAACTATGAGTAGTTTTTCCCTTTTCAATAATTTAAACATCTTTAATTAATTAACCGAGGCATTTTCTTTAATTAAATGTTTTATTTTTATTTCGGTCCAGAATAATGGCTCTTTCAAACTTAGATGGAAGGCCGCAGCTTACGTTACATTCCCCGAAACGCTCGGCTAGCCAAGTCTCACCATTCCACTGTAATAAAAATGAAAAAAATTTTTTTTTTTTAAATGTGTTAATTTATCTTTTAATTTGTATTTTTGTGTAAATAATCAATAAAAATTATCCCCTTTATGGCAGATTTTGTTTAAATAACCTATAGATTAACCATATTATTTTAATTAAAAAGATTAATATACATATATATTAAGTATTTAACAAAATTATAAGACTAAATCTAATCTAGCTATTCCAATAAAATTTATTGCATGACAAATATGGACGAATTTCTATTGAAAATTTGCAGAACAAACATTGAAACCGCTGGAGCAGATAGCCGAAATCCTCAAAAATGAAAATACTTCCCCAGCGAATATATATGTAAAATTGTAACCTCTGTCTGTACATTGATATTTTTTTTTTTTTTTCGCGAAATTTATTCACGATAAAATTTTCGTTTTCAGATTCTCATAGACACCATAACTGTTTTTTGTTTCTTCTTTCGTGTACGTTTGTTTTGTTACCTTTTCACGCATAAAACGCCTGAACCGAATTTTATGAAACTTGGTATGTTATATTACTACTAACCCAACTTAGACTTATGGCTATATTAATATTCCCTGAGACGAACAGGAGTGGGGGTTATAAGGAAAGCCTGAAATTAAAAACAGCGATAATTCGTTTCGTATTGGTTTTATTTTCTTCACAGCAAATATGCACATGACAAAATTTGTTTATTTTGTTTATTTATGAGTAACTTTTGTTATATACCACTTTCGTCGTATAACCGAAGTTTAAATGAGTTGTACGCTAAAAATTATAGCGGGAGTCCCATATTATTATTTGGCACAAAAAACAAAACCGAACAAAACCACACTCGGTATGTGAATTAGCACTACCCGACTTCCTTATAATAAGCCATACTAACATTTCTAGGGACGGGCAGGAGTGGGGGTTGTAAGGGAGGCCAGAAATTAAAAACTAGTGATATTTCGTTTCCTATTGTGGGGTTTCGGCAAATATGGCACATAACAAAAAATTGTTTATTTTGTTATTTAGAGAAATTTGCTCAACAATTCATATCCTATTTGAACTATCAGGTACCTCACACCGGGAAAATTTAATTTAAAATGTATGTTAATATTTTTGTCCTTAAATAGTTCAAAATCTATGCATATGCCACAGGAGGAACGGGGAAATAATGACAATATGGAGGACAGCTGAAGACTTACATAAAAAATTAATTTTATTATTAACAAATCCACAGCAACGACGGGTGTTTAACCCTAAACACTGGGACGGTGTAAATTCAAAATATTGTGCAAAATATTGTGCAAAGTAAGCCTTGACAAAAATATACTCACCAACATTCAGCCTCAATGAATTCCGAGCGAAGCCGGGCTATCTCAGCTAGTATATATATATATATATATATATATATATATATATATATATATATATATATATATAATATATATATAAGGAAGGGGGAGGGGCATGTGTTATGGTGCTTATTAAAATTGTCCGAAATATTTTCCTCATTATCGTTTGTATTTATATCGCTGTAATATTGCTGCGGTGGTGTTGAGTGTTTAGCAGTGTGTAAGATTTTATCCTATTGTTCAAAATAGATTTTCGTACAATTAATTTATGATTTATTGTAAATAAAATATTTATTACATACCGTCAGAAGTCATAACCAAAGTTCCGATGACTCCATCATGTCCCTGTATCCTCTGCAAAGTTTCATCCAGGTAAGTCGTCTCGAAAATAAATAAAGAAAAGTGAGAATATAAATAAAAAAATAAATGTATATATATATATATATATATATATATATATATATATATATATATATATATAAAGAATTAACAATAACAACGTTAAAAGTAAAGTAAAAACATATAAAGAGAAGATTATTAGTCTTAAAAGAAAAAGAGAAAAGAAATAATGAATACCCATAAATATTTTAAGTATAGTAGTTGTATCGGCTGTAATAAGTATTCGACCGATTAATTGTATCGAAAGCATGTTCTGCGAATATTTTAAAAGCATTATTATATTTTAAAAATAGGTTGTCTTCTTCTATTGGAAATTTGCCTTTTTTTTGTTCAATGTCTTGTTTTGTCGCTCATTAGTCAGTAGTCTGGGATTGTATATTAAGTGTTTAGTTGTTTGTGTATATATATATATATATATATATATATATATATATATATATATATATATATATATATACTAGCTGAGATAGCCGGCTTCGCTCGGGAATTGATTTGAAGCTGAATGTTGATGGTATATTTTGGCAAGGCTTTACTTTGCACAATATTTTGACATTTACCCGTCCCAGTGTTTAGGGTTAATACCCGTCGTTGCCGTGGATTTGTTAATAATAAAATTAATTTTTTTATTTAAGACTTCACTGTCCTCCATATTGTCATATTTCCCGTTTCCTTTGCATTATGCATAGATTTGAACTATTAAGGACAAAATATTGACATACATTTAAATTAAATTTTCCAGGTGAGGTACCTGATAGTTCAAATAGGAATGGATTGTTGAGCAAATTTCTCAAAATAACAAAATAAACAACTTTTGTTATGTGCATATTTGCTGAAACCCCAATAGGAAACGAAATATCACTATTTTTAATTTTAGGCCTCCCTTACAACCCCCACTCCTGCCGGTCCCTAGAAATGTTGGTATGGCTTATTTTAAGGAAGGCGTTAGTGCTAATACACATACCGAGTTTGGTTTAGTTCGGTTGAGTTTTTTGTGCCAAAAAATATTGTTGACTCCCGCTATCATTTTTAGCATACAACGCATTTACACTTCGGTATACGATGAAAGTGTATATAACAAAAGTTACTCTAAATAACAAAATAAACAACTTTTGTCATGCATATATATATGCATATATCATACTCCATATTTAACTGTTTCATTGTAATACTGAAAATCACATTATTTAATGGCTGAAATTGAAAGTAAGGTATGTTTAGGAGATTTTACTAGATAATTCCAAATATCTCCGTTATTATGAGCCTGAGAGTAAAATGTTATAGAACCAATCTTGTTGAACTATTGATGCTCTACAATTGTTGTTATATGCACTTTTTCTCTATCGTAAATATTAACAGAGTTATTTGCATTTGTTCTCATAAAGTGTCGCATTATCTCAGTTATTCATAACAAATATTTCAAATATCTCCGTTATTATGAGCCTGAGAGTAAAATGTTATAGAACCAATCTTGTTGAACTATTGATGCTCTACAATTGTTGTTATATGCACTTTTTCTCTATCGTAAATATTAACCGAGATATTAGCATTTTTTCTTATAAAGTATCGCACAAGGTTAGTATCTAGGACCTAATCTATTAATATTAGCTATTCGTAATAATATTTACACAGTCCTTTATTTGTTAATATTATAAACTAATAAAGTCGCTTAAATTGTAAAAAATTAAAAATAATTGTAATACTCGCTAATTTACAATATAACAGCCTATTTACAATTCAATTGTATTTATAAAGCAATCCTCTATTTAAAAAGGAAATATTATTTTCTATGTTCCTTTTTGTTTTAATGTAATGCTCGGAATGAAAACACATTACAATATATTGTAATAACTCAATTAAAGATATTTAATTAATTAAAATAGTACATTTTAATTAGGAAATAAATATAATCCAGCTGTAATAAAATGTCATGTTAGATTGTAATAAAGGAGCCTTGGGTAGTATGATAACCTACTTATAACCTAGTCAGGGCTATTAAACAATAAAATAGCTAATAACTCAATTAATGTTTGAGTTATAAAAAAAATGTATATAACAACAATTGTAGAGCATCAATAGTTCAACAAGATTGGTTCTATAACATTTTACTCTCAGGCTCATAATAACGGAGATATTTGAAATTATCTAGCAAAATCTCCTAAACATACCTTACTTTCAATTTCAGCCTTCAACTAATATTAACTTTAGTTTTACAATGAAACAATTAAATACGGAGTATTGTATAGATCTAATCATAAAACATTTTATAGTCTAAAACTATAAAATCTTAATGTTAATTACAGTAATAAAAGTTTAAGTACAAACCATAATTAATGAAAGCTTTATTTATCTCTGGTAGTTGACTAATGGATAACCTGCGTATAACCTTCTGGAAATGTTATCACTGCCCAAAGAGTTACATTCCAAAGAGGTTCAATTTTAAACAAGTCTTTTTTTAGATTTTATTATTAAACTGGGTAATATTTGACGTCATCGTAGCGTATTTAAGTGTAGTGACTTAGTAAAGGTCTCTTGAAAACAATATTTGGTATTTAAGCTTATTGTTGAGAAAAAAGTCAAATATCTCGGTTAATATTTACGATAGAGAAAAAGTGCATATAACAACAATTGTCGAGCATCAATAGTTCAACAAGATTGGTTCTATAACATTTTACTCTCAGACTCATAATAACGGAGATATTTGTTGCGAATAGCTAATATATATAGATCAGGGCTAGTTTTATATATATATATATATATATATATATATATATATATATATATATATATATATATATATAAAACTAAGAATATATCCGATCGTGAAGTTTGAACTATATATAAATCTACATACAGCTAAACACTCAACACCACCGCAGCAATATTACAGCGAATAAATACATGATGCTAATGAGAAATATTGAAGGCAATTTTAATAGCCTAAGAAAAACAATTACTGAAATATATCTGAATACGACATATTAATTTTATTGCAAACTATTTACTATATCTAGTACTGTAATTTATAATGAAGCAGAATAATTTGTATCTTGATCAATCAATATAATAAAGGTCTCTCTAAAACAATATTTGGTATTTAAGCTTGGAATAATGCGGTTTATTATATAACAGAGTATTGTTTATGCGACACGAGCAGGAGTGGGGCTTTGCTCGAGGATGAAAACTGAAAAATACAAATATCTCGGCTAATATTCAAGATAGAGAATAAATGTATATAACAATATTTATAGGAAATTTAATGTGCAATAAGATTAGTTATATACAATTTTTCGATCCGACGCTTAATAAAGGAGATATTCTGAAATTTCCAAATTCCTACCCACTGGTCCGATTTCAGCCATTAAAGAACTCGTTCTTTTTACAAGATACGTATAAATGCCAAGTTTGGCAAGAATCAAGGAGCATTCAACAGACAAATGAAAATCTCCCTCTCTCTCTTTCACTCTATCTATTACATTTCCTATCTCTCTCTCTTTCTTTCTAACTCTCTCTTCTCGTTTAATCATCTTATCACTTTTATTATCACTCTGATCTGATTTTTCTTATCTTTCTCAAGTTTCTTATCACTATTATCAACTTTTTCACAATTCTTATCTCTCTATCTCTCCCTCTCCATCATTTTCTCATTCTTTCAACATTCCTCTCGCCCTCCCTCTCTCCCTCCCCCGCTCTCTCTCTCTCTCTCTCTCTCTCTCTCTCTCACTCCTCTCTCTCTCTCTCCCTCCCTCCCTCACTCACTCTCTCTCTCTCTCTCTCTCTCTCTCTCTCTCTCTCTCTCTCTCTCTCTCTCTCTCTCTGTCTGTCTGTCTGTCTCTCTCTCTCTCTCTCTCTCTCTCTCTCTCTCTCTCTGTCTCTCTCTCTCTCTCTCTCACTCTCTCTCTCCCCCTCCCTCCTTCTCTCTCTCTCCCACTCCCTCCCTCTCTCTCTCCCTCTCACTCCCACACCCTCTAATTCTGTCTCTCTCTTTCTCCCTCCCTCTCTCCAGTCTCCCCACACTTTCTCCCCCTCTCTCACTCTCTTTCCTCCGTCTCCTCCAGCTTTCTCTCTCACCCTAACACCCCTTCTCTCTCACCCTAACACCCCTTCTCTCTCTCTTTGTCACTCTCTCCCTCTCTCTCTCTCTCTCTCTCTCTCTATCTTGCTCTCACTATTTCACATTTCCTCTCTCTCTCACTCTCTCTCTCTCTCTTTCTTTCTCTCTTCTCTCTCCCTCTCTCTCCCTCTCCCTCCCTCTCTCTCCCTCCCTCTCTCTCTCTCTCTCACTCTCTCTCTCTCTCTCTCACTCTCTCTCTCTCTCTCTCTCTCTCTCTCTCTCTCACTCTCTCTCTCACTCTCTCTCTCACTCTCTCTCTCACTCACTCTCTCTCTCTCACTCTCTCTCTCTCACTCTCTCTCTCTCACTCTCTCTCTCACTCTCTCTCTCTCACTCTCTCTCTCTAATGCTCCATCATTCTCTTACTCTTTCAACATCCCTATCTCTCTCGCTCTCCCACCTTTTCTCTCACTCTTTCACATTTTCTATCACTCTCTCTCTTTCATTCTCTCACTCTTTCGCATCTCCTATCTCTCTCTCCTGCTCTTTGCCAAACTCTTTTATCACTTTTCTTATAACTAGTCGTATCACTCCCATCACTAGTTAATATATTGTTTATTATTTAATTGTTTTAATTAACACATGTTATTTAACCAAACCTCGTTTTAGTGTAGAGAGTGATTTTGTAGAGTCAACATTTCAAAACTTCCTGCTAACTTACCAAGTAAGTGAGACAAAAAAATTGTTAGTCTATGGATAAATTACTTCGACCAGAGCGGCTTGCAATTGAAGCGGATTCACAAACTGCATCACTTGAATGGAACCACTGGTACAAGACGTTTCAAAACTTCCTGCTAACTTACCAAGTAAGTGACAACGAGAAATTACGCATACTGGTAAATCACGTATCTCCGGTCGTTTACGAGTTAATTAACGAATGCGGGACTTACAATGATGCCATTGCCGTCCTAAAGAGCACATTTACAAAGTCGGTGAACGAAGTTTTTGCACGTCACAAGTTAGCGACTAGACGGCAACAATCTGGCGAATCAGGTACAAAATATTTAGAAGCGTTAAAGCTACTTAGCAAAGACTGCAATTTCAAAGCCGTTACGGCCGAGAATAACCTTTCATTGCTGGTCTCCGTGAGTCCAACATACGCCAAAGTTAACCTTCCCTTCCAATCAATGGCCCTAGAGTCGGCAATAGAACAGTCCCTTCAGTACCAAGAACAGTCGGTCAACGCAGTCCGGTCCCAGAGGGCGGGCCCCAGGGACTCCATACGCTCGTCTAATTCCTCTGTCCGTTCATCCAAGCCTTCCCTACATTCGTCTAGGTCCTCTTCTCAGTCCTCAGGGGGCAACTCCGGGAAGGTTGCAGCTGCTGCTAAAAGGAAGTGCCACTTCTGCGGGTACGACTACCACCGGAGGACCTCTTGCCCTGCCCGTGAACAGACGTGTAAGGCCTGTAACAAGATTGGCCACTTCGCCAAAGTTTGTCGTAACTCTCGAAGGAATTTTGTCAAGGGCTGTCGGTGCCAAAAGCCCACAAGTGCTGCCGTGTCCGCATCGACCCATTCTTGTCTCAGGAAAGCTATCATTCCAGTTAAAATAAACGGAATAAAAGCCCGGGCTCTTATAGATACAGGGAGTTCACTTAGCTTCATTTCAGAACAGAAAGCTAGGCAGTTGAGAGCCACAATCTTACCAACTCATTTAACGGTATCCATGGCGTCTACTACTCTGAATTCCACAATTAACAAGGCTTGCAGAGTAGATTTGAAGATAGAAGATCATTTCTACCCCGGAGTAACACTCAATATTCTCTCTGATCTTTGTGCAGACGCCATCCTAGGACACGATGTTCTAAGTAGTCATTCGTCTATCGAAATTAAATTTGGGGGATCGCGGGACCCTCTCAATATCTGTGGGCTTACCATGGCGAGTGTTGAGCCAGTAAGACTATTTAGAAACGTCCCGCGCGATGTGAAGCCTATTGCGATTAAGTCTCGACGTCACTCTACCTCCGATGCCAAGTTTATCGAACTAGAAGTGCAAAAACTATTGAAAGACGGCATAATTGAGGAAAGTTATTCCCCTTGGAGAGCTCAGGTCCTCGTTACGCAGACAGAGAATCACAAACGGCGCATGGTGATCGATTATTCACAGACAATTAACAGATATACACAACTTGATGCGTATCCCTTACCGAGAATCGTATAGTATTTCATTTATATAGTATCTCGTTTATATAGTATTTCACGAGTTTCTTATCATTTCTCTTATTTATCGCGAGTTTCTTATCACATTAATTACCTTTCGCGAGTTTCTTATCACTTCTTTTATCTTTCTCGAGTTTCTTATCACTTCGCTTATATATTATTTCACGAGTTTCTTATCATTTCCCTTATTTTTTGCGAGTTTCTGATCAAATTAATTACCTTTCTCGAGTTGCTTATCACTTCTCTTATCTTTCTCGAGTTACTTATCACTTCCTTTATATAGTATTTCACGAGTTTCTTATCATATCTCTTATTTTTCGCGAGTTTCTTATCACTTTTTATATCACTTCCTTTATATAGTATTTCACGAGTTTCTTATCATATCTCTTATTTTTCGCGAGTTTCTTATCACATTAATTACCTTTCGCGAGTTTCTTATTACATTAATTACCTTTCGCGAGTTTCTTATCACATTAATTACCTTTCGCGAGTTTCTTATCACTTCTCTTATCTTTCTCGAGTTTCTTATAACTTCGCTTATATTTCACGAGTTTTTTTATCATTTCTCTTATTTTTCGCGAGTTTCTTATCACCTTAATTACCTTTCTCGAGTTTCTTATCACTTCTCTTATCGTTCTTAAGTTTCTTGTCACTTTTATTACCTTTCTCACATTTCCTATCTGTCTCTCTCCCTCTCTACTTCCCTTTCACTTTTCATCATTTCCTATCTTTCTCTCTCCATCTCTCTTTCCCTCTATCTCATTTCCTATCACTCACACCCTCTCTCTCTCTCACACCATCCCTACCCAAGGACAGCAGAGAGCGGGGATAGAGAGAGGGAGTGAGAGAGAGGGGGAGAGAGAGAGAGAGAGAGAGAGATGTATAAAGGCGTTGCCAATTAAAGCGACCTTCCTGCGAGAGAGAGAGAGTGTATCTGAGAGTATCTGTTGGCTTACCATGGCGAGTGTTGAGCCAGTAAGACTATTTAGATACGTCCCGCGCGATGTGAAGCCTATTGCGATTATGTTTCGACGTCACTCTACCTCCACAGAGAACCCCAAACGGCGCATGGTGATCGATTATTCACAGACAATTAACAGATATACACAACTTGATGCGTATCCCTTACCGAGAATTGACGATATCGTGAACACCGTAGCGGGCTACGAAGTCTTCAGCTCTATCGACCTCAAAAGTGCGTATCACCAAATACAGATAACGGACGAAGATAAGCCATTTACAGCGTTCGAAGCCGCTGGCAAATTGTGGCAGTTCCGGAGCATTCCATTTGGCCCACGAAATGCAGTTGCTTGCTTTCAACGGACGATCCATAACATCATTACTCGAGAAGGACTTACGGGAGTCTATGCATATGGTAACGGTATGTGGGAAGGATCAAGCGGAACATGACGCAAATCTGAGGAAATTTTTGAAAGTTGTGGATAAATATGGTCTTACAATGAATGAATAAAAAATTATTTTCTCCGTCCGTTCAATAAAATTGCTCGGGTTTGTCGTAAGCAATAAAAAAAGTACGCCCTGATCCGGAGCGTCTCCAACGCTTACGTGAGCTACCCCTACCTACGAATACAGGCCCCTTGAAGAGAGCAATGGGAACGTTTTCACACTTTTCTAATTTCATTCCTCAGTTTTCTCAGAAAATTAACATTTGGCATCCAAGTCCGTTTCCTCCCATGAATAATCGAGCAGAATCAAACTTTTTGAAATACTAAAATCAAGACAAAGAAAACGCTTTAAGTCAGTGCTATTGACTGAAAGAATCCGTCTTTACAGTTGAAACAGATGCAGCTGAACATGCAATAGGAGCTACACTTTCGCAGAACGGTCGACCCTGTAGCATTTTTCTCTAGAACACCTCAACCATATCCGAACTACGACATTCATCGGTGGAGAAAGAGGCCCTAGGCGATAGAACTAGAGGCAGCAAGAAAGTGGCGTCACTATCTACTAGGGAGGCACTTTAGGCTTATTTAACAGATCAAAAGTCCGGTGTCTTTTATGTTCGATGGCAAACAACCTGGCAAAGGTCCAATAACGAGAAAATCTGCCGTTGGCGTCTTGAACTATCCAGCGTTCGATTATGAAATTGTATACAGACCGGGGGTCGTCAGAATGAAGCAGCAGACTCTCCTCTCTTCTCTCTCCCTCTCATCACTCCTCGTCTCTCTTCTCTCTCCTCTCTCTCTCTCCCACTCTCTCTCTCTCTCTCCACTCTCTCCTCTCTCTCTCTCACTCTCATCCTCTCTCTCTCTCTCTCTCTCTCCGTTCTCTCCTCCTCTCTCATCTCTCTCTCCTCTCTCCCTCTCTCCTCTCTCTTCCGTCCCTCACTCTCTCGTCTCCTCTCTCTCACTCTCACTCTCCTCTCTCTCTCTCCGCTCCTCTCTCTCTCTGCTCTCTCATCTCTCTCTCTCTTCCTCTCACTCCGATCTCTCTCCTCTCTCTCACATCTCCCACCCCCCCTCTCACTCTCTCTCCCTCCCTCCCTCCCTCTCTCTCTCTGAAATATATCAGAAATAACATATTAATTTTATTGCAAACTACTTACTATATCTAGGACTGTAATTTATAATGAAGCAGAATAAATATTCATAACATAAATTCCAAATATCTCCGTTATTATGAGCCTGAATGAAGCAGCAGACGCGTTGTCAAGAATATGTTCTGCGATCGGATGTAATTTAATAAGAATTTGCCGTATGTTCTCTGGAAGACATTAAGAAAGTAACTAGACGTCATGGCAAGATCTGTGCTGAGGCTGAAGACCGAGGTTTCATAAGCAAGAAGGGCGACACGACCATTGGAGCGACTTAAACATAGACATTAAAGGACCACTACCAACCAATCGAAGAAACCGTTTAACCGTCCTGATTATAGTTTCTCCCAGATACCCCTTCTCATTTCCGTGTCAGGACCTTTCAGCATCGACAAGTAAAAATAAATTACAATTTTTATTTGCTATATTTGAACTACACTCTTTCACATCTATTATCTCTCACTCTCCTGCTCTTTGCCGAACTCTTTTATCACTCTTTTCACTTGCCTTATCACTTGCCTTATCACTTTCCTTATCACTCTTTTCATTTGCCTTATCACGTTCATTATCACTATAATCACTCTCCTTATCACTATAATCACTCTCCTTATCACTATAATCACTCTCCTTATCACTATAATCACTCTCCTTATCACTATAATCACTCTCCTTATCACTATAATCACTCTCCTTATCACTATAATCACTCTCCTTATCACTATAATCACTTTCCTTATCACTATAATCACTTTCCTAATCACTATAATCACTTTCCTTATCACTATAATCACTTTCCTTATCACTATAATCACTTTCCTTATCACTATAATCACTTTCCTTATCACTATAATCACTTTCCTTATCACTATAATCACTTTCCTTATCACTATAATCACTATTCTATCACTAGTCTACTCACTCATATCACTAG
Source organism: Riptortus pedestris (assembly GCA_019009955.1). NCBI lineage: Eukaryota > Metazoa > Arthropoda > Insecta > Hemiptera > Alydidae > Riptortus > Riptortus pedestris. Next base: position 3,485,362 of record JADPXZ010000007.1, read on the forward strand.
TCTACTCACTCATATCACTAGTCTACTCACTCATATCACTAGTCCTATCACTCTTATCACTAGTCCTATCACTATAATCACTAGTCTTATCACTCTTATCACGAGTCGTATCACTTTCCTTATCACTATAATCACTAGTCTTATCACTCTTATCACTAGTCGTATCACTTTCCTTATCACTTGTCTTATCACTCTGTTCACTTGCCTTATCACTTTCCTTATCACTAGTCTTATCACTAGTCTACTCACTCATATCACTAGTCCTATCACTCTTATCACTAGTCCTATCACTCTTATCACTATCTTATCACTCTTATCACTATCTTATCACTCTTATCACTAGTCTTATCACTCTTATCACTAGTCTTATCACTAGTCTTATCACTATTATCACTCTTATCACTAGTCATATCACTCTTATCATCACTCTGATTACTTTTGTTATCTTATCAGTCTTATCACTTTTAATATTTTTCTCACATTTCCTATCTCTCTTCCCCTCCCCACCATTCTCTCACTTTCACATTTCCTATCTCTCTTTCCTGCTCTTTGCCGAACTCTTTTATCACTTTTCTAATAACTCTAATCACTTTCTTTAACATTCTTTGAACTTGCCTTATCACTAGTCTTATCACTCTTATCACTAGTCGTATCACTTTCCTTATAACTAGTCGTATCACTTTCCTTATCACAAGGCTTATCACTCTAATCACTAGTCTTATCACTTTCCTTATCACTAGTCGTATCACTTTCCTTATCACTAAGTCGTATCACTTTCCTTATCACTAGTCGTATCACTTTCCTTATCACTAGTCGTAATCACTTTCCTTGTCACTAGTCGTATCACTTTCCTTGTCACTAGTCGTATCACTTTCCTTGTCACTAGTCGTATCACTTTCCTTATCACTAGTCGTATCACTTTCCTTATCACTAGTCGTATCACTTTCCTTATCACTAGTCGTATCACTTTCCTTATCACTAGTCGTAATCACTTTCCTTATCACTAGTCGTATCACTTTCCTTATCACTAGTCGTATCACTTTCCTTATCACTAGCCGTATCACTTTCCTTATCAACTAGCCGTATCACTTTCCTTATCACTAGTCGTATCACTTTCCTTATCACTCTTATCACTTTCCTTATCACTCTTTTCACTTGCCTTATCACTCGCATCACTTTCCTTATCACTCTTATCACTCTTGCTATCTGTTCTCTTTCTGTGCATCGCTACGAACGAGACTCCTCACGAACGGATGTTCAAGCACCCCAGGAAATCGGGTAATGGTATGTTCCACTCCCTCCTGGCTTCTCACACCTGGCCCAGTGCTTCTTCGTAGAAACGTCAGACAGTCCAAGTACGAACCGCTGGTGGATGAAGTGACTCTTCTAGAGGCGAACCCGGAGTACGCCCATGTCAGACTGCCAGACGGACGAGACTACTTATCACTCTTTTCACTTGTCTTATCACTTTCCTTATTACTCGTTATCACTTTCCTTATCACTTGTTTTATCACTCTTTTCACTTGTCTTATCACTTTCCTTATCACTCGTATCACTTTCCTTATTACTCTTAACACCTTCCTTATCACTCATCACTTGCCTTATCACTATTTAAGATTTCACTTTTCCTTCTATCACTCATAATCTCATCTTTCCTTTCACTCATAATCACTTTCCTTATCACATATAATCACTTTCCTTATCACCTAATAATTCACATTTCCATTATCACTATAATCACGTTTATCTCTTATCACTATATATCACTGCACTTTATCCCTATAACCTCTTTGACTTATCCACATAATAATCACTTTCTCATTTTATCACATATAATTACTTGCATCTATCATCTATAATAACTTCTTGCGCTATAATCACTTCCTAATCACTATAATCACTTACCTTTATATCTCTATAATCACTTTCACGTATCACTTTAATCACTTGCCTAATCACTATAATCATCTTTTCCTTATCACTTATAATCCAACTTCCCCCTTATTCACATATAATCACTAGTCCATTATCACTATAATCACTAGTTTTATTCTCTTATCGCTAGTCGTTATCACTTTCCTTATAACTAGTCGCTAAATCACTTTCCTTTATCTACAAGGCTTATCACTCTAAACATCACTTAGTCTTATCACTCCTTTAACACTATAGCCTTAGAAGCTTACAAGACAAGAGTGATATCCCAGCTAAAACATATGGGACTTCCTAAATTTGAACCAGACGACTCAGGGCGTTAGTTGCTAGAAAATGATGAATCAGAGTTCGAGGTGAACTTACTTCACCAAGAAATCAATGTAGAATGAACCAAGCCAGTGTAATGGCTCTAGCCGTCACCCCCCTCCCCCAGCTCTCAGACGCACAGCTCTAGAAATCGTTCGTTTTTCGCCTTTCCAGATGCTTATCTAAGTGATTTTATGTTGGTGAGGGGACAAATGGGAAATTATGATATATTGTTTATTTATTTTATTGTCTGTAATTAACACATGGTTATATAACTCCAACCTCATTTAGTTGTAGAGAGTTGATTTCTGTTTGTACAGTTAACATGTGAGACAACTTTTTATGTCTTTAAATAAAAACCGTGCTATGTTCACATGAGTGTACTCTATAGGAAACCATTAAATTGAATACCTTCATAGTATATATCACTCTTATATCATCACTCTGATTATTTTTGTTATCTTCCAAGAGACCAATCACCATTTTATTATTTTTCTCACATTTCCTATCTCTCTTTCCTGCTATTTGCCGAACTCTTTTATCAATTTTCTAATAACTCTAATCACTTTTCTTATCACTATTATCACTTCTCTTATCTTTCTCGAGTTTCTTATCACTTCACTTATATTTCACGAGTTTCTTATCATTTCTCTTATTTTTCGCGAGTTTCTTATCACATTAATTACCTTTCGCGAGTTTCTTATCACTTCTCTTATCTTTCTCGAGTTTCTTATCACTTCGCTTATGTATTATTTCACGAGTTTCTTATCAAATTAATTACCTTTCTCGAGTTTCTTATCACTTCTCTTATCTTTCTCGAGTTTCTTATCACTTCTCTTATCTTTCTCGAGTTTCTTATCACTTCTCTTATCTTTCTCGAGTTTCTTATCACTTCTCTTATCTTTCTCGAGTTTCTTATCACTTCTCTTATCTTTCTCGAGTTTCTTATCACTTTTCTTATCGTTCTCAAGTTTCTTATCACTTCGCTTATATTTCACGATTTTTTTTACATTTCTCTTATTTTTCGCGAGTTTCTTATCACTTTAATTACCATTCTCGAGTTTCTGATCACTTTAATTACCTTTCTCGAGTTTCTTATCACTTCTCTTATCTTCCTCTTTCATTCTCTCTCACTCTTTCACATTTCCTATATCTCTCTCTCTCCCTCTCTACTTTCTTTTCACTTTTTATCATTTCCTATCTTTCTCTCTCCATCTCTCTTTCCCTCTATCTTGTTTCTTATCACTCTCACACCATCCCAACCCAAGGACAGCAGAGAGCGGGGATAGAGAGAGTGAGAGAAATGTATAAAGGCGTTGCCAATTAAAGCGACCTTCCTGCGAGAGAGATAGAGTGTATCTGAGTGAGAGGGTGGAGGGAGTGTCAGGTATCAGCCATTAGAGAGAGAGGGGCAGGTTCTCGGGTTACAGGGTTGGGGTTGCTAGGGACAACCTATCGATCCAACCTACCTACCCAGCTAGCTAGATAGATACCTCCCATCTCCAGCATTCGCATCACTCTGCCAAGGGCTGGCTCTCTCTCTCTCTCTCTCCCTCTCTCTCTCTCTCTCTCTCTCTCTCTCTCTCTCTCTCTCTCTCCCTCTCTCTCTCTCTCTCTCTCTATATATCCTCTCTCCCCTCTCTCCCCTCTCTCTCCCTCTCCCGTTCTCTCTCTCTCTCTCTCTCTCCCTACGTCTCTCTCTCCCTCTCCCTCTCTCCTCTCTCCCTCTCTCCATCTACTCTCTCTCATCTCTCTCTCTCTCTCTCTCTCCTCTCTCATCTCTCCCTCGCTCTCTCCCTCTCTCCCTCTCCCGCTCTCTACCTCCTCCCCTCTCTCCCTCTCTCTCCTCACCTCTCTCCCTCTCTCTCTCTCTCTCTCTCTCACTACTCTCTCTCTCTCTCTATATCTCCCTCTCTCTCCCTACTTTCTCTCTCTCTCTCCCCCCTCCCTCTCCTCTCTCCCTCTCTCTCCCTCTCTCTCCCCTCTCTCTCTCCTCACTCTCTCTCTCTCTCTCTCCCTCCCTCCCTCTCCCTCTTCTCTCTCTCCTCTCTCTCTCTCTCTCTCTCTCCCTACCCTCTCTCTCTCTCTCTCTCTCCTCCCCCTCTCACACTCGCTCTCTCTCTCTCTCTCTCTCTCTCTCTCTCTAATCTCTCTCTCCCTCTCTCTCTCTCTCCCCTCTCACTCTCCCTCTCTCTCCTCTCTCTCTCTCTCACTCCCTCTCTCTCTCTCACTCTCTCTCCCTCTCTCTCCCTCTCACTCTCTCACTCTCTCCCTCTCTCTCTCTCTCTCTCTCATACTCTCTCTCTCTCTCTCTCTCTCACTCTCTCTCTCTCTCTCCCTCCCTCTCTCCCTCTCTCTCTGAAATATATCAGAAATAACATCTTAATTTTATTGCAAACTATTTACTATATCTAATACTGTAATTTATAATGAACCAGAATAAATATTTATTACAAAAATTCCAAATATCTCCGTTATTATGAGCCTGAGAGTAAAATGTTATAGAACCAATCTTGTTGAACTATTGATGCTCTACAATTGTTGTTATATGCACTTTTTCTCTATCGTAAATATTAACCGAGATATTCGGTAGTTCATTCTACTGCAGCTTTCATTGTAAACAACCTTCATCGATTACTCATAGGAAGGAAGACATACAACTTGAGCTCCACGTTACTTTTTAGGCTTCAACCGGAAATGTAACTGGAGTCTCTTTTGTTTACAATCGTGCCTTGGGAATAGTTATTTATTATCCAAGTGACGAAAGTAGATCATTTTCCAACTCGAGTGAAACGTTTAGCCACACGAGCGAAGCGAGTCTGGTAATTTGACGAGAGTTGTAAATTCTACTTTCGTCACGAGTGTAATATTAAATTTTTTCTGTAATCGTGTAATACATGATCAGATCTAAGCAGAATATGAACAAAATTAGGATGTTGTCAAGATTATGGTATGTTGTTGGTAGGTTATAAGCATCGTTGTTGGCAGGTTATAAGCATAGTTATAAAACAACTAGTGATGATTGTCAAGTAGTGCAGTTATAAACAAGGAAGGTAATTATTATTATATTTAAATTTTAAAATATATCGATTATTTCCATCAATAATTCATTCACATTTCAATTTATTTTGTTAAAATAAATTCTTACAATGTTAAGAAACATTTAAAAGCATTTAATTTCCAACTTCAAATTATTTTTTAATTTATACTTATTACTAATTAAGAAGGCAATTCACTTTCTTCACTTGTGAACAAAGTGATTACTTTCTTCACTCTATTGCAAAATGTTTCACTTTCTTCACTCATTTCAGTTTAGTAATGTTACCATTATTCAACCATTACAGAAAAAAATATTTACGTTCTAATATTATTATTATGATTTATTACCGTGTACACATTTTTGCAACTGTAGCTAATTGTGGCTTGACTATCTCCAAGTTAACAGCCTTCTCTAGCGAATTCATTTTATTGTTTCGTCACTAAATAAATTTCTATTGCCCAGGCGGGAATCAAACTCGCCGCTCTAGAACATTTTATTTGCAACAAGATTGGTTCTATAACATTTTACTCTCAGACTCATAATAACGGAGATATTTGGAATTATTTTGTCAGTAATAGCTAAAATAGTACAGGCCTTAATACTAACCTTGTGCAACACTTTATTTAAAGAAAAATGCTAATATCTTGGTTAATATTTACGATAGAGAAAAAGTGCATATAACAACAATTGTAGAGCATCAATAGTTCAACAAGATTGGTTCTATAACATTTTACTCTCAGACTCATAATAACGGAGATATTTGGAATTTTAGAAATCCCCAACTTAAACTCTTTCCCCCATACTTAAATTACCTCAAAACAGCAAAGATGCCATATTTCTAATTTCTTCTTTTTCAATTAATTTTGCGACATACAGTTCCAATTTATTTTTCTGTTAATCGTGGACCTACCTACACATGGTAACATTACACTAAACTGAAATGACGTCGCAAGGAAGTGAAACATTTTGCAATAGAGTGTCAGAAGTAATCACTTTGTTTCACAAGTGACACGAACCCCTAGAAAGTGAATTGCCCCCCCCCCCTTCTTAATTTACGTATAATAAGTCATAAATTAATAAATAATTTGAAGTTGGGGAAATCCAAATGACTTTTTTAAATGTTTCCCCTTTCCACATTGTAAGTCATTTATGCCTTTAACAAAATAAATTGTAAATGCTGAATGTAATTAATTCGGTGGAAATAATCGATATATTTTAATATTTAAATATAATAATAATTACCTTCCTTTTTTATAAAGTGCTCCTTGGTTTACTACCACTGCCAACTACTTGCACAATCATCACTAGTTGTTTTATAATCCTATGCTCGTTAAACTGCCACACCAACAGGATGCTTATAAACTACCAAACAAAATACCATATTCGCGAACATACACTCTCCTAATTTTGTTACACTTCCTTCTGCTCTTTGATCTGATCATGCTATTACACCGATTACAGAAAAAAATTTAATATTACCCACTCGTGTCCGAAAGTAGAATTTACATACTCCTCCTCGTCATACTCTTCACCAGACTCGCTCTCGCACTCGTCGTCGGCTACCTAACGTTTCACTCGAGATTGGATAAATGATATACTTTTCGTCACTTGGATAATAAATAACTATTCTTGAGTTTTACTATTATGGAGAAACAATTTTGGTTATTTTATTTCGCTTAGTATATTCAGCTATAACAGAAATATTAGGTTTTAATATTTCTGAATATAAAAAAAAATGGGATGTACCCCATGCTTGCACAATCCCCGCTCCCGGTACACACGCTTGAGCCATATGTTATTTCGATTATCCTATCATATTAGCTATGCTGGACCCCCAAAATTTAAACATTCTTTAATACAAAGCAACATCATCTCGCGTTAATTTTTACGATAGAGTATAGTGCATATAACTAACTATTGTAGAGGCATCCCCATTAGTTCAACAAGATTGGTTCTATAACATTTTACTCTCAGGCTCATAATAACGGAGATATTTGGAATTATAGCTAAAATAAATAGATTAGGTCTGAAATATTAATTTTATGCAATCTTTTTTACAGTAAAATACTAATATCTAGGTTAATATTTGCGATAGAGAAAAAGTGCATATAACAACAATTGTAGAGCATCAATAGTTCAACAAGATTGGTTCTATAACATTTTACTCTCAGGCTCATAATAACGGAGATATTTGGAATTTTAGCTAAATTAATAGATTAGGTCTGAAATATTAATTTTATGCAATCTTTTTTACAGAAAAATGCAAATATCTCGGTTAATATTTACGATAGAGAAAAAGTGCATATAACAACAATTGTAGAGCATCAATAGTTCAACAAGATTGGTTCTATAACATTTTACTCTCAGACTCATAATAACGGAGATATTTGGAATTTTCGGCTTCACTATCCATAATTTTATCAGTTTTTCCTTAAGAGAAATCTGCAATAGAGCTCGTTGTCAAATTTCCTATATATATATATATATATATATATATATATATATATATATATATATATATATTTGTTTTGTTTGTTAAAATTGTAAATGAAAATTTATTTTAAAAAAAATAGAAATCTGCTAAAAGACCCAGAGAACTGGATTATAGGAATAGGCTGTGTCACTTGCTAACTTATATTCCCGCCAAAAATCTCCCGCCAAATATGTCTGGTCTATGAAGACCTCTTTTAATGCTCTCTCTCTCTCTCTCTCTCTCTCTCTCTCTCTCTCTCTCTCTCTCTCTCTCTCTCTCTCTCTCTTACTCTCTCTCTCTCTCTCTTCCCCTCTCCCTCCGTCTCTCCCTCTCTCTATCTCTCTCTCTCTCTCTCTCCCTCTCTCTCTCTCCCAGCCTATAATCCTTGACAATATCCAGTTACTACTGTAATCCAATCCGAGGAAGTGCGGTCTGTAGGAGGCAGGGTAACCTGACACTTCTGTCCCCGCTCCAGGGAAGGTTCTTATGGGGTTACACACTCTCTATCTCCGTCTCACGGGAATCAATAATATATATATATATATATATCTATATATATATATATATATATAGTGTCCTTTTCTAGACAGGCTGGGATTTTAGGACGTTATTTAATGGATTTCGTCACTAAATAATTTCCTTTGCCCAGGCGAGAATCGAACTCGCCGCTCTAGGTTTGCCATGTGAGATTAGGCCCAACGCTTTAACCTAAGCAACAATATAAGATAATAGCGAACCTAGAAGCAAGCCTTGGAGAACTCCATATATGACATAAAACCCTTTTCGAAATAACGCACAACGAATCAATTCATACAAAACCAATCTTGTTGAACTATTGATGCTCTACAATTGTTGTTATATGCACTTTTTCTCTATCATAAATATTAACCGAGATATTAGCGTTTTTCTTTAATAAAGTGTTGCACAAGCTTAGTATCTCAGATCTAATCTATTCATAACAAAAATTCCAAATATCTCCGTTATTATGAGTCTGAGAGTAAAATGTTATAGAACCAATCTTGTTGAACTATTGATGCTCTACAATTGTTGTTATATGCACTTTTTCTCTATCGTAAATATTAACCGAGATATTAGCGTTTTTCTTTAAATAAAGTGTTGCACACGTTTAGTATCATAGAATTACACTATTTTAGCTATTCGTAACAAAAATTCCAAATATCTCCGTTATTATGAGTCTGAGAGTAAAATGTTATAGAACCAATCTTGTTGAACTATTGATGCTCTACAATTGTTGTTATATGCACTTTTTCTCTATCGTAAATATTAACCGAGATATTAGCGTTTTTCTTAGTTTAAGGTGTTGCACAAGGTATGTACCTAAGACGTATTCTATTTTAGCTATTCCTAACAAAAGTTCCAAATATCTCCTTTTAAACTTAGGTGTTTTTTTTAAATAAGGAAATATGCTAAAATACGCCTTTTTCTCGAAGAGAAGGCGAGGGAATCTGCCTAGCAATGAGCTCCCACAGCTCTCCCATGAAATTTGAGACAGCTGTAACATTATATTAAGCCGCAATCTCGGCCATTAGAAATGCAACTCAAGCAAAGAAGATTATAAAACACACACACACACACACGAGTCTCTTATGCAATAAAACTCAGTTTGCACGCTAGTGTTGCGTCCAACTAAGCATATTTCGCAGGGTGAAGTTGTCCAATAGATAAATCTGCATCCTGCTAAACACTCAACACCACCGCAGCAATATTACAGCGAATAAATACATGATGCTAAGGAGAAATATTTCGGGAAATTTCACATAATTAATAGGGTGGGCCGAAAATAATTTTTATTTTTTTTTTCTTAATGCTATACCGAAAAAAACTTGTCCCTATTATGTGTTATCAAAATACAACAAAGAAAAAAAATATATACCTAACCCCCAGCTAGCGCAACACACTTGAAATTTCGAAATTTCACTAAAATCACAGGATTTTACAATTTTTTTAAAGTACCCAAACAGCTAGATATTGAACTGCTATAGTGAAAATCATTTATATTAGAGTTATAAAAACACAATGGGTTATTGAAAATATATATTTCTTTTAATTTTAGGTAGCGCAAATGCCTTCAATATAGTTAATTGATCACTGTGCGAGTGCTAACCGGCTGTAGTACAGTGCAGCATCTAATTTTTTAAACCCACTACCCATGTGTTTTTTTAGAAATATAATGTTGATTGAACAATTACCTGTAGGAAAAAAAATAAATAGGCAATTTACATTTTCCTAATGAGTTAATTAATTACGAAATTTATCGTGAAATACAAATTGTCAATTCCCAGACTTAAACATTATATTGTGCTTCTCTTAGAATAGTCCTTTAAATATTTGTACGTTTGAAATCTTATTTGCTGGAATAACTTGGCGTTGAAGCTCTTGAAAGCAGCGTTGTTCGTATGAAACCATCTCTGTTCTTGCCACCAACGAGTTTTGAAGAGGCTTCAGTTACTAATTTCACACAGCGCTCCACCGCTTGCGTGTGACGCGGGAATTTATGAAAGTTCCATTCTTTTGTTGTGTATTTTTTCCTGACTCATTCTTGTCTAAATTTCCAATTTTTCCTGGTCCAAGATTTCTTTGGAAATACATAAACTTAAGTTCAAGCACCAGAATTGTTTTATCTTTTTCACATTGACATGAAATTGATAAAGGGCACTCACAGAGCTCCGGGACCTTTTTGCAGTTGCAGGAGTATTCTATTTTACATTTACATGCAGATACATCAAAGAGTGATAAAGCCTTTTGCTTGAATTCCTCAATTTTTAGTTTCTATTTTTCTTTTTCCTTGTCACGCTTAAAGGACTTCATTAGATTACCGGAGCTATTGTGGTATGAATTTATTAATTGCACAATTCTGTAGGGCGTCACTATTGGTATTGATGCTTTGTCAAAGAGGTCTTTTACTTTTGGAGCGACAATATTAGATATTTGAGAGAAACAAACAGGCTTGTTACTTTCTAATGTTAGAAGGTACTTTTCGTGGAAACAGCTCCTAAAGACATCTTGGTAAGTTGGAAGCTTTCTCACAGGCAATTCCATCGGGCAGCCAAACAATGGACAATCAAAATCACTGCGAGTTATTTTCTTAGCAGCAGCCATCACGCACGCGAATTTAAACTTAAACTTCACTCAATAAATTATCAACTTAATTTGCACCTTCACTCACAGTCACTACGCGTCTGCAGACGTATCTGCACTTGACTGTATAATGCGTCATTTTCATGTCCGTTGCACTACTTCAGATTAATAAAATTATACTTTTCCAATTATTTATTGTATTTTTAAAACTCTACTGTAAAGGGCTAACACTATAGCAACCCAATATGAAACTATTAAGATGCTTTAAAAATAATTACAAAAACTTATGATTTAAGCGAAATTTCGAAATTTCAAGTGTGTTGCGCTAGCTGGGGATTAGGTATGTATTTTTTTTCTTTTTTGCATTTTGATAACACATAACAGAGACAATTTTTTTTTGGTATAGCATTAAGAAAAAAAATAAAATTTTTTTTTTCGGCCCACCCTAATAATTAATGAGAGCAGAAGAAGATCTGAGTATACGGGTATTAATTTTATTGAAAACTATTGGAAGAAATTCCAAATATCTCCGTTATTATGAGCCTGAGAGTAAAATGTTATAAAACCAATCTTGTTGAACTATTGATGCTCTACAATTGTTGTTATATGCACTTTTTCTCTATCGTAAATATTAACCGAGATATTAGCGTTTTTCTTTGAAAAAGATGTGCACATTGTTAGTATCTCAGACCTAATCTATTTATTTTAGCTAAAATTCCAAATATCTCCGTTATTATGAGCCTGAGAGTAAAATGTTATAAAACCAATCTTGTTGAACTATTGATGCTCTACAATTGTTGTTATATGCACTTTTTCTCTATCGTAAATATTAACCGAGATATTTTTTGCATTTTCTGTAACAAAGTGACTGCTAAAATTAATATTTCAGACCTAGTCTATTTATTTAAACATTCTTAGCTAAAATTTCCAAATATCTCCGTTAATATGAGCCTGAGAGTAAAATTTTATAGAACCAATCTTGTTGAAGCTATTAATGCTCTACAATTGGTTGTTTATATGCACTTTTTCTCTATCGTAAATAATTAACCGAGATATTTGCATTTTTTTCTTGTTAAAAAAGTGACTGCATAAAATTATATTTCAGACCTCTAGTCTATTTATTTAAAGATTCATAACAAAAATGTCCAAATATCTCCGTTTTATTATGAGCCTGAGAGTAAAATGTTATAGAACCAATCTTGTTTAACTAGTGATGCTCTACAATTGTTTGTTATATGCACTTTTTCTCTATCGTAAATATTAACCGGATATTTGCAATTTTTTCTGAT
>JADPXZ010000007.1:3502500-3505000 GCA_019009955.1 Riptortus pedestris
AAACTATCTCCAGGTGAATAATTAAACTTTTAACAATATCTCAGTTACGCTTCATTCGATCAAAATTTTACACAGAACATAAATTAAAGATAATTTAAAAACAAACAAAAAAGTTTCAATACAAACTTTTCGTATAACAAATACTTAACGAAAATTTAACAATTTTCTATCTCAACCCACATTTAATCAACCACTCTATCTAAAATCAGTCGATTTGTAATCAAACTTGGCAGAAACAATTACCACCACTATAAACAGTGCTAAATACGAATTTTGAGAATTTTAACACAAGTCATTTGTGAGTTATTTAATTTCCATATGACATTAATACTAACTGTGCTTTTTAATATTAAAATGTTTCGTTTCTCGTACAATATCTTCGATACAGTGCATAGGATCGAAAAATGTTACAACAAAACAAAAATTATAGAAAATTTTAAGACGAACAAAAAAGATTCTATGCAAAATTTGCGTATCTGTAATAGGCAAAGAGATATTTTCAATTGTTCCTATGCGAGGCGAAACCTTCTCTAAACTCTACTTTAAAAATCAGGGAATTTTTTAATCGAACTCGGCAATTCACTATTCAACAGCTACAAAATGCTAAATACAAAATTTAAGAATTTTAACGACAAGTAATGGTGAGTTATACAATTTTCCATATAATTTTAATACTGACAAGTACTTTTAATATATTAAATATTTCATTTATTACACAATATCTCGGTTATAGTACGTCGGATCGAAAAACTGAATAAAACATAATTTGTAGAAAATTTTAAGACGAACAAAAAAGGTTCTATGCAAAATTTGCGTATCTGTAATAGCGAACGAGATATTTGCAATTTTCTATCTCAAACCTTCTCTAAACTCTACTTTAAAATCAGTCGATTTTAATCAAACTCGGCAGTTCACTATTAAACACTATTAATGTGCGAAATACACAATTTCAGAATTTTAACACAAGCAGTTTGTGAGTTATTTAATTTCCATATGACATTAATACTGAAATGTGATTTTAATATGTTAAATATTTCATTTCATATACAATATCTAGGTTACAGTGCGTCGGATCAAAAAATGACAAAGAACAAAATTTGTAGGAAATTTTAAGACAAACGAAAAAGGTTTTATACAAAATTTGCGTATCTGTAATAGCTAACGAGATATTAACAATTTTCTATCTCAAACCTTCTCTAAACTCTATCTTAAAATCAGTCGATTTTAATCAAACTTGGCAGTTCACTATTAAACACTACAAAAGTGCTAAATACGAAATTTCAGAATTTTAACTCAAGCAGTTTGTGAGTTATACAACTTCCGTGTGACACTTGATACTTAACTGATACTTTAATATGTTCAAAATATAGAGCGCGAGATGGCATAGTAATATATTTCGGTTACCAGTTGCATCGGATCGAAAAATTGAACACAACATAAAGTTGTAAAATAATTTAAACAAACAAAAAAGGATTCCAGACAATATGTAGCTATCTTAAATAGCTAACGAGATATTAACAATTTTCTATCTCAAACCCCCTCTAAACTCTATTTCCAATTCAGTAGATTTTAATCAAACTTGGCAGTTCACTATTAAACACTACAAAAGTGCTTAATACGAAATTTCAGAATTTTAACTCAAGCAGTTTGTGAGTTATACAACTTCCGTGTGACACTTGATACTTAACTAGTACTTTTAATTGCAAAATATTTCATTTCATGTACTATATCTCGTTTAGAGTGCGTCGGATCGAAAATTGTCACAGAACATAAATTATAGAACATGTTAAGATGAACAAAAAAGGTTCTATACAGAATTTGCGTATCTTAAATCACTAACGAGAAAATCGCAATTTTCTTTTCCTATCTCAAACCTTCTCAAACCCTATCTTAAAAAATCAGCATTTTAACCAAACATTGGCAGAAAAATATTACACCCTATAAAAAGTACTAATACAAAATATCAGACTCTTAACAGAAGTAGTGGTTGAGTTAGTACAACTTCCGTAACATACTTATACTTAACTAGTAGTTTTAATAATTTACAATATTTCCGGTGTGTCATAGTACAATATCTATGTTTACAGGGCATCAATTGAAAAAACTGAATAAAACGTAATTTGTAGAAAATGTTAAGCCGAACAAAAAAGGTTCTATACAAAATTTGTGTATCTGTAATAGTTAACGAGATATTTGCATTTTTCTATCTCAAACCGTCTTTAAACTCTATCTTAAAATCAGTCGATTTTAATCAAACTTGGCAGTTCACTATTAAACACTACAAAAGTGCTAAATACGAAATTTGAGAATTTCAACACAAGTAGTTTATGAGTTATACAACTTCCGTATGACACTAGTTACTTCACTAGTACTTTTAATTGCAAAATATTTCATTTCATGTACTATATCTTGGTTACAGTGCATCGGATCAAAAAATGACAAAGAACATAATTTGTAGAAGATTTTAAGACCAACAAAAAAGGATCTATACAAAATTTGC
>JADPXZ010000007.1:3507500-3510000 GCA_019009955.1 Riptortus pedestris
TTGTAGAGCAGAATAATCCTTAATGAAAAGGCCTCCGTAACCCTTTTTGGGGTGGTTTACAAACTAAATTAGGGTACGTTCATTGTGCATTTGAAGTAAACCGAAGTGAAAAGGTTTGGGGTGCCCAGGTAGAAAATCTTATAATGCAACCCCAATTTAAAATTCTTCCAATACGAGTGATTATTCTCAAGAAATATTTTTTTTTCCCAGGGGTGGATTTCACTTACTAAAAAGTCCTTCGGCCGGCTAAATAGCACAATTTAGCCGATATACTCCAGTTGCATCATATTAATGCCTGCGATCCGATATAAAACACGTCGAGATTTTGCTAGACACAACTAGGAGAATGTTAAATAGAAGCAGATCGGCCTGTAATTATGTTGACAGCTATACAGCTACAATAGCCTCACTCTAACTACCTAGTTCACTTACTAAAAAGTCCTTTCGGCCTGGCTTAAATAGCACAATTTAGCCTATATACACTCCAGTTGCAATCATATTAAATGCCTGGCGATCCGAATAATAAAACACGTCGAGATATTTGCTAGAAGACACAACTAGGAGAATGTTAAATAGAAGCAAAGGATCGGCCTGTAATTAGTGTTTGACAGCTATACAGCTACAATAGCCCACTCTACTACCTAGTGTGACACTTACCTAAAAAGTCCTTCGGCGGCCTGGCTAAATAGGCAAAACAATTTAGCCGATATACTCCAGTTGCATCATATTAATGCCTGACGATCCCGATATAAAACACGTCGAGATTTTGCTAGCACACAACTAGGAGAATGTTAAAAATAGAAGCAGATACGGCCTGTAATTATGTTGACAGCTATAACAGCTACAATAGCCCACCTCTACTACCTAGTACAACTTACTAAAAACCGTCCCTTTCGGCTAGGCTAAATAGCACAATTTAGCCGTTTTTTATACATTTTTTATATACTCCACTGCATTCATATTAATTGCTGCGATCCGATAATACAAACACGTCGAGATTTTGCTAGACACAACTAGGAGAATGTTAAATAGAAGCAGATCGGCCTGTAATTATGTTGACAGCTATACAGCTACAATAGCCCACTCTACTACCTAGTACACTTACTAAAAAGTCCTTCGGCTGGCCTAAATAGCACAATTTAGCCGAATATACTCCTCAGTTGCAGTGCATCATATTAATGCTGCTGCGATCCCGATATAAAACACGTCGAGATTTTGGCTAGAGACACAACTTGGAGAATTTTAAAATAATAAAGCAGATCGGGCCGGCGCTGTAAATTTTATGTTGACATCTATACAGCTACAATAGGCCCCATTACCCACTCTACTACCTAGTATCACGTTACTAAAAAGTTCCTTCTTCGTCTGTGGCTAAATAGCACACTATTGCCGAATACACTTCCCTTTCCCTCTCCAGTTGTCAAACACATTAAAAGTTCCAAATATCTCCGTTATATGAGTCTGAGAGTAAAATGTTATAGAACCAATCTTGTTGAACTATTGATGTTCTTTTTCTCTATCGTAAATATTAAACGAGATGTTAGCGTTTTTGTGTAATAAACTGTCGCACAAGGTATCTAGGACCTAATCCATTCATAACAAAAATTCCAAATATCTCGGCTAATATTCAAGATAGAGAATAAATGTATATAACAATATTTATAGGAAATTTAATTTGCAAGAAGATTGGTTTAATAGAATTTTTCGATCCGACGTACAGTAACGGAGATATTTCGAATTTCCTTAATGGCTTTAACCATTATTTTTGATTTATTTTTTAGCCTCAATTATTTTTCCCACGAGTTTCTCCTAGCTAGTAGCTTGTTATATTTCCTATTTCCTACAATATATAACAATAGTTCCTGAATTAACCCCTCACCCCAATAATGAAGTAGCAAACCTAGCTCAACCCCTTTCAGAAATTTCTTTACCTGCTTCAAAGATTACTGACAAATTTCTACTGGGCCCTTTTGTAGTTTTCGGGGCCCGAGATTAATGCTCTACCCCTCTCTCTCACACACACTCTCCCTCTTTCTTTGCACGGTTCAACGGAACTTAAGCAAAATTTGTTTGATCGCGATAGCAAACTCGGTATTTAATCGTTTTATGTAAAAAGAAAGATCAAGTTCGTTAACGGCTGAAATAGAAGCATAATGAGAAAGGGATTTTCAAAAATTCCAATATCTCCATTATTCTGCGTCTGATCGAAAAATTGTACATAACCAATCTTATTGCAAATTAAATTTCCTATAAATATTGTTATATACATTTATTCTCTATCTTGAATATTAGCCGAGATATTTGGAATTTTTGTTACGGATAGCTAAAATAGATTAGGTCTGAGATACTAATCTTGTGTAACACTTTATTAAAGAAAAACGCTAATATCTCGGTTAATATTTACGATAGAGAAAAAGTGCATATAACAACAATTGTAGAGCATCAATAGTTCAACAAGATTGGTTCTATAACATTTTAATCTCAGGCTCATAATAACGGA